>VZTI01002402.1:174839-254774 GCA_013397865.1 Struthidea cinerea | reverse complement strand
GCTGAGACCTCCAGCCGCGGTAGAAGCTGCCGGCCATGCCTTCCCCCGGGACACCGAGCTCCCCCGGGACATCGCACGGCTCACCGGCGGCGAGCATCGGCAACACGTGCGCTGAACCCGGCGCGGCGTTACCGAAGGGCTGTGCCAAACCCAGAGCTGTCCGCCCAGAGCACCGAACCACGGGAGGTGCTGAGCAGTAGACCCTGCACTGCCCGGCGCAGGTGCAGCACTGTTCAGGTGTGCCAGAGCACCCTCACACCCAGATAAAAGTGGCCTTCCCGCACATGCAGGCAAATGTTTGACCTGAGGATGGGCATTAATCAGAAATAAAAAGCAAATTTTGTTATTGGTTCTCACTGAGCCCATCCTACAGCACCAATAAAACCACTTCCAGATACCCACATGGGACACCGCCGTGCTGTCGAGGATGAGCTGCCCTTCACTTGCATCCTCAGAAAACAGCCTTAAGCTTACATCTGCCGCGAACTAGCTTGCCAAAATGCAACCTAAGCTGCAAACATGGCTTGAGAATCATGCTATCACCACCCTCTGGATAATGCGTATGGGAGATACCATCAAATGCTGCCACTATCACTTAAGCTTTCAGTTCCACCCCTAATTTTACCCCATGCTTGCAGCCAGCAATTTCTAATCTCTTTTTTTGTCTGTTCAGATTTCTAGTTTCTAAAGTTACTGTGTTGGAAGGCATCTTCTTACTCAGCAGATTTGCCCTCTGTTTGCATTCATTGTGAGAGCTGCTGACTTCAGTGACAGGCAAGTTTTTACTGCTTTTTGTTCCTGCCAGCACTGCAAAGCTCACAGAGCTGAGAGCTGGCAGCCAAACCAGTCCCTTCTGCTGCATCATCACCGGACTGGCTACAGCCCAAGTTAGTGACTCTTCTGAAAGTCTTTGGGAGAAAATCAGAACTACCAAAATGTGATGTAAAGCCATAGTTTGACCTACATCACCTTATTCACTTGTCGAAAATACACAAGCAGAGTTTTCAGGGAGGCTAATTAGGAAATATTTGCTTTACATGCAAATCACTTACCCAAAAGGCATCCAGACAGTTTCAGTCACTTTACAGAGCAAAACTGCACATGCACTGCTTTGGTGTCCAAATAGGACCAAATACAGCAACAGGATCGACTTGATCCAGTATTTTTAAATTTTCCTCAGTGTTTTAATTTATCTAATCAGAAAAGTGTGAACTATGAAAAAAATCACAAGCAGTTTTGCTTATATTATTTTTTAGCATTAATGACAAAATATCTATTCTTTCTTGTGGTAAACTCACCGCTTTCATCTGCAGCTCATGTTGGTACTGTACTCTCTCCTGCTAAACTCTGGTTGATCAGCATGACCTGAATTTGAGATTTCCTAGAGGAGCTCAGCACACCTAGGAGAAAAACACAATAGGGAATGCAGTATCCAGTAACATTTCTATGCCAGATGCCTTGGTCAGTTGGTGGAGTAGCTGGAGCTGTCCCTGGGAGATGTAAGGCCATTTTCCTGCAGACCTTGGCACTGCTTCCTGCGGGCATGAGCAGGTGGCTGAGCTGTACTGTCCAGCACTGGACACTACCCCACATGTCCCAGGGGAACACCTTGCCCAACTCACTAGCCCTTTTTGAAGGAGGGGTTGGTCTGAGTTGACCAGGGGACAAAAAAAGCCAACAGAGAGAGAGAGAAAATTGTAGTCCTGTCCTATTTGTGGGCTGGTTTGCCTTAGCTGCGTCATCTGTGCTCACTGCTGTATTCTGCTGTGATGGCGAAACTGCTTTACCATCTCCCTGGACTACACTGTACCAGCAGGAGATTTTGACTCATGAGATCAAATGCAATATTTGTCTTAAATGGCTTAACAAAGAAAGTGCTTCCCTCTGGAATGCTTCTTGTGCCTATGTCTGGGCAGCTACAAACACCAATATTTTCATTTTCACATTTCTGTTTAACAAAATAAGTAATACAATTCCTACTAGAACTAAGCAGTTCAATAGCCAGATGAGTATAAACTCTCCCTCTTCAATTTGTCAGGATTCATTATTTTAACACATTTCCCAGTAATTAATTGGGTTAGAGATAGTGCAGACTTGCGATAACATATCTAAATTCATACATAACTGATAAACTCACTGAACCGCAGTTTAAAGGCACTGCCAGTTGTAACTTTGTCAAATACACCATATTTGTAAATATGCAGCCAATGAACACAATTATCTACTTGTCCAACCATTTCAGAAGCATTATCTTGAGAAAGACAGAAAGACAGTCCAGGAATACAAGAGCTTGCCAGCCAACATAAACAAAGCTATGCGTACTTTGCTGCAAGGCAGCAATTTTTCTTTTGTCACCAACACAGACTTTTTATGCTTGACTCGAGCTGTATTTTTGGCTATTTCCCCAATTTTTGTAGTTCTTTTCAGACCCATATAAACCCTTTTCTGTGTTTTCTCTTAGATTTTTGGGTCTGCAAACAAGCTGCACACATCTTTCAAAGAAATAATAACTTGTAATATTTGAGCAGTCAGCTCTTCAATGTCTTAAAACCCAAGCCAGTAGTAAGAGCTCTCTTTGAAGTGCTATCCATGGCTGGAACAACAGCATGCTGTCCAGGTTACTGTCTGTAAATAACCTGATTATAATAAAAATAACCTTATGCTGCATTTCAGCCTCAGCCCTGGCCAGACAAGTCTGTATGTTTCCTGGAAAGAAAGATTTTAAATATCAGATTGATATGAACGGATCTGACTCAAGGTTTTGCTCCATAGGCAGCTGGCAATGCATCCAGGACTGCTAAACTGAGCTAGGGCTATAAAATCCAGAATTTTAGTACTATTATGAACCAAAGAGAGGCATTTTCCAAACATTAATGAAATCTCATGATTGTGGTGTTTATACTCTTTGTCTAAATTGTTACCAACATCTCTAGAAAGACAACTGATAGGCAGGAGTCTTCCCTGGGACGGAATTAACAGCCTCAGGAAAAGGAAAGAAGCTGAACATTCTCTGTAACTGGACCTTCCCAAGGTGAACTCTGTATTTATGAGATCACTGCAGCCACAAACCTAGGATGGAGAATGCAGTTTCTTTCCACATTAGAATAAGATTTTTCTGGTGTTAGAACATTTACATCTCCTTCAGCTTAAACCAGAAACAGTCCTGTTTGCTCTGTGGTCAGTTTTGCACTGAGCACTTCACCCTTGTCTGGGAAAATGAATAGCATCATGTTAGCTCTTTCATCCCGGTGGCCTGGAAAAAGCTGTCATAGCAGCATGGATGGTGTTTGGCATGGCCACAAATGGCCTGAGCTGGGTTCCCACACGCTGCTGCATCCCACCTGACCTAACAAGCTCAGAAATGGGAAAGTGGTTTTGCCCACATGATCTTTTCTCCTGTTTTGGCTTCACATGGCTGTGCTCTAACACCATAATGTCATGGAACAGAAAAGGAGAGGAACGAGCACCTCTAGGTGGGAAACAGGAGAGGTGGGGAGAGAGTTATTTACAGCAGTTTAAAGTGTCTCCATTGGAATATGTGCAATCATAACACTATCTTCAATTAGCTGTAGCCTGTCAGAGGTGGTAGTTGGGTCCTGGAGCCCAAATCCATTTTCAAACAGACATATAATCATTATCCTGGTCCCCCACAGGCTCAGCCCTTCCCTGCTATCAGTGCCAGGTCCCAGCTCATCCTCGAGCTCTGCTGGTAGGAGCTGCTGAGTGTCACTGCTGGTGTGGAGGAAGCTGGAGCCACAGGCACCGCGGGGTACCGGCAGCACAGGCAGCTGAGCGTGGCTGTAGCAGTACCGGAGCTGCAGCCCAGGGCAGGCTGGGAGCAGTGGCAATTGCCAGAAACCTATTAACTGCAGGGGAATTCCAGCAATTTGCACAAGCCAGCTCTGCCTTCAGAATCCCCAAAGCCCAGCTAAGGGACTGCCATGATGCTGCACTCCCGGCAGGGTGTCACCAGCTCTTTTCAGGGAAGCCCCTTTTGTCCTTACAGTTCTTGCTCCGAGTGTTTTTGATCTGATGTCACTGTAAGCATGTTCAGACACTTCCTTGTTTCTCATGCCAAAGTCCTGACCCAATTACAACTGTATTCCCTGATTTTAAGTATGTTACACTAACTTTACTAAGACCCACCATAAAAATGTTTACTTTTGGCACATTTGGTCACTTAGTAGATTCTTGTTTCATTCTAAACTTGTATACAGTTACCATCTCCATCGCCTTCTCAAAGGAAATTCACTCTTTCCATAAGCAGTAGGGCAAGCACACTTTGGGCTGAGCCCTTGGCATACTAATGAACTTTCTCTCCAGGGAGCCTTCCTGTACGGGAAAAGCACACCTTGACAAATGGATTTTAACACAGATCTCACCTCATCATAGAACAACAACTCCAAAGTGAAAGCAATACAATTATTTGCTGTATTAGCATTTGTTTCCCCTTCCAGCCACCTTCCAGTGCTTCACTAGCCCAAATCAGTGGTGCACCTTTGCCAGGTTGTTTCACAGTGCCCCAGAGGCAGCCTCCAGATGTTTACCCCCACCCTTGAAAGCTTGTCACACCAGAATGAAGAGGAACCCTGCCATGAATTTCAGCAGAAGATGGATGACACCCCAGCATCCTCCTCCCTGCTGCCAGAGGTAACCACATGCAGTTTGGAAGAGCAGCCTCAAAGGGATCTGGCAAAGTGCGTTCCCTTGCTCTCCCATGCCCATTTGCTGCTACTGGAAGGTGTGAAAAATACCTAAGTATTTTTGGTCAGTCAGTTTCCTAGACGCAAGCCACCAGACCTTGGTACATTTAACAAACCACACAGCTACAGAGAAAGGGGCATACCTGATCCCAGATGCACTCCTGTCCTCACATACAGTGTAAAGACTTCATGGTGTGGAGTTTGGATTTACTGCAGCTCCAAGCTCTCTCTTCTGGCCTTCATGCCACAGCTTATGCTCCTCTGCTTCAGTGAACTTCTCTGAACACATAACCTGCCAGAAAATCCTTTCTGTTTTCCAGCAGAGCTTGTTTTCTCCTGGTTTATCTCCCTAGCTCTTAGGTGTAGAAAACACCAAGGGTTGCAACATGGAGCAGAAGGTGTGGCAGTAGCATGGGACAGCGGCTTGGATCAGCCAAACCACCATGAACATTTCCCAAGCCAGGCAGCCTGCACACTGCTGACATGCCAGCTTGGGCTCTGAAACAAGGAGCTGAGCACCATTTACTTCCTCCAAGCTCAGGGGTGTTCAGCACTCCTGGGAGGAAAGTCCTCAGCACGTGGCTGGCGTGGGACCAAAGTGACAGCAGACTGGCACCGGCAGCTGGAATCTGCACACTGAAACACACAGAATATTTTCATAAAGGGTTTTTGCATACGTAGAAATCGCGAGGCACAGGAATGGCCAGCAAGTGGAGAAGAGCTGTCCCATAAAATGCATTTGCAATGTGTATCTATTTTTCATTGGCTCAGTACAGTCCCCTCTCTCAACTCTTTCCCCAATACAGAAACAAAATCCTGGAAATGCTGCAGTACTGTACTCTGATTTTATCTTCCATAAATCAAAGTGTTTAGGCACTGGGTTGATACAATACGTATCGGACCAAGAATAACTAAACAGAAAGAAAGTATCTCCTAGGTTACCCTTTTCTATGTTTGAATCTACAAAGGAATCTCCCAGAGGCAGCTTTTTGTTAGTCTGTCATGCTTATCATGATAACCCACTGTTCTGCAGTTATTTGTTTAGCAGCAGGCATGAAATATGGTCTCCTTTCATCCCTATATAAGTTACCTTCATTTGCTGTTACAACAGGAAACAAGCAAATAATTTCTTCCTCTTTTCCTTTATATGTTTGCAATGATAAAACAAATATTGGAAATAAAATAAATGAAAAACAAGGCAAGTCAGAGGCTAGCTAGCATTTGGACATACTGCTGAATATACCGTGCTACAAATACCTATTTATTTTTGCTGTGAAAGATTGCCTTTCCTTTGTCTTTGCATTCTCAGCATGTTAACAAAGTGGTCTCTCCTCTTATCTACAATTTATCCCAAGGAACTATTAAAAAGAAGGATTGGAGGAGGCTTCCTGCTGCTCTTTTCCCATTTCATCTCACAGAGACATAAGGAATTGCTGGTCAGGGAGAGGCCACTTGGCCAAAGCAGGCTGTGCCCCATCGGTTTATCTCGGTGCTGCCAGGGCTGCTCCCTCCAGCGCGCTGCCCTGTCACGGGAGAGCGATCGCCTCTCAGGAGTGTGAAGATAAACAGATTTGAAGCCTTCAAGGCATGTTCCCAGCACCTCCTCCCCCTCACATGCACACAGAGGCTCGGCCTGCAAATGCCCCTGTGCACAACACAGCTTTGGGGATGGAGACCAAGATGTTTGAAGGACCACACGAAGCTGTGACTTGCAGCAAAACGGCTTTACCAAGAATTCGGGCTGACCCGCTAAAGGCAACACCCCGGTGCAAGGAGTGAGCTAAGGGGGCTGAACCGAGGGGAGCCAAAAGCTGGGCATTGCAGGGGTGATTTCTTTTGATGCCCAAATTGCTGCCTCCATCAGCTGCAGTTGCTGGGATTTTATCTCAGCTGGGCTGCAGGAGTCACTTGGGGGCCTGTGGGGTTCTCCCCTATTTAAAGGCTCTGGAAGAACTGTCTGCCCAGGGCTGGACAGGATATGAAGGCAGCTGGATCACAGTGCCCTGCATGTCCCAAGGGACTGTGGGGAAACAAAGCAGCCCACCCCAATTCCTCCCTCCCCTGCATTGTTGCTAACCTGGCTTAGGTCTCCCCCTGGTCCCTGCCCAGGCACAGCAGAGCAGAAAGAGATCAGAAGCTCTGCTGGAAGCACATCCCCAGGTGCCCTCAGTTAAATGCAATTTAGCATTTGCCAACCCAGCATAAGCACTGCCAGTTGCAAATAGGTTGTGTGGCCAAGCAAGGAATCAAGAGAACTAATCCTGATGGAAATAACTTGGGGGACAAATTACAACCTTTTTTTTGTTTTGTTGGAATTCATTCCCTGGTTCAGTTTAGTGTGTGGCATACACAGGTATGCCTACATAATCCATAGGGAGAGCAACCAGCAGTTAAAGCTGCTCATAGTATAACTGTGCTGCTATCCAGCCATCTGTGCTGCTAATCATTAGCCCAGGATCACGTTTGCTAAGTGCTAAATAACATTTTGCTGTCATTTATGTTCAGATACCTCTGTAAGATCACAGTGGCCAGATGCTGGCACACGACGGAACTTGTATTGTTTGAATAATACACACACGGAACACATACCAAAATGTTCATGCTAAGTAACTAGGGAGGAAAAGTAAGTGTGCCGTGTGGGGGGCAGTTATGACAAGTTAGGGAGTTCAATTGGCCTAATGTGCTCAGTTGAGGAGCAGGCCACTGCAAGTCAGTGTGTGGAAATCCCATCTGGAGCGGCTGGGGCCATCCCACACAGCCTCAGCAAGCTGCAGCACCCAAAGCATGATGCCTAACCAGAGCAAACTTTCAACATACAGACAGCAGCCCTCCAAACCCTGCCGGGTGTTCAAACTCCTGTTGGCTTCAGGAGGAGCCTGCCCCGTTAACACCTCCAGCGCAGGACACCCCCAGTCACATCCTGCAGGCCACTCCCCACCACAGCCCAGCCCTGCAGCAGCTGCAGCCCCACACCAACTGATTGAGCTGCTTCAATTAGATACAGCGTGATCAGGATTAATTTCTTTCTCCAGTGAGAGATCAACTGATCCAGCTTGTTTGCACCTTAAGAGTCAATTAAATAGCTGGACCTTTTCCAGCACAGAAAAGTATTTTTGTGACCGAAATGTTGCTTGTTTTTCCAATTCAGGTCTATGTAAGCATGCAAAATTTCAACTTCACCTCTTATCTTTACAAAATTGTAGACATTTATATAAATGAAAATGTGATCTTAGAAAGGCTTACAGTCAGACTCCAAATTCTCAGTGTGGAAAACAGCAAAATGAATTAATTTGCAAAATAATAATTTTTAGCTACATGTTAATAGAGCTCAATTGTATTACATTGGAGGAAGCAGCACCTCACATTTTGATAGCTAACCTTTAATTATACTAAGAAAAGCACTTCTAATATTCTGATAAAGCACACAGAATTACTTTTTACTAACCTGTGAAATAATTATTCTGCGAGTCTTCAGCACAGGATGCCTATAACTACTGGACTGAGACCCAAAATAGGAATGAACAGCTTCTCAGTCCCCTGGTTTTGGGTAATTTCTGTGGGTCTACATAAAAAAGCAGGCATTTATTTAAAACGCTGCATTACATCAAGCAATAGTGCATGAACAACTAATTACTAATGAATCTATTAAGGATGGACAACTAATTGCTGGGCAGCAGTACATAGAATGGGGGGGCTCATAATTCCATCAAACACTTTCTGAAACTGAATTTATTATTTAATTATCATAACTAGAAAATAATGTGTTGTAGCTGTTAAAAGTAAATAAAATTTATTCACATAAACCATAGCTTCAGCTAGAGAGCAATTTCTAATATCTTCTATAGAGAAATTCCCTTACTTGGGCAAAGGAAGAAAGCAGATTTTTCAGACAAAGGGATGGCATGGCCTGGCCAGGGTAACTTCTGCTAAAGTGGCATAGTTTGTCATATCTGACAACCCACTGAAGAAAGTTATCACTAGTTAAGGGCCTGACCCTGCATTCCTTAAGTAGACAAAAATCCCTTTGAAGTCAATGAAGCATCCTGCTCAGATAACTATATCAGGATTTAGCAATTAATGAAAACTTCTAATTTCTTAAGTAGATTATAAAAGATTTTCCCTGAAAAATAACTATTACATGTTACTCACAGCAAATCCTTGACAATGTGGGTTTGCTTCGAGCAGCTCTTGCAGCACAGGAACTGTTTTTCACTAACTAGGAATTACCAAAAGTCAAAACCACATTGTTTTTTATTTGCATTGATCTGCTTTAAGTGTTCTTCTCTAGCTAATGTCTAGTTGAAGGTTTTGACAGCTCTGCATTCAAAAGGTCAGTAAGCAGTCCTCGGGGCAGTTTGATTTAAACCTCTAGCATTTTGCATACTCCCAAGCAGCAGCACATAGAAGGAGGTGTATTCACAGCCTCTAAAAGGTCATACTTCCCAGCCCTCAGAACAAAGCCCAATCAGAAATATTTCAGCTTGTAGAAAATACCAGAAAAGCTAACAGAAAATTATGAAAACATTTGCCATTAAATTAAACTCAAAATGGATTAAGAAAAACAAATTGTAATGTATGTTTTTAGACTGTGGTGTATTTCAATGGGAAGTTTTACATTCTGTCACATTTGGGAAGGCTGCCTTATCTGTCTTTCCTCAAGAGGCAGGCTCACTTACTTAATGTCTGTTTACGTTTTCCAAGTCGCTTGGCCTCCCCCCTCCCCAAAATCCCAAGCCTCTCTCTGGGATGAGAACCTGAAACCTATAACGCAAAATTTGTCTGAAGTCTCATTAAGCAAGAAACCTCAAATTAAGCACAGCTCAGCAAAACAAAACATTTTTCTACAGAATCACATGGGCATAAAGCAAGCATTACGTGGAAGTTCTCTCTCATTATCCCCTTTGTGAATTGTTTGTATTCTGATTAGCGTGCTAATGATATATGTTCCTCAGAGAAAAAGCAATTAAGTCTCCACTTCAAAGAAAAATGATTTAGTATAAGAGCACCAAAGCTTGTGCTTGCATCTCCTACTGATTCTGTGATGCTGCAGAGCAAAATGGCAGCTGTTAAATGCTTAATTCCCATTTATAACCATGGAAGATGGTAGGTGTTGGTTGCCTTTTAAATGTATAGACATTTCAAAAACATGCTTCCATGACACCAGAGGTGTGGCTCCTTGGTGGTGGTCAGACTGCAGATAAATGGGTTCCTCTCAGTTCACATCATAAGAACTGCACAGTGAGTCTTTTAATAGTTGATTAAAGATGGGAGATATTAAAATAAACAAACTGCCTGATAAAAAGCAGAATCTCATACAGAAATAATATTGTAAGACCCTACGTGAAGAACTCAAGCACCACAACAAACTAATTTATGAGAAACAGAAAGGAAAACACATAGACAACATGAAAAATGACAGAAGAGTCTGGTCTCCTAACAACTGACATTATTTTTGGCCACACAAGAAATGAGTAAATGGAAAACAATATTTAGAAGTACACATATTCAGTTTTAAGTATTTCATATGTTTTAAGCATGTTATCATTGCCACAATGCAATTCCCACCCTAGGGAATTGATGAGTATCATGTATTTGGTAAGTAATGCTGAAATTGCACTGAAAACAGTACACACACACACACACACACACACAAAAAAAGGAAGTCTGTGCTGATCCAGGACGTGTTCCACATTGACAGTATGCCAGAGGCAGCCGGGGATTTCAAGGACACGTGCAGATTTTTGTAAAGATGTCATCAATTAGTAAAATAGCACCAAAGTGTGCTATGGATTTACAGAACAAATCAAATGTCAAGGCACTAGGGTAGCTTACAAAATAAGTGTATGTATGAAATAGTGAGGTTAGAGAGAGAAAGATAGGATAAAGAAGGAAAATTAGTAGTTTACACTCATGTATTTTGCTAAGGTTTAATGCATTAGTACTCAACCTAGTCTCTTATTAAAAAAAACCTTGACTGATATGCCACATATGTGATTTTTAATAGTAATTTAAAAGAATTTAAGTCATGTGTCCTTCAAACTGTGTAAGTGAAGACTCAATGGCACTTTCTATAGAAATTGTTTTTAACTTCCTCTTAACCGGCAGCTCTACCTCATGATGCAGCCAGAATGCTGAAGAATTACCTGCACCACCTTGAGAAGTGAGACTCGATACAAGTAACACCCAGCCTAAAATCCTGCTGAGAGAAATTAATTTTGAAGGGAAAAACCCACAGCCCCCACTGCCCCAAACCTCCAAGTGAGTGTTGAATGTGTCTTGTTCATGCCTAAAGTCTCGTCTCCCTACCACCAGACTGCAGAGCAATTACACAGACGTGATAACCTTCAGAGTAAAGGAGAAATTTTAGAGAAAGATGATTTCTTACCAAAACCCTGTAAGTCAACACAAATCAAATTAGTGACATGGACTGAAAAATCTAAGAAAGCCTCACCCACAGCAGTCTAAGCAGACCTTTGAATTAGGAACAGTTTACAGTGCAAGTCTTTGCTGAGGTTAATTTATATACTTACTTAATCTATATACTTACCTTTGTTTAGGCTAAATAAATTCACTTCTTCAAAAGCATCATAAATATCTATTCAGAAACACCCTTTACTATATAACCGTAACAATTAACACACAAATAAACACCACCACCATCCTTATTAAATATGCAACAGCAACGGTTTAACTTCCCAGGAAAGTTCAGCTCCTGAAAAGTTTCCTGGAGGTTTCACACCATCCTAACAAAGCTAACCCCCATGCCAGCAGCTCACATCCTGCTGTGCCAGCAGCTCACGTCCCTGTGCTGCCCTGTCACCCACTGACCCCAGGGGGCTGGGGTTCACCCCCGGGGAGGCCTGGCCCAGCCATCTCCAGTGCCCAGCGAGGCCCCGCGGCTACTCCCAGCCCAGCCAAGAGTCCAAATCCTGGGCAGAGCCTCCACTGGAATCTACATGTTCTATACAAGATGCCCGGAATCAGTACTGAGCTGCAGAAGCCACAACAAATGCAGAGAACTGTTTTGCTTGCAGCTCTCCACCTTGGAGCAGCCCAGAAAACTGCAAGCACAAACTCCCCTGAATTTTCAGTGTGGTGTTTTTAAAGCTGAGGAAAGCAAAACTGTTCCTGTTGCAGTCATGCTCCCCCTCCCACTGCGATCCAGCCCCTGCCTTAGAATGTACATCTTTCTCAAGATCTTTCTCATGAGCTCTCAAAGAGTCTCTTCACAGACCAATGCTTCTTAACCAGATCTGCACAAAATCTCTTACCAAGCAATCCTATATCCTTTTTTCTTCCCAGCGTGTTAGCTCTTACCTACCTGAGAAACTTTTCTTCCTAACCCCTCACCTGGCACTGCTGGGTGTTAAGAGCAATGAAATCAGTGTGACAGAGCTGGTTGCTGGCTCACAAGGAGGCAGCTGTTAACCTCTCCTCTGCACTGCCATGGCAAAAAGTCTGCAGTTGACATGCAGAACTGTGTTTCTGGTGAAAAAAATTGGTGTTCATAGGAGCATCTCTGGAGCTTCCCCCTCTCTCTGTGTGTGCTTCAGGGAATACAGAGGATGATGTGCAGAAAATACAAGTACAAAGGGACATGCAGCAGATCCCAAAGAGCACCTCCCTGGTTGCCCAAGACTGCACCCTTGTTTGACTGTTCATGACCCCCTACAGAAGCCTCCCAGGTTGCTTCCCTTTGCACTGCTCTGCCCACAGATGTGAGGGAATTTAGTCTCCCCTAAGAGCCAGGGTTTAAAATTCTAGAATTTCTTGAGAAGCTACAAAAAGCACCCTGCCCCCTTCCTCATGACAAACAGCAGCCTAGGGCAAGTCCTGACCAGGATGCTCCCACAAGGGTCTGCACCAGCCTGTTGCCCCCTCCCCAGTTCTCCCTGCATCCAGTCATACAAGCCACGTCTTTTACTCCTCCTGGCTTTCCCTGTCTGCCTCTGTGTTCAGGCACACAAGGCAGCCCCCCTTCAGCCTGTGGCATCCTCCACAAAGGCTGCCTCATTCCCATCACCCTGCCCCAGCTGACCAGAGGGTTGGAGCACCTCTACTCTAAGGAAAGGCTGAGAGAATTGGGATTGTTCTGGAAAAGACAAGGCTTCAGGGTGACCTAATTGTGGCCTTCCAATACCTAAAGGGAACTTATAGGATAGATGGGGCAAGGTATGTAGTGACAGAACAAGGGGGAATGGGTTCAAATTGAAAGAGAGTAGGTTGAGATTAGATATTAGGAAAAACTTTACTGTGAGGATGGTGAGGCACTGGAACACGTTGCCCAAAGCAGCCATGACTGCCCTATCCCTGTTCAAGGTGTTCAAGGCCAGGTTGGATGGGGCTTTGAGCAACCAGGTCTAGAGGAAGGTGTCCCTACCTTCCACTGGGAGGTATGGGGTTGGAACTGGATGATCTTCAAGGTCCCCTTCCCACCCAGGCCATTCTAGGGCACTCAACACCACCAACCTCTCCTTTATTTAAGCACAAGCTGCTATCACCACTCCCCCACAAACCTAGTTTAAAGCCCACAGAAAGGATGTGCTGCTGGGCACTCCCTGCTGCAGGTGCAGCGTTTCAGGGCCCCTCTCCCACTGCCCATCCAGCTGTGCTGGCTGTGCACCTGCTGGGAAGGTTCCTAGAGCAAGGAGGAGCCTGGCCCTGCCTCACCTGGTCAGCAGCATTGCTGAGGGGCCTCCCCTCAGTGTCTCTAGGCCGGCCACGCACTGAAGGCTGACAGAGACCTAGAGCTTCTATAAAAACACAATGCGCGTTTTTCCAAGGCTGCACGTCTCAGGAGCAGAACACCAGGGAACAGCACTGCAGCATCTTCACAGCTCTGCAAAAGTAGCAGCATGTTGTGGTGGAACTACTGCCGTGGCCTACCTAGGAGTATAAAACCTACTAAATTCTTGCTATTTCAAGATTATTCATTTGTACGTCAAAGAACTGAATCACAACTTACTAGAATAAACTTTTATTTACTGCTCTCAGGATCCTTATTTTATACTTTAAAGTATGCAACAAAACCTGCTACATTCAAATCTATACAAATTTACTGCTATATCATCCACGTTTTACAAAACTGCATATAGATTTGGGAAATTTGTATAAGTTACCTTTATTTACATTTAACACTCTCAGTCCTAATGACCTAGTCAAAGGATAAAACAAAGTGGGATTTTAAATATCCCTTAAGACCCATTAACATTTGTTACATAATTTACATATCTTCAGAGAGAGATGTGCTACACTTCCTTCTTGCATATTTATAAAGACTGTGACTAAACAGAAATTTGCTGGCCAAAGCTGGGTACTGTCATTTCCTCAGATCAGATTGGTAATAAAACGGTAAAATTTGAGCAAGTCAGGTATACAGACCAATTTTTTTCTTTCAGAACCAACGTTGCTAATCATTTTAACCAGCACTTGCTCAAAAAAAGTCTTAACATTAATACAAAAAATACCCACATTTACAAAAGAAATCAAACTAATATTTATATATGACAAGTTGATCTACAATAAATTGCACATTGTTGGTTATGACTTTGGTTATACTGTATTAACAAATTTGGTTTCTAGACTAACACTGGAGAAAAAAATATAAAAATGCAGCTGTAGCAACTAGTAACCTGTAAACATATCACAGAACCAAATTCTGCAGCTGATCACATGTGCAAAACCTCCATGCAGTTCAAAGGAGCTTGCACATAACAGACTGCTGAATTTGGCCCAGAAAACCCTGTAAACATGTTCTTCATTGTTATGTAGTGCAATACTGCAAGAATGGATAATAAAGGCCTCTAACTATCAGTAACTAAATACTGAGTGATATCCATACAAATTTCACTTTAAGATTGATTTGTTGCAAAAGGCTGAATTGAAAATATTATCATTCAGCTAAAAATTTATCAAAAGAAGTGATGAACACTCAATAAACCAACACCAATATACAAATTCAAACAAAAAAATGGGATATAATCTCTCATTAAAACTCAGAATTATGCTGCTTATCTGTTTTGTATAAAAATCTTGGGTTTGTAACACTGTTTTAGCAAAAGCAAGTTCGAAACAGAAGTCTAACAACCGTGTCAGCAAGTCACTGTTCTGCAAACAAATGTTTTCCAATGTTTTATCTAATGTGCTGAATTGTAAGGCTTTGGGCAGATCTGTTGCAAAGAGCCTGAAGCAGCACAGATTATGATACTGTAATACATGAAGTTTGTTAGGTTTGTTGGGGTTTTTTTTGTTTGGCTGGGGTTTCTCTTAAAACAGTTTAACAATTTCAGTTGTTCTTCTTAAAGCAGCAAATCAAATTTAAATCCTCTGCAAAGATTTCTTCACAGCTTTACTTCAGTAGTTTACTGCAGGACAGTCTCAAATACTGTACAGGAGGCAACTGCTAAAAACATTTTTGTTTTTGACTTACTTGGCACTGGCTGATACAATGTGTATATTGCATGTATTAGCAAAGTACACAAAACTATGGAAATGACAAAAAACATTTTCAAAAGTTAGTGATTTTTAATACTTAGTTATTTTACATGTGATACCATGAAGATTCAATAGCCATGTGACTAAATACAATGGTAGTCCCTGGAAAATTCAGATTTGTTTGTAAACCCTTAAAATGAAATTGCAGCACTGGACCAATATAATTTATGTCTATGTCTTAATCAACCCCATCAAAACCCTGAGTGTTTTCAATCGCTAGAAGAAGTTTATCCCATAAATCTTCAAACGAGTCATATGGAGGCAAATCCAAGCGATTAAAGCTGAAAAACAGATGAAAACTCTTAAGCATTTTATCATTCTTACCAGAGGTCCTAATTTAACTGAATTAAATACTCACCAGGTATGAGCTCTTGGCAGTTTTTCAGGGGTACCCCACTGCTCAACTGTGAACAACTGTGGTCCATTTGAACCTGCAGAAAAGAACACATCCATTTGCAACCTATTATAAGATCCTTTTAGAATCAGAAATTCAAATTATGACATATTTGGGGGTTTTGTAATCCAGTTCTGACATTAGAAGGAGCTATCTATATGAATAAAATACAGACTATTGTCAGTAATGGTCAATAATCCCAATTTACTTGAATTTTAATTATTTCTTGCTATACCTCAATTTCAAGAGACTTTTACACCTTAAGCTCAGAAGCCTAAGACATAAATGCATATGCGTAGTAACTGGCACTGAAAATTTTCTGGACAAGACAATTTTATACCCTTATAAATTTTGCATGTAAAAACTGATACATGTTTATCACCACATGCCAGGTCATACAACCGGGTATAAAGTATTCGATGTCCACCTTTACCTATGCAACAACAAAGTAGAGTAACTGAGAACTTTTGGAAACATGGCAATCATATGTGTACTCCAGCATGTTCTTATGCACCCGAGAGAACACTTTTTGGCTAGCAAGGGCAGCCCCAGCTCTCTCTGTCCTTCATCAACTGCCTTACAGCATCTCATATCTCTAAGTTTCTTGGACTTCTCAATTCTCACCAAGTAGATGCAAAGGGCATTTTGTAACCGTTTCCTTAAGCTGGGAGAAGACTATGCAGTTAAAAGAAAGAAAGACAAAAAATTCACTATTTGTCAGAAGACAGTCTGTCCCAGAAGACAGAGTGTCCTAGCTCTCCAGCGCGGGTGGGTTTGCTCCGGCCTCGGAGCACCGGCGTTTGAGGAGCAGAAATGCCTGTCTGTGCCACGAGAGGGAGATCTCCGCTAGGAAGCGGCTCCAGGCCAGCAGATCGGGCGTGGGAAATGTAATTGTTACTGGGGATGCCATGCTGGCCACAGTAAAGCAGAAATAACTGTAAGAGAAAAAAACAAAGCACTGTGCAAGACAACTGCTAGTTGAATTTTGCATTAACGAGTGAGTGAATACACAACTACAGAAGACTGCCCAAGGATATTCTAACCCCTGGGCAGAAGGAAGCCAAGAACTTCAGCAGCTTCTTCCCTGTATCACTTCTTAGTTCTAGCTCTAATAGTGTTCTTAGACAAATATGCAGAACTCCTGAGGCAGCAGAACTCTGACTGGGTTCCCCTGTGATGAGCATGTGCTGCAACAAAAACAATGCCAAGGTTCAGGTGCAGCAGCAGACACACGGCTCAAGCTTGATGGAGACACTGTCCTTCCCACTGGAACTCACAGCTCATTTACTGATGGAACAGAAGAAAATAAACCAAGTATTTAAGATGAAAATGAAGACATGGAGAAATGGGAACACATGATGGGTGGTTTTGTTCACAATCCTTTTGTTTTATAAACAAATTAATATCTTGTTTATAAAAAAGGAAATGTTTAATCAAAGAGACAAGTTAGGCTATTCAGTCATTTGCACAGCATCCCAAGCACTTTTAGCCTTAATAAAGTAGTCTAGCCTTAATAAAGTAGTCTAGCAGAAAATAGAATAGCTGATGGCAGCTAAGAACAGACCTCCCCTAAGCCAAGCATCCTCACCCTTTGTGGGCTGCTTTATCTGCTTGCCTGCAGTCTGCCCACAGTGGCTTTTCTGGCTTTGCTATTGAAATTTGCTCCCTGCTGTCATCTGCTTGTTTCAGCCTCGGCATTGTAGGTTCAGTACTTTTCTTCTGGCTTTATGTTTAACTCGTGTCATTTCAGTGGTTCCCTTTGGAGAATATCCTTACAAACAACTGCATCTGTACAACCATGGCTTGTGAGCAGATAAAAGCAGTTGGGAAACTGAAGTTAACTGCTGATGCCAGCATGTCTTTGTAATCAGATCTTGGATAACTGAGAATTTTCTTCAAGCTCAATCATGTGTTAAACAGGGATTTTTGCAGCTCTTGGGAACTTTAAAAATCCACATTCATTTGAGAAGTCCTATCCATTTGAAAACTTCCAAAACCAGAATTAAAACAAAGTATTTATAGAACATGGGAAACATGATATAAGTGACTCTTCTCTGACTTTGTTTCTTATAACTGCCAGTACATATTAAATTTTAAAACAAAATTTGAAAAATATTTTGCCAGTGTCTGAAGTCAAACATAGGACAATGTTGGTATCAGGTTCTCTGTTACTTAATTGTGAAGGTAATCTTAAGTACTCACCATACAGCTCAGCAAACCCATTCATGGGAACACGTGATGTGCCAGTAACAAACTGAAGTAATCTTATTCTCTTTTCAGAGTCCATCATTAAGACTGCCTATGTATGATAATGATTACAATTAAAGATTTATTTTTAAATTAAGGTTTTAAGCTAGTAGACAACATAGCCACATAGAAAGCAACATAGTATCTACCTCTAAATCATTATCTTTGATATACACATGCATTTTTTTAGTGACACACAGTCTACTTCTCTGCCTATTGCTTCAAGCTACGAAGTCAACAATTTTTTAATGGCACTGTAACGAGTATGGTTACAGCCTAGCAGGCTGCTAAAATGCTTCCCTTGAAGATTTGGCCCCCTACTTTCTTTGAAGTTCCTTGATGTTATGAACGAGAAGCCAAATTCCTGTAATTTATTAAACAGAAGAGTTTAACACCTCTTTAGTGTAACCATGCCAGGAAAACCTACACAAATATTTTTAACCCCAGTCAGACATGGACTTTTTTGAAAAAGCAAACCTCAGTATTGAATTTACATTCTTACCATGCATCTCACCTTTAGCTTTCTTACTTTCTCAGAAATTTTAATGGTCAAATAATATTTACCTAACCTTTTAATGAATCAAACTATAAACTAGTACAGCAGAAAGGCAGCCGCTTTTGAACACGTTTTCAATAAGAAAATATTAGAACTTCATGATACCTTCCAGAACCATTGTATTACTTGGTGGTTTATGTTGTAGCCGTTTTTGTATTTTGTGTGTAGTTTCCAATCAGCCACGTCCACATCTCCCAATCCACACATTAATAACTACACAGATAAAAAAACAAACAAACAACACCAAAGTTTAAGTCAGTAAGCTTAAGTTTCAACATAATTTGTTTTCTTTTCCATGATACACTTACCTCTAGTTCATTTTCATCAAAAATTTTAATCAGATCCTGTGGTATTAGTTCAAAAAAGCCCTAAAAAAGATGAGGAAAGTTCATAAAAATCAAGTCAACATTATTCAAGCATTTTTAGTCATGGAGAAGGATATTTAGAGGTTTTGGTAAACAGAGCCAAAGCCATATATCAAATACAGATGCTTGGTCACCAGTAGTCCCCAGTTTCATTATAGTACTTTTAACTGACTTCTCACATCTTTATTGTGCAACACTGACTGATGAGTATGGAAGTCTGAATATCGTATATGTGATACAATTTATACAAATAAGGGTAAATGACCTAGTTTAAATCAAACTAATATAATTTAATTAAGTTTATTTTCTGCAGAGGTCATTAAATAGTTTGCTCCACAGCTAAAGCTGCCAGTCAGAATTGAGAAATAAGCAAATTTTTCAATATGAATTGAACACCTCAGTAAAAATACACCAAAATATTTTTAAGTGTGAAATAATTCAAAGCTGACACTACAAACAGTATCACTGCCTTTTTTTATACCTTTAACAAAATTATCTGTGGGTCTTCAGGATGTCAAAAGAAACTTAATATCAGGTGCAAACTCTTACAAGAATTTATTATGTAATTAAAATTATACCTCTTTAAAGGCTGTCATTTGTTTCTGTACTCTGCTTACAAATCTCCACTGAATTACAAGACTGCAAAAAATAAAAACCAAACAAAGCCACATTTAAAATAAAAGTCTTTTATATACAAAGCAACAACTTATTTTTGTAAATAAAGCTAACACAGAGTGCCTGTACTAGAGGGCAGTCCGGTGAGATACACTGCACACAGCAGTCACTACTCACTGAATGTAGTCTCTCTTGTTCTTGTTGGTGACAACTATTTCTGATCCACCACTTTTCAGTTCATGTTGATGGGTCTAAAATGCAATGCACAGAATAGGTTTTAAACAAGGTGAGCATGTAACAATTCGTATGTTAATACTAGGTAATTCATGCAACTCTTGAAGACTGCAGAATCTGAGAACTACGAGAAACAGATCAAGTCCCACAGGTCACCTAATAAATAGAATGTGGTACATTTTTTTTTTAAATATGTACTATTGAGGGGCGCTAGACTGCAATGGGAAACCTCCATTTTTTCTGACCTGCTACAACACACCACCCAAGACTGCACACAAGTTCAGAGTAAGGCAGACTTCACTAACTGCATATGACCCAGCCTCCATTCCAAATCTCAAGGAAAAACAATTACAGAAACCATTTCAGCAATGATCCCAGTAAGTCAATCAATACGCATCTCTCTTACAAAGTGACTTATACTACTAGAACCTCAGGAGACAAATATCTCATTTTCAGTCATCATGGATGTACAGTGTCATTGCTTCTTCTTAGGATCACTGTTGTCACACAAGACTACAAACGTTATCCTTAGATCCAGCTGGCACCTGTAATTTGGAAGTTTTATTCAAGACCTGTGGTATTCCTACATGACTTACCTTAAATAGCTTTGAACACAGTAACAAACTTGTTTATTCTATAGGTTTCTAGTACATCTTAAGAGAAAGAAAACATGTTATCTCCCAGCAATTCCAGCAATTTCTGAAAGAGCTCATCCTTTCCAGCCAATCATATAAACCCAACCTTTACTCCAGATCACGCAATGGGACTATGGATGTCTTAGTCTTGGTTGCCTTCACAGCAACAGCTACATTTCAATGCAAGTAGTATTTAACAAAAAAGCACAAGCAATTTTTTAAAACTCTGCTTATTTCCAAGTCCTTTATCACAGCCAGGCTGAAAGCACTGCATGTGAAAAGCAGCTGAGAGAGCAAAGGGGTTTTCTTAACACCATACAGATAAAATCCCCTAATTTCACAGGTCAAACATTTTCTTTCATGTTTTGTCTATTCTACTTTACATGACATACTAACCTGACCAAAAAGTTCTTCATCAACGATGAATCTGAGGTCCAGTTCTGTTGGATCATTTTCAAGAATCCATCTCAGAGAATTGTAATATTCACTATCCTAAGACAGAATTACAAAATAGTAAACACAAAATAGAGTATCCACCTTACAAACTGCAAGAGGTTCCACGACAGCCCAGTGAACACTGCTACCTAGGGTAATCCTGTACTGGATACAGAGACACTGCAGCTGTACAAAGCTCTGAAGACCTTTGAAACCCAAAGGTTCAGCAAGCCATGTAAATGTCTCACATAGCAAAATGGTGATATAAGTAATATATTCTGGACTCTTCTCTTGTCTCTCATCCTGTATTTATCTTTCTTTAATTGGCAGGCATTATTACAAAGAACCTTCGGAAATGAAAATTAAGATAAAGCCAACCACATCCTGGGCACCATCCAAAGCAGTGTGACCAGAAGGTTGAGGGAGGTGATTCTGTCCCCCTAGTCAGCTGTGCCCAGCTCTGGAGCCCCCAGCATAAGGACATGGAGCTGCTGCAGCATCTTCAGAGGAGGCCACCAAGGTGCTATGAGGGCTGGAGCACCTCTGCTCTGGAGACAGCTCAGGGTGTTCAGCCTGGAGAAGAGAAGGCTCCAGGGAGACCTTACAGCACCTTTCAGTACCAATACAGGGGCTACAGAACAGATGGTGAGGGACCTTATATCAGGGAGTGCAGTGACAGGATGAGGAATAATGATTTTAAACTGAAGGAGGGTAGATTTAGCTTGGATATTAAGAAATTCTTCACTGTGAGTATGGTGAGACACTGGCACAAGTTGCCCAGAGAAGCTGAGGCTTCCCCATCCCTGGAAGTGTTCAAGGCCAGGTTGGACAGGGCTTGGAGCAACCTGGTCTAGCGAAAGGTGTCCCTGCCTTGCAACCCAAACCACTCCATCATTCTAGAGTACTGAACAAAAACCAAACCAAAACAAAAAAAAAATCAGGACAGATCTATAAATCTATTACTCCGAAACAGATAGGACCTATATTCTGCAATCTTGAAGGGCAGCAAAACCAGTAACAGATTAAAAAGATAGAATAAAAATCATTTTGTCCATGAGTATTCTAGATAAGAGTCATTATCAGGGAACCAACCAAGCAAGAGAAGTCTAAGGGACATGTTTTCCTCTAAAAAATGTTACATTGTATCACTCAAATATTTTCACTCCCTGAAATTATTAATTTTAATAATCAAAGACACAAACTAATTTAAAAAGCAGGTTAAGATAGGATCCTAAAGGTATTTATATTCAATTTTAACAACCTCAGTGTCTAAAACATTTAAAGAAAACATCACAGAAAGTTTAGATTCAAATTTCCAATACAGCTTAACTGACTTAAACCTGAGTCTAGGTCTTTGATTTTAATTGGAAGTTTTAATTCCTAGACAACTTACAGATGTAGCCTAAAATATCTTTGAATCATGCATTTTCAACCTTCAAAATGCCATTGAAGATATACACACAATATATAATATTAATAGTATTATATAATTATATATAATATACAGAATTATAATTTTTATACATAAAAATTATAATTTAAAATTAAATTTATCTACATGATAAAGCAAATTACATACCACAGACTCCATATCATGTAGTGTTATTGGTTTTTGGAGCATCATCTTGTAAAAAGGACGAATAAAAAAGGCTTTAAAGAAGAAGAAATAAATTGAACAGATGTAACTTAGGATCCAAAACAGGCAA
Organism: Struthidea cinerea; assembly: GCA_013397865.1. Lineage (NCBI taxonomy): Eukaryota > Metazoa > Chordata > Aves > Passeriformes > Corcoracidae > Struthidea > Struthidea cinerea. Next base: position 232,390 of record VZTI01002402.1, on the reverse strand, counting down.
AATATTAATCTGAATATCACATTATATAAGATAAATACTAACCATCCAAAAGTTTGCCATGGTAAACGGCCATTCCAGCCACACGACCTATAAACTTGAAATAAGAGAGATGATCCTCATTGCAAAGTCCAGAGTTTGGATTGATCTGCAGAGTATAGTTATCTCTGAAGTCGAAGGAAGGGAGCAGGGAAGAGAAAGAAAAACAAAATGTTGTACTATTGGAACAATCTCACCTTTGAAGATCTGAAAGACATCACTAGTTAAATCAGTTATTGCTTTTCATGACAATATCTATCTTCTATTGAATATTCTACAATATTCAATAGAAGACTACTAGTATATCAGAAACAACCACCATGAACTACCTTAGTAAGTTAGGGATACATCAAAGAAAAGGGATTAACTCCCATTAATTTTAAAGTAGTCAGAATAACATTCTCTGCATTATTGGATAAATACTGCCTCTTCTATACACAGGAGATGGTTGCAAGCACATGTTTGTCCATGCAAAAATGATATGGCTTATGTTAGACTGCTGAAAAAAAACCCCACAAGTACTGCCTCCACATTACTCTTCTGTCAAACAGCTGGGTGCAGATTACTGCAGTTATTACCAACTAAACCCTCCTGTACAGTTGCAGGGGGGGGCAGGAATCCCATTTTTAGAGAAGGTATGAGAAACACAATTGATCTGCTTTTCCTAAGTTTTCACGTCATCCAGACCAGTATTACTTACGTAGCTGAATATTCAAACAACCCATAATAAGGATTAAACATTTCTTTGGAGAGAAGGAAGAACCATTCCCTGGCCACTCCTCCATAGTCTAAACCTTTTTCACCATCAAATTCAATCCAAAGTCTTGCTTTAAGGAAATCTGCTCTCTTTACAGCTATAATTCTTCTATAAGAATCTTCAAGGATTGTTGTGCGATGAATTTTCATTTCAAATCTATTTGGAATATCACTCTAAAAAAAGAGAATATGAAAACACAGAATAATAAAACAAAACCCAGCATCTTAAAGTTTTGCAGAATATGCAAATTCTGAAAATAGATAAAGAGGGCACAGAAATCCTTTCCTTACATTACTTAAAAACAAAACAAAATATGATTGAAAAGAGGCTCTCTATTTACCTACAATTCAACTAACAAAGAGAATTTCAGATACTAACTTCTATTTCATGCTAAGAAAACAAAGTTACAGTAAGTTCTTACTAGTAACAGCATATGGGCAGTTGTTCTGCATGCAGCAAGGCATGGAGTCTCTTCTGACACTGAACATTTATCATATTACACACTTGATTAAAAACAGCTCACAGTTGACACATAAAATTATCTAGAACCATTTTACCCGACTTATTTCACCTTCTAGTTCAATATTCTATGAGCCTAGGTGTCTCGTTCTCTTACTTAAGACAAAATCTACAGTTGTATTTAATTCTTAAACTACCACAATTGTGTTGTGTGGCTGAGCTCTCTATCACTTCTCAGATTAAGATACTGACACTTGAATGAATGCGAATCTTGTTTGATTAGGAACACAAAAAACGAGGTGCATATAATTGTGTGCAATTTACATGTCTGCTCAAAATGCATAGACAGACTTGGCAGTTAAAAGGTGAAGCATGAATCTAAATCAAAGGTTATTATTATGTATGTAAAATACCTCCCAAGGATGTACAATTTGATTGAACCAGTGCAGAGACTCATTGTTATCTGTCTGTCCAGATGCTATTTACAGTCTTTTATGCTACATGTTATAAATATACCTGGCACTGCCACTTCAAACTAGAGTTTGGAAACAAGAGTCATAAACTTCAGATTTTAAGGCTGTAACAATTTATTGTAGTCATCCAGCCTGACCATGATAACAGTAGAGATTTCTACATAGACTAAAATCTATTCTGAGAACTTTCCATATTCTGAGTTTCAAAAATTATTCTATGCTTGATCAGTGATTTCCAAACTTTTCTGTTGCCAGTCTTATTTTCGGGTTCACAACTGTTTAATCTTTGAGCATTTCTACTTTTTCAGATTGCTTGCAGTCTCATCAGTGCATAAAGTCACAAACACTGCTGTTAGATTAAATTGTTATTGTTAATTGTTACCAAATTGCTGCTTCACAAACGTATTTGTGATCAGACAGTAAGTCTACCTTCCCTGTAACCTAAGCTTTCCCTTGTTTAGGTGCCTAAATTTCATAACCTCCTGCTGGATTCCTACTGATTACTAACCTGTTTCTTCAATTTCTTTCTGAAGAATTCATACTTCCGCTTATAATCCCTGGAGTAAGGCACAGCCTTTGCGGGGGAAGAAAGAAAAAAGCTTGGTGTGTCTTGTGAAACACAGATAACCCATTTAAATTCTGAGATAACGGGAATACATGTTTTACCGAGTGCCAGGGCAGACTTGCAATTTATGAACACCTGGAATGAAAAGCACTTCTCTGTTCAGATCACATCCACAGAATTCATCCTGTACTTCACCACTAGCTGAAGTAACTGCCTGAGTTCCCCGAGTGGCCCAGATCAAAGTGACCAAAATGCCTTTGGTGACGTCCATAATGCGCAGCCTTTCCCTGCTGTATCATGAGAGACCTGGCTACAAACACCTCTATTTTCCACAGACGGGGAAGGTTGTTTACATACGCAGGCTATTAATAAACACAGATATCAGCTGAACACTAAAACCCATCTATAATTATAATGCAAACCATCTTTGCAATCAGTTCTGCTAATTTTGCACTTCAGATCAAGTATCGAGGCTAGATAATTATTTTTCAGCTGAAAATTAATTTAATTCCTTTTTAACCCCTTTTCCTATTTTTTTTTTCTTTTTCTTCTTTTTTCTCAAGTTTACTTCATGAATCAAGCTAGTGTGGACAAAAAATAAATAGACTCTCTTGCCCACTTCAAAGCCCTGTCCCCAGTCTATAAGGAAACTTTCTCAATACCATGGGAACTGCTTTTTCTTTCAGGCATTTAAAGACCATTTCCCCAGAAAGCTATCTACAGTCTTTAAAAAGAAATAAAAATGCTTTGTTTAAACACCCTGAAAGTTTCACCTTCTAGACCAACTAACTGACAAATGACAAGAGTTTGTTTGGATTCTATTAACAGTATTTCTGAAAAATATGAAAATCTACATTAGGAAAGCTTACTGGACCAGTTATCGCCACATTCTGCAGTCGAGGATCCTCCCATTGTGTTCTCTTTGTATCTGCAAGACATTTCTTAATTAGTTCCATTAATTTAAATAATGTTCACAAATAAAATGATGAGTAGGTGAAAATTCTACATTGTACATACTGTGGTTTATGAAGAATATTCTTCCATCTGTATGAGTTCTCTCTTCCCACCCTGGCTGTAAAAAGGCAACATTTTTATTAAATTTTTATCATAAATTTCTGATCATACAGTGTGCACAGAACTCAACATGATCTGCAGTTGCGGGCATTCCCCCCCCCATCTACTGTCAGCACTGAAATTCAAAACAGAGTATTTTCTGTAGGAAAAAAGCAGGCTGCATTTTCTCATGTGCAAATTTTGATAATGCTAATTTAAATAGTTAAATTGTTTCATCTGCAAAACAAGTACAGAATGGTTTACTTACTGGTAATGGGCCCAGGTCTACTGGATCTAGGGAAGTCCTTCTCCTTGGATGAGCAGAAGTTTTCAGTCTTGGATCTTCCTTTGAAAAGAAAACAAGCAGCATGTTAAAAGCCTTTTGCTGTTTTGTTTTGCTTTTAATTTTTTTGTTGTTATTAATGATTTTGTAAAGAATATGCCTAGTACCACCTCAGTAATGGTTGCATATTCTGCAGCCAGAGGAATCCTTGCGGATTCTCAGTCCTCCAGTAATCTACAATCATCTTCTCGTGACATCTCACTTTATTTTATTTACATATATATAAATATAAATCCCTCATTCAACTCAATTTCTGTGTATTTGAGTCAAATTACTCTTTCCACACAGTTTCTGACACACCTTATGCTTTTTGGGTTTGGTGGGGTTTTTTGTTGCTTGGTTGATAGGTTGGGGTTTTTTGTGGGAGCTAGGATGAAGGTGGTTGTGTTAAATGAGTTCTTTTCATATACCTAGGAAAAAGAATACCCATTTTGAATCAACTTAATGCCTTTCTCTTTCCCTTTCACCTGACAGTAACACTGACTTACTCTTGAGATGCTTAAGCCCATCTACTAGCACTGCCAAGTGGTGTGCAGTGCCCCTCTGTGGAACTGCAGCTGTACAGCTCCCTCGTCCATATGCTGCTTGCACCTGGTCTGTTTTTCTAAGCATTCACAGAAAATTGTGTTGTGCCCTGTGATAACTTCAAGGCAATGGACTTCCTGTTGAAGGTATGTTCACAGAACTCATTTCTTTCAACAGCTCCTATAAGCTATCACAGTGCTGCAATGTCATTTGGAGCTGCTTCACATCTGCAAAGCAGATTCCTGTTTTCCTTCTTCCAAGCTAAACTTCCAAGTACCAATACAATTAGTACAACTGATAATCTTCTACTCATGACAGGTATTATGACAGGCATTTTTATTACACATCACTCAGACTCACACAGAATATTTTGGGTTGGAAGGGACCCACAAGGATCATGGAGTCCAACTTTCAAGCGCATGGCCCGTACAGGGATTGAACGTCCCACCTTGGCTTTATTAGCACCATGCTCTGACCAACCTCCTGAACAGACAGACACAGCTATCTTGGCACTAAAGAAACATACAGAAGCTTGCTGAAAGCAGCAAAGTTCTGACTCAAGAGGAACTAGAATTTCAATTCATGAGAGCAGTTTTCCATTACCCATGTTGTGGTTTTGGTATTGTGGTCAATAAAGAATGGTCTCCCATTGGGTGCATGTCGGACTTCCCAGCCCTTAGGGAGAAATCCTTGCTCCATTTCAGGCTGCTGCTGAGAAGACTGTTGTGATGAATCACTTGATGTTGCTTGCGGCTGTCTTCCTATAGAAATACTTTGTGCAGCTGACACCTGACTTGTTTCCACAGCAATCTATGGTAAATGACCAAAAAACAGCCTATCAAATCAAAGCCTGTAAAGCAATGTATTTTTTCTATTAACCTGTATTTTTGACTCATGAAAGCAGTTTCATAAAGCAAGTGCCTGACAGTACGCAGATTTCATAATATCAACAACATCGACTAACAATCACTGATTATGCTAAAGGTTTACAGAAGCCTTCCAGCCTTCCCAGTCAGCTGCCACTCTCCAGAAGGTTTTCTTGGTACATTCACAGTAGAGTGACTTGCCATAAATGTTACTGTTCCTAACTCTCCATGCAGTCTCTCAGATATTTTATGTGGTACTTTAGCAGTTTATGCCTTTCGCATGCTCTGTTTCAAAGCCGTCTCTCCACTTCTATTACACGAGATATTTAAAAGGTTCAATGAATACAAACATCAGTAAATTTAAGATAGACAGTACCTGTACAACTGGTTTTATCCAGGTAGTGGTTCTAGAATTGTGATCTATATAATATGACCTTCCTTTTTCATCTTGTCGTTCTTCCCAGCCTGGGGGTAATCCAGATGAAGTAGGCAGTAACTAAACATTAGTGAAAACAGATGAAAAACAATTAAGGAAATTATGAAACTTACTGTGAAAAGGTTTTCCTCTGTCAAATTAAAACAACAAAATTATATTCCAGAAGGTTCATGACTTTAATGAACTGAATAAAATAGATAAGAAGTATGTAACTCCTTACTGAATAGTATGAAGTAACAGATTTTTATTTGTTTGTTTATACAAAATTCAAACTCCTCATCTTAAAGGATTCATTTATATACCTGGTTTAGGCATGGCTGATCTAGCCTAGTACTTCTGGCTATGAGATCACCTTTTGCGGTGTCACCATGAAAACATAATGGAATGTGGTATAGCTTTTAATTAGTAGTAAACACTTGTGAGGCAAACCATTTGAAAAACAAAACTCATATCATCAGGGCAAGACTACTTCCTTCTGCAGGCTATGCATCAAGCTAATGCTAAACAAAGCTGAAACATGAAACCTTTACAGCTGAACTAGACCCATAATTGCCATTTTGTCAGGACAGCTGCTGGGCAAGGAAGGCCAAATCTCATTTGAAATGTCAGCACCTAGTACAGCTAAAAGCCTGTGTTTTTTGAAAAATTACTTACCACTGGATGTGCAGGCTGCTCTTCAAGTCTGTATGTTTGCAGACTACCTCTTCTGCTGGAATGGTTCTTGAAGAAGTGGAGAGGAATGACACATTAGCTATTACTGCAGCTTTAAGGATGGCAGCAAACAGTCAACAATGGTTATCACACTTCAAGCTATTACAGTTGCCATCCTAAGCAAGGTGTTGTACTTGTTTTGAAACATGATTTAATATCATATTTTTCAAACTTCCGTTTTAACAGCTAGAAACATTAAGTTCACAGAGTCCATTATAATCTTAGGATGATAGAGGCTTTTGAAAGTTCAGAAAACTCTAGCAATAGATGTTTTGGCATGTAAAACATTAATTATGAATAGTTACAGTACAACTGAGTTTACAGTACAGAACTTTTTGTGTTGTCAGTAAAGTCTGTGATAGATCAGAGCTAACACAACTTTCCACAGAGTAGATTAAGTCAACAATGAAAAGATATGAGAGTCTGAGACATCCAGTTTGAGAAGAGCAATTCAATCCCTGGACTTTGCGTAAGTGTCCATCTTCCTGCCTAAAGCCACATTTAGATCTCATTTGCTACAACTAGGCAACTGCACTTCATTTTGCTCCAGAATTTCCATGACTATTTGAAGGACTTTTCCCTATCCACATACTTTTGGAGTACTTCAAAGAAAAAGCATGATTAACTTTAAAAATTGGGGGGGAGGGGCGGGGGGAGGAATATTATGCAGGTGAAGGAAGGCAAGACTGTCATTCTAGCTGACTCTTACAAATAATTTGAACATCTGCCTCTTTCAGGCCACCCAAGCAAGCTGAAATAACAGTTTTCTTGTTATCCATGGGATGCTGAATAGCAGAGCTCAAGTCAAGTCTTGTTACTCTCACTTGTCTGTTTCCAGCAACACTAGTGATAGATTTGTACAAACTTAAATAAACAATGTCAATTCCAAATTTACATTTGGAAGGGCACTCTTAACGTCACAAAAACTAACGATTATTTCAATACCAAAATCTAACAGACTAGATGGCCTGGGTCACCTCTATAGGCTTTCCTCAATGGACAGTGGATTTCTCATGTCACATCTCAGGTTACAAGGCTGTTGGTGGAGCTCAGGTTTCACAGGACAGCTGAGCCCATTTAATTGCTTGCTACCACCAAAAAGACAAGTTTCACCCTGGCTACACACTCCTGCTGTTTTCCCTTTGCCAGTGTATCATTTGTCAGACAACCTAGCATGCTGTTTCAGTTGCTCAAACTGCAAAAACGGAGAGTTGGGGAAAAGAGAGTAGTTTTCTGCTGGGTTAGCAAGCTGAACAGACTCACCCAGAGGTCAGGCAAGTTTCACAACTGGCACAAGGGCTGTGGAACTGTGTGAGCAAGTTCCCTTTTTTGCTGCTATGGAAGCGGCAGGTTTACTCAACCCAATCATAAAACCTTATCCCAATATTCACAATGAAAAATGGTCCATCTTAAAACTTGTTCTAGTGGGAAAAGTAACTCACATAGTTCAACTCCCTTAGAAATAAGCTTTCAGGATACAGCTTTTTTCATTCATAGTTTTCAGCACTCTACGACACTAGACTACGATGTAGATGTACAGACTGAAAAATAGTTCACACAGATCTGTTTTAACCTCAGGCAGAAATCCACAAAAGCAAAGCAGAGAGGAATAAAATGTTTGCTTAGATGGGATTCTACAGTAAAAAGACTATTCTTAAAGTCTGCATTTGAGATGAAATTAAAAATATAATTCCTAAATATTTATGGATCTAATTCTATCAGTAGTACAACTTTTGTACAAAATATTGTAGATATTTCTACATTAGAACAATGAGAAAAATAATTTACAGTGTAGGCTGTTGACTGGCCAGTAGCTGAACTTCCAGAGGTAGTAAGTCTGTTACTCAGTTCTTCTGCAAGATGAGTCTGTATATCACAACTACTCTGCGAGAGAGGTATTTGAATGTTCTGACTGCTGTACATTGTTGCCTCATCTTCAGTTATAATTTCCCAGCTCTTTAAAAGGAAAATAAAGGGAAAACATTTTTTAAAAGTAGTTAAGCTTTCTGAGTAGGCCAGATTAAAAGACTACTTGCATTTCAGAAACATTTCGAGATTTATTTTTTTACCTCGGGGGAATCTCTGTTGTCTGCGCTTTCTGTATCCTCTGATATCTGTCGCCGGTGAGTGAACACGTGCTGGGCCTCCAGCTGCACACTGCCAAGATCTGCGACGGCCACACTGTCCCTGGTGGGGCAGGGTGAGAGAAGTCAGCAAACAGCAGCCATAGTTTATCTTTCAACAGTACGCCAGGCTAACAGCAAAAACATACATCACAGTCATTTTGGCAGAAGAAAAAGAAACTGTCTGGACTATATAAATTAATGTAAACTGTTTAAAATGAATAAGCATTCATCTCAATGTGAAGTGTAAGCTGAAGAACCAGGTAGCATTCCAGGACAAAAAGAACCCAACTGAATAAAATAAGGCAAACAATTTAACAAAGTCCCTGATGGGAAAGAAAAACCAGGCTGAAAACTGAAAAATTATTTACTTTCCATTACTATAGTTGTTATCTCTCCAACTGCAACAGTTTCTATTTGAACACATACTTCCAGAGCACAGTACAGTCAATATGACCACCAGCCAGTGACCACTGCATGTGGGCTTCAAAGTTAAGCTAAGGAAAGCTCTCTACTAATTTTCAAGCTGTTCACTTTTTATTTCTCCTTGCTTTCAATGTAAGTAGGGTGAACTACACTAGCTAATATAAGACTTGAATTTTCAGTCAAAAAGACATACTGTGCAGTCGGTCTTTTCCACTGTGTTCTTCTGAATTCATGATTGACATAGTAGGTCCTGCCGAGGATGTCTTGTCTTTCTTCCCAGCCTGCAGGCAGTGGAGGAGATTCCTGCTGCTGCTGTTGTGGCTGGCTAGCAGCCTCTGGTTGGTCCAATATAATCCACCCAGGCTGTGAGACATAATATAGCTACCTTAATATTACAGAAGTTGAAAAACGTATCTCAAGTTATCAAGCTACTCCCCCTTCTAAGGTATAGTTCCATTACATCTTAAGCCAGTAAATTTGACTCTGGTTTTAGTGTGTTTATTTCTAAAAAATGACAGGGCATATTATGCATGCAGAAATCTTATTTTTACCTCTAGTTCCTCAAACATATTAGTATCAGAAGTTGGTAATTCCAGGAAAATAAACAGCATTCACAGAATACATTAAAAGCTTCAATACTGTCATTTCATACATATGCTGTGAATGTATGAGGCAGATGAACACACCCTTCTGTAACAAAGTTTAATTACAGCAAAGGTGGTAATGCTGAATAGAGTTAAGTCTAGAAAAGAAATCCATTAATCTACATTCGATGTGCTTACAAAGATTACATATATATGGTAGGTAAGATCAAAAAATCCCTATGGTTGGAAGGAGTTGAAATTCTAAAACCAGAGAGATGTTATTGTCTGTCTGGGGTCAAACAACATTGAACAGTACCTACAACAGAAACTTAAAACACTTCAAATTGCCTGCAAGATACAAGCAATTGCTTTTAACTGGTTTGTTTCTAAAACACTATTTATAGCTTAGCGATTCATAACATTCATTTTTCAGCAATAAACACATTTTTTCCCACCTCTAATTCTTCAGCCTGTTCTGTGGTTTCTTCTTCGGATCCACTGGTTTTAGGTAAGTAAGTCATTTTTAATCTAAGGTGGCCTTTAACTCTTGATTTATGGCTGCAGAAGAGAAAATAAAATTATCTTACTGTGCACTTGTAAAACAAAAAAGCTGAAAAAGCACAGTTAGAGAAACCTTATTCTTAAGGTTTCAACACAAACTTGACTTTTTATAATCTACAATAATTAAGTTCTATAACGGCATTGAGGCTTCAGACTTCTGAATACAGTATTTAAAGTAATACTGGCTTTTCAGTGGAACATCAATATCTTAGAAATAGCTACTCTCATTTCTTTGACAGAAACAGGAAAACTTAGACAATGTTTATGTATTTGCAACTAATTACATAAGAGCATTGTTTAGATATGAAAGTTAGAATTTCCATGTGGTATTTACTAACCTTCTTGGATGAAGAACAAAATCCTTAAAGGTATATGGTCTCTCCATACTTGGATTTTCTGTCTGGAATAAGAATTTTTTTCAAGAAAAATCTTTATCAAGCACTTGAAATATAAGAAAACTATCAGAAATTTACAACTAATTTCTTTAAAGGCCTTATAACACTTTAAAACTTAAATTACAGGTTCAGGTACAGTAACAGCACTACCAGCTTTAATCTTAGCAATAAGACCAATACTCCCATTCAAGAAAAAAGCACTACCTTTCAGTGTCTATGTATATTACAGAATGAAACACCTCCTCTTGGAAAGGGTTTGCCAGGGTTGCTATCCTGTCTTTAAGACAGTTTCTAATAAATCTGTTACTATCTGCTAATGTTTTGAGACTTCAGAAGAAAATTAAAAAGCATATTTATTTCAATATTTTTGGTGATATTTCTTCAAAATTAATTATGTGCTTTGCAAAAGGAATATAAGAAACAGAAAAAAATTGACCAAAGCAACACTAGCTCTATTTCCCATTTACCCTCTTTTGTATCTGTTTATGTGAATAAGGAACATCAAAAATAAATTTACAGACTTTAAAGAAAATATTTTAAGACATGACAAGAAGTACAATCTCTTCTTATCTTTAAGACTGTAAATATATGAAAAAGCTAAAAGCACTCCAGTACTGAAAAACAAGGTAACCTACATTGTCTTTTAAATATCAGCACTGAAAAATCCCTAACAGATCTACAAAATAAAACAAAGAACCCACAGAGCAGGAGAATTTAATCACTTTATTATCAGTATTGTTAACTTCCTTAGATAACTAATGGAGTGCATATAGAAATATTTTTTTCCCTTTCATAGTCTTAAAAAATACAAACCGGTAACTGATAAAGAGGAATATCCACTTGTCCAAGAAAATCATCTCGAGTCTACAGAAAACAAAAACAAACACCACAGAAAGTTGAAAGCTGCAAAGTGTTTTAAAAACATTGTTCCCATGCCCTGATAGCACAGCAATGCTTTCTTAGAACCTGAAGGCCCTTTTAAATTATAGGCAGTAACTTGTTCTGTACAGAACAAGTTCTGATTGACCCAACACTCAGAGCCTTGGACAGTTCTGCCTTCCTCAAAACAAAATTTGAGGGAGCTGGGGGTGGAGATTTAGACTGTTTACTAAATCATATAGACTAGTGTTAATCAAACAGGAGAGTTGTTTAGCATCAGGACTGAGATTGTCAGCATCTCCAGTAGAAATATTGTCCTAAAGGACCCTCCTCCTAGGAGCAACCAACAATTTCCACAAAGCTAGGCAGCTGTTTAAAACAGGCACGTATAAATATTTTTTCCTTTTCCAAATAATACAGCTACTGTCAAAGATAACATGAAGCAAAAGTAAGTTTAATCTGCGTTGAGTGCTTTGGAAGTTCCAGCAATTCCAGTGGTCCCAAGCTTGGCATGAAAATCTGTTAGAACTATGGAAAAAATACCTTCTGTCTACACATATCACAGAGTTCAGTTTTAACAACTATCACCTGAAAGATTCTGCCCTGACTTGGACATCTGGACTGTCCAACTAGGACCAGACTATGAACACAGCAGCTGTCAGACCAGGGCAGGGACAGACAATAAACAGTATCACTGCACACTTTACTTTTGATCATGGATTTTTGCTTGCCAAAGAAATTACAATTTCAGTAATCCTCATAGGTAATTTCAGTATTCACCAATGATCACCACCAGCAGTAATTTACTTGACTTCCTGCTGGATTACTGGAGCATGTGCTAAATTGTTTCAAATTAATTCATGATTTGAAAACCTTTGCAAACCTCCACAAAAGGAGGAAAATGTATTGTAAGGGTCATTTAACATGAAGACGTATCAGTGCCTGTGTAATAAACTCAGGTCGGCATGGAATTTTTTGAAGGTATGTATAAGCTTATGGCTTTTTAAAAAAAACTCTACACTGTAACAAGACTACACTTTTTTGCACGGACTGAGTAAGGAGCTGTAAAAGTTTTCAACTGTGTGGCTCATGCAGCCTCTGAAATTCTAGGCTTCCTGATTTTTCCAGCTAACAAAAGATTTGGTGCCTATTCTTTCCTAAATTTGTTGGTGTACCATGAGCGTATATTCAAACTAATCACCCCAAAACATTAATGTTTGTCCATAAAACTTTTCACCACAAAGCTCTGCAGCTTGTTGACATCTATTTCCTTCACCTCAGGGCAAAACCACGTTTTTCAACTTTCTTCTGGAAAACTTATTTTAATTTTCAATTCAAATGTTTCACAGTATTAAAACTCCTGTCCAATTCTATCCATGTTTTGCTCCCTCTGACATTAAAGTATTAGGTATTTCTTGAAGCAGTTCTTTTTGCCTTAGTAATTCTGGTACCTTTTTTCCTTAGCTCTGTTGCCCTAAGTTCATTCACTTAATCTTTAAGTCACACGTGTTTGGAGAATCAGTGTCCCACATGTGCCTTTAATTTTTACACCTGCAAAAAGCACAACTAGATTGTCATAGGTGAAAAAATGCTAGAAATTTTGAGATACGTCACTTCAAATTCCATTCACAGTGTGGATGTCATGTTCAGATCTGAAGGGGACAAAAGTGAAAATATATACAAAATACTGACCTTTTTAGTCTATAAACTCATTTGAGATAGAAAGCTACAACAGGTTTCATACCTGAGAAGTCAGAGGTTTCCCTGAACTACTGAAGGAAAACTTTCTGTGCTATTACAGACCACAGGTTTCTGGAAAAAAATAGCTACCATTTTTGCCTATGAGGTTCTTTTTAAAATGGCACAGCACATACCTTAGACATGTTAAAAGGCTTAGTATTTGTAAAGTTCTTGGCAATCCTCAAGTGGAACATGCCTTCCAAATAAATTGTTGGAATGTGGGACAAAAGTTTGCTCTATTTTAGAATCCCTCAGAACATTGTGTTTGTTACCAGCATAATTTGAGTATGGGCTCCTGTTATTCACTTTATTATGCTGTCTCTACTGCTATTTTTAGCAGAGTTAGCCTCAATAACCAACTCTTCAACAGTACTTTCTCCTCCAGATAGAAAGCAAAACCCTGAGTGGAGATTTTTGTTGACCTCCAAACAACTAACACATAAATCAGATAGCAGGAATGATCTTCAGCAGTGTGCCCCACTATGACAAGCTGACTAACTGCCTGGGAAGAGGTGCCAAAGCAGCTTCGCAACAGACGTCGCACACATGAACAACTAAACGCCAGTGGAGCTGAAACTGTTTGGATCTCTGTTTCATGAGAGCAGGCAACACACACAAGTGGGTCACTTGTTCTTGTCAACTTATAATTTCTTAACAGCCAGAGAACTCAAACTTTCTGCTTGCCAAACCGTAAGTGCATAAACCTCAATTAATGATATACTGCACTAACAGAGAGGTCTTGTATTTTACTGATTCACTGGTTTAGTCTATAGAAAGTTATTAAAAACAGGTGAGGACAGACAGCTGCTGTACACAACCCATTTAAAGAACTCCAGTGCAATGCCGAAGCACTCAAAGAAAAGCACCAAAAGAAAGTAATTCTGTTCAAAACTAATTTTCACCTATTTTATGAATATACGCTTAACAAGTTTTAACAGTGAAGATTTTGGACTTTTTTTTCTGCAATTCCCATCAGAAACTGAAGTAGATTTTAAACAGACACGTTCATCTGAGTCACACGTTTAAGAGCAGTACTGAGAACAAAACCCAAAATTTATCAGGTTTGAAAATGGGTCACTGAATTTAATGCCTTTCTTAATTGCTGGATTCACTACACAGCCTTTTGAAACAATTCTTGTGTAAGACCAGGGTGTGGCAATAACAAGTATTTTCTCTACCAATTTTTGTGACAAATGTTTGATGGTATTAGTGCATGAATTAAAATCCATGCATATGCCAGTCTTCTAACTAAACAGGGAGCTAGTTGTGCACAGGTTGTTCTTTGCACAGAAATCTACAGCTGTATGGCAAAACAAGAAAGCATACAGCTTTTATTGGAGGGAACGTAAGTATCAATTCAAATTGAAAAAACAAACAGTGATCTGGTCTATCGCTGCTTAAGAAAACAAGAGCTCAATAGATGCATTATAAAACCAACATTAGTTACAAGCTTGATGAGAACGAAAGAAACCTTCCTGAGCTACACTAGCAACTTCAAGTATTTTTCTTTTCCTGCTGCGCTGAGTGTAGTATTTGGTTCTCTTAAACTCTAAATTGAGAAAAGTGAGCTTTTTTTTTCTTCCATAAAATACTGCCAGCATATGCTATTCATCATGGGAGAGTAACAGTTTCAAAAAAACAAGATTTAATTATCACATTAAGATTGTACCAAATTCACAGATTCCACAAGTAATGTTTTCTCTATCTTGTAATGCAATAAATACTTGGTTGCATGGAATTCATTACAGTCCCAGCCTCCTGCATTTTTAAGGGGGACCAGTAGATAGTGAGGCGATTTTTTTTTTTAATGGCACGTAGGCATTTCTTCAGAGTTGGCATCTATGATAAAGAGATATAAGACTCTATCAGCATTTTCAAAATAGGGAGAAGACATACTGTTAGATCAAGGGTTATTACACAGCATGTGTTTCTGCAGGACCTTCAGCCCTGCTGGCTGTTTCAACAGCAAGGTGTCAGCACAACATGCCTCAGCAGTTTTACCATCTGCTTAACAGACAGCATTTAGAAATGACACCGAGGTTATTTTCACTAATTCTCTCTCACTTCCAAAGATATTTTCAGACAACTGCTTATCTAAAGACCAAAGCAAAAGCATCGTCTGTTTCTCCATTAATAACTTACACATTTTATATGGTACCAAAATCTTACAGCTTCCTTAAAAGTTCATACTTAGTTTGCAGCACTTCTACAAGAACATTCATATACCAGTCCACTCAATGTGTGCTGCTTTGAGAACTTGTCCTTAAAAGTTCATTAACAATGCAATTTAGGTTAGCCTTTTTTTTTTTTTTTACACAGGCCACAGGAAGGCAAGTTGTCTAATATAACCAAAGCATACTTCAGCACAACATAAACAGAGAATATGTCAGAAATTATTAATGCATTGATTTTATTCATCAGGACTTTGAGTTCCTTTGGTTTGATGTACAGATGTGCCAAACAAACTACCATATAAAAACCAGAGATATTACATTTTATGAAAAGTCAAAAGCCAATCCAGACTTGTCTTCCTGTGTTAAATCTGCCAATACTCACCACAAAAAAATCAGAAAACAGTACCACATATTTAATTAGGTACTACTTCAACAAGTCATTCCTGACATAAAGTCAGTTATCTTCGTAACAGTATAAAAATATAAAACTTTTGCATCTATTTGTGAAAGCTTTTTTGCCAAATCTTAAGACTTCAAATAAAGTTTGAAAAACAAACTCTCGTAGTAATAATTCCAGGCGCACTTTTACCTTCACCATTTAACACTATAAAGCTTAAAACACAAAAATGTAAAACTCCATCAAATGTTAAAACTGCATGTGTAATTTGCTCCCAGAAATAACAACAGATAAACCAGATATTGCAGATGTTTACCACACTGGGTAATTAACACATTCAGCTGAAGGACTTGATACAGTCAGCCAACTTTTTGCTTTTCAGAGCAAGAGGGAAGAAATAGAATTTAAAAAAAGAGACAAACTACTTTTCTCCAAAAGGGAGACAGACAATTGGAGCATGTCTGCATCATGGTCTCACTCCTATGAAGTTCACTTGGTCCAGCAGAGGATCACACAGACGCACAAAGTCAGGCTGAACCTGGAAGCTGCTCTTCAGCCCTAAATTGAATCAGCTGGCCAGGGCTGTACAGGCACCTGGCCACTTCTAAGAGAATGAACCTAGAGCAGGGCTGGATGCAGGCTGCATGGCCTCACCCCGCTCCAAAGTCAGTCCATCAGTTTTCAAAAGCACTCTTAAGTCTACTGTTGATCCAAATGCAGCATCAACACTAACTCAGGCCTTCCCTGTGCCTTTGCACCAGCACACAGCTAGCAGCCACTGCCAGCCACGCCGCAGCTTTCCGTGCTCTTACACACTCAGCATTAGTCCTCAACCACTGGTGAACAGGAGTCTCAAGCCCCACCTATCGACCTCTCCCAGCCCCACACCTAAACCTCCTGCTGCCAGGTGTAAATGTAGAAGCATGACCTGGCTAGAGCAGAACTCAGTGGTTTGGTTTGTCTTAAGCTCTGCTATGCTCAAGCTATAAATCCCACCTGTGCAAAACCAGTCTGCATGAACTGACCTTGGATGCCTCAACCTCTAATGACAAAAGCTGACTGCAACACAAATAATCCAACCACAATTACTTTTCCAACAAAACACTATTATAATTTATTTCAGACAAGCTCAATGACACCACTAAAGTTACATTATACTTCCCACCTCAGACATGGCTTTATTAGCCTATCATTTGTCAGATGTTAATCCCTTAAGGTTTCTCATTAATAAGTCATATATTTGTCCCAAAACAAACTTAATAGAAACAATGATTACTACAATAACTGACTAATGCAAAAATTCTATTGTAAAATAAGTAATGTTCATAACAAATTCTGGAATTCCTTTTCCTTTAAAAAGCCCTTGTGCTTTCACGTTACTGAACACGCCATCTCCCTTATGCTAGGAAAATCACTTGATTGTCAGAGAAATCATCTAGATCTGAAAGAATCCAGTTCTGTGTTTCTTCCCACATTCCTCTTACTGGAGTGTCTCATTTGCATTTTAATACACCGTAACATCAATCACTCCAATTCAAGTTTGTATGTAATTTCAGCCAGGAACTTGCTGATGTCCTTCCTAAATTCTGTTTGCTTATGTTACAGTTGATACAGCTGAAAGCAGCCCAAGGTCTCAAACAATAAGTGCATCTATCTGTAGATTTTTCGGTTTATTGTAAACTATCATGACAGGAAAAAAGAATGATGCACTCTCTTGAAACAGAGATTATTATAGATCCATAAACTAACACCGTAATGAGCA
The DNA here is from genome assembly GCA_013397865.1 of Struthidea cinerea. Taxonomy (NCBI): domain Eukaryota; kingdom Metazoa; phylum Chordata; class Aves; order Passeriformes; family Corcoracidae; genus Struthidea; species Struthidea cinerea. The sequence continues at coordinate 215,125 of VZTI01002402.1, read as the reverse complement.
ACAAACATTTTGCTGGCTGCATTCCCAAATCAGCATGTTCTGTTTGTCACAGGGAGTAAGGAAAAAAGTTCACTTGAAACAGAGACACTTAACAGAAATGCAGGGCAGTCCCCTTCAGACAACAGTGAAAGTCAGTCATAAGCAAATGACTTGACTGAAAAGGCCACTCAATTTTGCTTACTTGCTCAATCTGTGAAATTCATCCACTTCTGGAAGATGAGAAAACACGTGTTAGAACACAGAAGAACAGTCTCTGCCAAGGGTAAGGGGAAAGCATTTCTACCACTTGATCCTCTGGGGCTGCAAGGGCTGAACAGGCACCAGAGAGCCTGGGGGTCAGATTAACACTCTACCTACCCTAGTATCCTTTCCATGTAACGGCGAAGAGCAGATGCTTCAGGAATAGTAATAGTGGCAATTAAGACTAGTACTTCCTTTGATACAACCCCCAGTTTCTAATGAATAAGTGGTCATGGACCTCTTGATCCTGACCTTAAAATACATATTGAGAATGTAAAACCCTTTGATGGACCTTTCTTCAACTTACCTAACTTTTTAAAATCCATTTCTACTTTTGATATGCAGATCCTGAGACAATCTGCTCAGCAACACATAAAAGAACTTTTTTTTTTTTAAAAAGTGGAATGGGAATATTCACCTCCCCTAAACTATAGTTTTATAAACTCCTTCTATACTACTTTTTTTTTTTACCCAAAGCTGAAAACCCCCTGGTCTACTTAGTGTTTCTCCTCACATAAAACTTACCCCAATCTTGCAACCCTTCTTTTTTAGCTTCGTTATCCACGCTTCCTGAAAAAGCACGACCAGAAATATGCATGCACCTATGTGGATCTGTGTAATTCCATAATGGTGGTTTTAATTTTGTTAGTTTATTCCTTCCCAAATAAATCCTAAGCTTTTATTTGCCTTTCAACTGTCAACAAGATCTGAGCTGACATTTTCAGCGAGTCTTTCCCCATGACACAAACCATTTCCTGACCAGTATAGGAGGCCGTTATCAAGCATGCATCATTAGCTGCTTTTCATGTGTGCAATACTTGGAATTTTTCAACAATGATTTCCAAATTGTCTATTTGGAAAAAAACAACTGAAATTAAAGCAATGAGCATGAGCTCATATCTGAAAGCCTGCAAGTTCTTTGGCTAGTGAGGAGTAAAAGAAGAATGTCTCTAGCTTGCCCTGTGCACAAGTTTTACTTTAACACATTCTTGTAGGTATACCACGTCTTAAAAAACAGAGTAACTATAGCTTGTGGCAACATTAAAGAAGCCACAGCATCAACGCTTCCCACTCTCTCATGGCAGATTAAAAGGACATGAATCACCCTGAAGGCTGGATAATTACATATTTACATAAGATGTTTCAGAAGGCCTGCTCTGCATGGTTCTGCAGTTTCAGTTTCCCCATTTTTTTCTGGCATGAGAAACCTGCCCAAACTCAGTTCAGCTGCAGACTGTAAACAGAATTAGGCTAATCATAATCTCTGCAAAGCACCATCAAATAAAACTTCTCCTTAATATGTACATGTACGGTTTGCTGAGGACTACAAAGTGCTAGAGCTTTAACATACTGATATATTCAAGAATCTGCTTCCTTACAGTATGATGATATTCTGAAAGTTACATATGGTTCATAGTTGCCAAATGCAACCTGCTAAACCTGACAATGAAAAACTTCAGGGATCGAGCTATTACCAAATAATATTTATTTGATCACTTCCTTTGCTAATGCATCCACATAGCAACCATTCATAGCCAGGCTGTAAGATTTATCCCATCCTTTGCGTGCCATCTTTTTCTTCCCCTGAAGAAGGATTGCTAAGCAAAAGCAAAAGCATGAAGAAAGGTAGAGAAGAAGGTGTAACTAAACTCTGCATTTAAGCATGATAAATAGAAGAAATTAGTACCAACTATTAAAGCACTGCAGGTCATTCCCACTTAAAGGACAGAATCAGGAAATTACCTACAATTAATTATAAACTGTTCATTATTGCGATTAACACAGTTTCCACTGTCTTCCCTTTAATGTATTGATGTATACTTCAACTTCTAAAATTTGTCTGAGACACAACACATACACTCTTATTTAAGTCTAACCTAGTCATCCCCACAATTCCTCAGAAAGAGACCACCTTCCTTTCAACCCCAACTCTCCCTGACTGAACTGACAGACCATGACACAGCAATGCACCAGACACAGTCCTGTAACGTGATCCTTCAAGATATGCAATACCGAACAATACGAAAGTTATTAGATTATGAGGCTACCACAGCACAGCAACATAAAGTGATGCCAATTTGTGCTTTGCCTTGTATCGGCTCCATAATCTTCTGCTTTTGCTGCCCCTTTTCCACCTCACTTCCTTGCACAAATCTGGGACACTGATACACACACAGCCCCTGTTCTCCATGTGCAAAGTTGTAGCTAAGCCACAGCTGTCCTTCTCTTCTCTTGGCTCTTCTCCCTGGCTGGATCACTACTTTCTGAGAGGGAGTTTTGCTATGACAGAAACTCTACGCCTGAGGAGAATGCAAGAGGGAAGACAGCCTCAGACTATTCAGCACTAACTTGTGGTGCAGCACTTATCAAGGGAATCACAATCTTCCAGACACAGGTTCTGATCCCCTCAGCGTGTTCAGATCAGCTGGGAAGTTATTCAAGAGAGAAATCCTCACACACAGCCCCCTCAAATTACTGTTATACTAAATTTAAATTTAGTACAGCAAAATTCAAATAGCATCTCCTTTTATGAAGGCAAAGTTCCAGAGTTTGGTGAAAAAAGCTCGAGAGTTCCAACTAAAAGGTTTCCCTTACATGAATCTGACAGGAGAAAAATAGTTTGGTTATTTTACACCATCTCTGAAGTTTGGGGGTTTTTTTGCTTCAAAACCTGTCACTTCAATAACTAGAGACAAAACTCAAGCAAAATTACTTGTAAACAAAAGGACTATAACACAATGATTCTCTTAATTGTATAAGAAATTATTTTAAAGGTATACCGCTGCTGAAACAGATTTGCAAGTACATTTACAATATTCACATTATCCAGTAGAGTGATACTGATGGGAAGGCATAGGTAATGCCAACAGGGATATCAACATGGTACTATACTTGTGGAAGAGACTAACAGAACTTTTGTTTTTTTGAAGTTTATGTTCTACAAGAACTGGAACTGTATTCACTGTTTCTGCCTTCCTCTGTACCTCTTGGAGTTTATGCATGTATGATAACAAGTAACCTGTTCCCTTACTCACTCCTATCCTCCCAATCCACACCTGTGATGTCAAAATGCTTTAGCTGAATATTTATGTCTACCCTAAGCAGAGACAGATGCACTACAAAAACCCAAACAAACAAACAAAAAACCAACAAAAAACCCCAAAACATTAAAGCAGAAATACATAGTCAAGGACAACCTTCAATGCTGTAACCATGGACCATCTCTTCCTCCTGCTTCACGTAAATAAAATACCAGTATCTACTACAGAACTTATTCAAAAAGTTTCCAGTAAAGACCAGCAGTGGTACACTGGCCACCACCATTCCCTATTTTGTAACTTAATTAAAAATGATCCAAGGCCAGTTGTCATAGAAATGGTGTTGATTTTTTTTTTTTAAGCCAGCCTTTAACAAGCTGTTGATTATGAAAAGCAGGAAATGTGATCCGAGGTGGCTGAAGGCTGGTAGCAAGGCACAGAAGAAAAGAATGCATAGACCTTCTGCTGCTTCAGCCTCTGGAGTCTCTGACCACAGCACTGATTTGATTTCATGGCTGCTCTGTACAGATAGCTGACATTACTAAATGCTACTCCAGTATCAACTTGTTAAATTTGAACCCGACTCAGCATATCGATATACTAGGCCAGACTAACTGGAGTCAAGAGAAATATTTTGGGAGTTGTTTATTTTTAAATGAGTCACAATACACCACGATAATTAACTGGACTATGTAATTAAATGATTGCCATAGAATCTGTTATACTGGTCACAAAGACTAATAACAAATACAATGGTATTTATCTATTTTATTCCAGTGAATTGCTGAATTGCTGTGAAGTCAGCTATGGGTTTTGCTTGGTTTGGTGGGGGAAGCTTTTATATTTTTTGATAACATATTTCATAGAATATTTACATATTTACTGGTTTTACATTAAAACTGAAATGAGCCATTTGAGGACTGAAAGGTTCCTGCACCTGGTGTTTGTGTCAATCCATTGTAAACACTGCTCCTGGGAACTGAAGCAAACTATTGCCAGTCCAGTGTCCTAGGAGGTTTTCTGGAAATGTTAGCTAACAGTCTAATCCTGAACTTGGATTAAAATACAGAATATCTTTCATATCAGCTGCCATTAAACACAAAAGTCAGCAGTGCAAGTCGATGAGAAATGTACTTGAAGTGCATGACTCAACATTTTTTTCACAATATACTTTCAAAATAACTGACACATTTTAAGTAGTCTGGATCTAATCTGTTTGTTCTTATTGTGGATTTTACCCCTCACTTTACAGCGTGATTTTGGGAAGAAGAATCACCAAACAATATATACATATATATATATATATATAGTGATTACCTGTGATCCACTGTGAGTTTTATAAAGAAGCTTAAACATAAATCACAGTTTCCCACGAAGGAAAGAGCATTTTTCTTCAAACTCTAACCAAAAAGCTCTAAAGAAGTCAGAAAGTGTAGAATCATCAGGCACTGCTCTAAGGGCAACAAAAGACTGAAAATTCCAGGCTAACACCTCCAAGGTAACTGTCCTACTAGTTTAGAAAGGGACTGTCATAATTATAAGATCTTTGGCAAAACGCCTTTTGCTTAAACAAGCATGTTAGTTACATGGTAGTAGGGTCAAATCAATGAGAATGAGTTCTTAAAACAATTGAGTAACCATCAATTGTTGCACTTTTATCAGTATTCATAACTAAAAATATTCAGATAATTTAAGTCCTCACAATGTTATTTAAACAAGTCTTAAAATCCACCTTTCATGTGGCCTATGCTTTACTAACTGCCTTAAGAGTTAATAAGGGTAGACACCTCTGCAGTTTAGATGGACATGAATTTCATTACAAAAAATATATATATTTAATATAAGCCTTCTAGACCCAAGTACTATAATTTGAACAGCAATGTTGTTGGGAGAGGTATTAAGTTACTCTGTACCGCTCAGGCTGAAATAGTAGTTGGAAGAAGGAAAAAAAAGAGTGAGAGGAAACTCTGAAAATTCCTGTGGTTCAGGGTGTATACAGAAACAAATGGTATTTACAGCTTCTCTGCTCAAATACTACTTATCTTTAATTCTACATACAGCAAAGTGTTCTGTAAAATAAAGCCTATCTGAAATAAAACTAAAAGACCACTCATTTTTACCCATTTTATATGCAAACAACTTCAGTAATTACTATTAATTTACTGAAAAGTTAAGTGCTTATAACTACAAAATTTAATCTGAAGTTTAAATGAGACAAGAAAATCCCTCTGAGTTCATGTAAACAGCAAACTATTGTTTAAAATACATTAAATGCAGGTATTTCACTGTAAGACCTATTCACCTATGCTACTGTATATACCATATTCTAAGAAACTAATCTAAAATCCTAATGTTACAGATAATTAAAGAATTAACTTCCTAATGGTGACAATTTGACACCATTAGGAAGCTCTGAAATCACTGCGTTGAAGTCTTGGTTGCAAACTTATTATTTTCCAGCTAAATTTCAACTGTAAAATACCATCACATTTTTCTATAAACCACAACACTCACCTTATGGGGCCTCCACAAAGTGCTAGACATTTCCCTTTTAGAGGTTCCATTTCTTTTCCTAACACCAGTTGTTTTTCCTTCATTCCCAGCTTTGAACTGTATGTGCAACTGAGACGTCCTTGCACTATGACACTTGTATTTAAGGCTGGATAAGCAGCAAGAAACTTTTTGACGTGATCCTTCCAAGGAAACACTTCTTTGCAAAATATGGTGAGTTTTGTTCATCTGTGCATTCGGTCTTCCTAGCTCATTTATATTAATCTGATATTCTGAATCTGTTTTTGAGGGCAGACATGCAGATGTGCTACGTTCCAGTTTTAAATGAGGGTATTTTGCACCAGACTTCAGATTTAACTCTGGACTGCAAGAGCCATTAACCATTTCACTGCTTGATGCAAATGATCTTTGTGTAAGATGAACTGAAACACGTGAGAAGCCATCAGGTAGTTCTTCACAAGTTGCCTGCTGAGGACCATTCAAAATTTGACTTTTGTCCTGTAATGATGCATTCAGGTAAAGCGGTCGGATGTCTCTGACTTCACCAGAAGAGCAAACTGTTTTAGACAGTCTAAGTCCATTGACTGCTGTTGAAAGGAATCCCTTGGAAATGGTTTGATCTTCTTTTTGTGCCAGCTCACTAGGAGAAATAATTAATTTATGAGATGTTTGATAGGTGCCTCTATGTGGTAGTTGACCTGAGCTTACTGGAGAAGCTGGAGGAGTACTGGAAGGACTCCTAGGAAAAATAACCAGTGATGAACAACGTCGCAATGGAATTTTAGTTTTCTTCCTCACTGACAAAGCATCTTGGTCAAAAGTAGTATTACTTCTATAAAGCATTTCCTGAGATGAGTTGCTCCTAGAGGGATTACGTTTGTTTGCAGTGCTTCTACATGAAGAGTCACCATATGCAGCACTACTACAGAAAGTACTGTCATTTGTCCAAAGAGTGCCACTGCCACTGTCACTGATGACACTGTTACTATATGAACCTCCATCACTTGTGGTACTTGCACATGATCCATAGTCACTGCCAGCACTGCTGAGCGAGCCACTGTCACTTGCTGCAATGCTGCTGAGGCTGCCTCTGCCCAGAGCAGCATTGCTCAGAAGGCTATCATTAGATCGATGATCAGCCACAGTTCCAGCGCCACAACTCCCTTCGCTACCAATACCAATGAACGAAGTGTCTTCACCGGCAGCCACGGCATCACCAAACCCAGAACATCCACTCTGCTTCCTAGACTGCAGGGAAATGTGCAGTGAACTGCTCTTTTTTATTTGCAGTGAAGAAATAGTTGTGTTTTTCTCTTGATTGATTACTTGTTGCACTACAGGTGCATAAGCAGCTTGTCTAGGAGTTAGTTTCACCTGCGTAACGCTAGGTGCAGAATTCTGCGATTTTTGGAAGTACATACAATTATTACTATCCAAAACATCTTCAGAGGTTTCTGATAATGGATCTGTGTTGCTTCTTGGGGTAGCAAAATGCAATCTTAACCGTCGTGCCATTTGTTCTCATTCCCACGCATGTTAGCAAATGAAACCCACAAAGATCCTTCAGCAGAAAGGCTACAGGCAGCTGCACAGAACCCAGAACTGGTACATCGCAAGAGTAAAAGCCCATAAAAGTTGCAGTCTTTGTCCTAATTTCTACAAGATACTAGCATTTAAAAAAAAAAGTACCTCTTGAAATAAGTCAGCCATTCCTTGAACTGTAGTTTCTGGACCGTCGTTGATTGCTTGCAGTCAGAAAGCCTTCATTTAAAAAGCACTTATGTTCCAAGGACCTCAGCTGTGACACACCGAGAAACACTACTGACCTTGTTTCAACTATACCTTCTGGAATTTGCATAAATGAGTACAATAATAGGCTTCCAGAACTTCCAAGTTTCAAACAGCAACGCCTGCTGCGGCTGCACGAGCTGAGTCAATGTGTCCGTACTTTCCCCAGCAGCGTATGACTACTAATATTTTTACCCATAGGTTTAGAATTACAGGAAGTTGGTAGGAATGAAGTCCCATATAATTGAGTATCAAGTCCAGGATTGAATTTCCAAATAGTAACCATGCTAGCAAACTGCTGAGGTCTGAATTATGCATAAACTAGTGAAATAAGCCTCCTCTCCCTTAAGAAAATGTTTTTCTGCACTATTTAAATAAAACTGGAAAGAAATCTGGAATTATCTTGCAATCCACACGCTTCTAAGCAATCACACTTTCTAAAGATCTGCACACAGTAGAACCCTCTCCTGTTTATTAATTCATAATTTTAAATGAGGTGCAACTGAATAGGAGCCAAAAGAAGTTTTTCTGGTTAATAATTTGGCATTTATTTTTACTTCTAGTTTGACCTTTTCTAACTACAGCTGTTGAAGTTAGAAAGAAACAAAATTATTCTTACAAATTAAACTACCTCATTTTGTTTGCTGGAAGCCCAGAGTAAGGAGACATTCATTACAGTTCAATGTGATTTGCAGATATATGACCAGCTACATAAACTTTAGAACACTGAACTAAGTATGCAAAGAGATAAACAGCATTACCAAACACTATTATAGAAGAAAGCTCTTCTGTATAATTACATACAAACTGCTTCATAAATCCATAACTAATTACTATTTTTTAAATTTTCTTTTTTTTTTTTTTTTAATAAAATGATCAGCATGTCAAGAAGTTCATATACTGTCAATTCTTCCAAGAGTAATGGGATTGAGAATTCCTACAAAATGTTTCACTGGCTCATAAAATCTGAAGAGGTCCTTTGCTGGCACCTAGTGGGACTTTTGATAAAAGACAATCTTGAATCTTGCTGTTAAGTAGGATTTTTTTGTTTTGAAAACCACCAACATTTGGCTATGAATGTACTTTTGAATACATAAGCCATATATGATGCAGTATGGAATGCTACTGCACTAACATGAAATTACTTAGTGCTGCTGAAAGAGTACAAACAGAAGAGAACACTAGGCCATTTATACTTTTACAGGTCATACTACTAGGAGTTTTTTCTGCTTCATATTTATTTAACCTTTACTGTATTTTAAGCTAGAAGGCAGTAAAATTAACATTTATACCTCCTTCCCAAAAAAGAGCCAAGAATCAAATTCACAGTACCTTGTTTGCAAGCAACAAATTTGTTTTCTAATTATACTCCAGGGCTTACTTAACCTCCATTACCTGAATTCCATTATTAGAATGCAGCAATAAATGAATACTGGCTTATTCATAAAAGCCAACAAATACAGCACTTCATTTACTTCATTACGCTTAACCAACAAGACTTCTTCTAAAGTTATATGTTGGTGGGGGACTTGGATGGGGAGAGAAGAGGAAAGGAAAATACCATAAAAGATTCTTTTGGTCAGTTTCAAAAAGTTACATTTGAACTTCAAGCAATATAGTAAAAAACCCCCATAAAACCAAACAGACCAAACACCAACCAATAAACGCCAGCAAGTGACCCTAAGATATGTGAGTGAAAAGTAAAAAATGCATTTCTTAATGCTTCTTCTCTCCCCAAGAACAAATATATTAGTGGCAGTTGGTAATATGTTAGTGTGACACAAAGTACAACCACTGGAGGCGCTGGTTTCTTTTAGTAAAAGCATTACTTTCTCCCACCAGTGGATGATCTGAAATGTTTTTTAAATTTTACTATAGAAATCCTCGGAAAACAATAAACTGACATAATTTGGTAACTCAAGGCTTAAGACTCCAGCAAAATTTTTCAACGTCTCTCTTCCTGAGCTATACCTGTATAGACATTGCCAGCCAACTACAGCTTTCTTAGGCAATGTAAAATGGCTTCTAAAATGTTAAATTCGATGTTGCTGAATTAGAGTTGGCGTAAAAGTAAACTAAAAATTAGTATTTTTTAAAAATACCAATAGTTCCATTCAAAGCTTAATGTCATTGATTTCTTTGGTATCAGTAACAGATTTAGGCACTTTGCTTGCAATATACTTAAATTGTGACAAGGTAGGCTTAAATTGTGTAAGACAGAAAGATAGCAAAAGGTGTGGTCCCTTCACTGATTCATCTCCTAAGTGATCTCAATGTTCTTCTTGACATATTTTTCCAGTGTGTTTTTAAAAACAACCATAATTAAGGACTCCACAAACTGCTCAAGCCCTTTATTCTACTAAGGGTTCGCAAGTCAGAGGAACAAACTAGATTTAGCACTACTTTACGAAATCCAAGACAAGTGATTTTTGAGAAGTTTTAAAGCTATTATGGTTAGATTTCAAAACTCTGACTATTGGTGATATAACCAATGCAGCAAGACCCAAAATTTAAGCTAAACTCTGAAGAAAGGTTTTGAGGCTGGTATTCAAGAACACAGCATTTCCTAAAAACCAGTAGGTATTTCTGGCTTCCATTTATCCCTAAAAGTTAAAGGAAATAAAAGCATTTGGGATCAAACTTTGTAAAGAGGAAACTAACCATTGGGAGGATAGTCTCACAAATACAAGAATATTTCAGTTTTATCAGCTTGCTCACATTTAGACTTTAAACAGTCATCCAATAGGTAGATGAAAGAACACTGAAAATAACAGAATAAAATACAAAAATAACAGAAGATGAAATACCTTTTGATTATAGCTACCTAGCAAGGCACCTATGATTTTTGACATGTGAGGATGAATTAATAGAAGTGGGGGAGCTTGTCAATGCTAAACAACAATCACAGCTAAGGTGACAAGTTGTCTTACTTAAAACAACTCAAGATATTTGGGATAAAAACACTGTTTCTGAGAGCAAGCTAAAGAGAAGTAGGGAGATGGCCTGTTCCATTTGCCAAGTGAGACGGAAACAATGAAAAATATACAGATTTTATTGTAGAACTATAGAGTGACTGATGAGGTCATGATACTTTGATCTCTAAATATAATCATACATGGGAAACAAAACACCATTTCCTAGTTGATACCAATAAAATGTTGAATTGGTTCCTCTCCCATAAGCAAACAGATCAAACAACTTATATACTCTAGATTACAGAAAGAATGTGAAGGAGTTCTCTTGGTGGAAAACACAAAGAAAACACTGGCTTTCTCCTCCCAAAAAATCAAGAATCCGACTTTCTAATCATGCCTCATGGTTTCCAGGTGGTGGCAGCAATGCTCTAACAAGACGTACAATGGATAGAGTACTTTGACCTCAGCCCATATTATTATGTCCAGGTGAAAATCTGAGCACCCTGGAAAAACACATTTAACCTCCTGTGTAGGCTACAAGTGCTAGTAATTCCCTCTAACATCGCTCTTAAATAAATCAGAGAGACACCACATTTGAAATACTTGGGACAGGTAATACCACCAGTTAATGGTTTGTAAATGGTTTGGGGACTGTATAATGCCTATAACCAAGAAACAAGCCTCCTCCTTCTTAAATCTCATTATTCTAGGCTGTTTGTACTTATATTTACACACATTTTCACTCTTCCCAACTTTAGGAGAGCAGCACCTCGATAAAAGATACAATGGATTACTGAACATATGCAGAAAGCTTTAGGAAAAAATGTTTTTCATGACCAACACACTACTCAAGCACGAAGCACAAAGAGATCCTTTAATTGTAATGAAACTGTGTTTGGAGTGCAAGAGCGCTCAATCCCTCCTATTAGTTCCAAACTCCTGCAGAAGGGAAAGGTATATATTCCAGTGACAAGAAATGGCAGTGAAATGGATGCAAGTGTCATGATTGTACTGCTACAAGCTTATTCACAATGAAATACACAAAAAGAAATATAGGTAATTAGACATCTTTACACAAAATAAGAGCTTGGGTCAGAGGAGGACTTCTGATTTCACTGAGATAACAAAAGCACAAGCTAGCCCTGTCTCACCAATGACCCGCCATTCAGAGTGACACCTATCTACAAGATCACAATCCACTGTTCACTTCTTGAGCTTTCCAAAGAAAATCCATATATGCTTTCTTTCATCATACTCCTCACACACTGAAGAAGCTTCTCACACCACATATCAATACTGCTTTGTTTGTAGGGAAAAATAAACATCCAGTGCAGAGCTTTCATTATCACCAAAGAATGTGGCCCTATCATGTGAACAGTACTATAAAAGAATGATGCTTTCATGAGTTAAAGCACACTAGAATTTTAGAGTAATAATGTAACTGCTTCAGAGCTTCAGGAGTGTGGTAATATCAGATAAATAAAACAATCAGGTCTGCCTTTAGCTTTAGGTTTCACTATAGAAGTTAAGGTTGTTTGCTGTGGCTTTGAATCCTGATGGACTTGCTTTCATTCAAGTCTTTAATACACTGCAAAATTAACATAAAAAGACCTACCAAACGGTTTTCATCAAATACTTCAAAAAGGAGTCTGTGTTTCTGAGGATTAACCTATGAAAAAGAAGTACAGTGATAGTTAACATATATACTGAATTCCAGCACTTGTCTTCAGCAAAATCTCTATGTTTATGCAGGAGGAAAGAAATACCTAAGGTCTCTATTAAACAGCGAATCTACACCTTGCTGCCATTCTACTATACAATGCATTTCTATTAGAACCAATAAGCCATAACTGTTACTATCTCAAACTGTTTCTAAATCCATGCACATGCTTTTAAACATTCACAGAAAAAAGAAGGCAACATCAAGACTGAAAATGTAACTTTTTTTTTGTGCCAGAGTTAACAAACTTATTTCTAAGGAAAGCACTTTGCGAGCCTTTTAGAACATTAATTGTAGAGTTATTTCTGAATTAGAGCAGAGTTCTGAAGTAGGGAGAGTAGTGAGTAGTTTTTCCCAATGTGTCAGCATAATATCCAACAGGTAGTAAGACTATAAACAAAATCACTTACTCTAAATAAGAGTTCTTCATTCCATTTTGGGTTTAAGGACTATGTGTGGAGGAAGAAAAAAAAAAAAAAGAAGAAAGCATTAGTTATACTGACAATTCTGTACTAGTGTACATCATTTTTGATGTATTACACGTTTTATTCCATGTAACAATCCACTTAAGAAAAAACTATAAAAACTTTAACCTTGATATTGCCGGTAAAAGTCAAAGCAGTCTTGCACTGTTTAATGCCGTGCAGAATGGAGGCAGTTTATGCAGGTATTCTCAGATTTTGGCTGTGCCACGGATGCAGAGAAGGTGCATTAGACACTTGAAAATTTAGGTATGTCCCTTCAGTAATAATCACTGCCTTCTTCTCAGTTCAACACCCACATTACTTACATGCAAACAACTCTTAACAAATGCCAAATCTCTAAGCAACATAATCTACACAGACCAGGCACAGATGGGCCAAACACAGCATAACTCACTCAACTAAACTCATCTTTGAACTGGGATTATTTTTAAAAATACTAGAGATAATTTAGCTACAAATAGAGTTTACAGTAACAATTATGAACATGGAAGGAAAAATGCATGAGTGATCTCATAACATAAATCACAGCCGCTATCAGAGAACAACAATCTGGAAGAGTGCTTTCCCTCTCATGTATACAGTTCTTCATTTTTAGTTAAACTAAGTTAGCAGTACTGACTTTTTCCTGCATGTATTCTAGAAAAACAAGTCATATCATGATTCAAGTGAATGGTGCAATTTGATGTTTAAACAGAAGAAATTGTGTTCATGTTTTTAACATAAAAAAAGATAGAAGTTGTACAGCAAGATTCTTATATCATTAAAGATCTCAGAAAAATCACAACAATCCAGTACTTCCATTAATGACATAGTTTTGAAACAGTACTCACCTTATATTCCTTAGCTTTTCCTCTACCTTTTAATAAAATTTTCAAAGAGAAAACACCACAATAATGCCCTGAACAGAGAAGCTGAGCAGACCATGGAACATTCCTTTCCACATGTCCATTCACTCAAAAGACATATGAATTCTCATATTGCCTACAGTTTTAATTTTTCTTCTGGAGTCTGATTTAAAAAAACCTCAACACAACACCACAAACCCCAAACAAACTCCACCACACCCACACAGATAAGATGACTAACCTTTCTAATAGTTTTTGTCTGAATACTGGTAAGGGCTCCATTCACTGGATCATACAATGTCACTTTCACGTACGGGTCACTGGGAGGGAAAAAAAGCAAACAAGTAGTATGCTGGTCTATGCCCTTTTTGGTCACCATTATTAGAAGCCAAATTTTAAAAGGCTTAAATCAATAGTAGTTATGTAACTAGTGGTTACAATTACTTTACAAATACCATAGACATTCATAATTACAATCATTTCCTACACAGTTTTAGAGATAAAGCTAATATAAACACTAGTAGTGATTGTGACCATATTAGCTATGACATTCTGTATATCAGCACAATTTGATTCTCTGTCCTCTTTCACAGTTATTTCAGGAGAACAGATTTAATAAATCCTCTCACATTTCAACAAGATAAAAAACAGTTGTGACTGAAAAATATTGAAGTATTAAGTATCTTAACACTTTAGAACACCTGGAATTTGAGGTACTTCCTTGAACATGCAACAGTTTTACTATATGTTCTATCATTTTGACAGAGTTTGAGTTTAACCTGAATTTTCTGTTAATGAAGATGTCCTAATACTGTTGCGTAAAATATCCTACTGCTTTTTCCCTTCCTGTGGTATTAAAACCCAACATATTATATTAATATCTACTTTTCATTAACAATCAAAGCACTCAATTGCTCTGAGTAGTAACAAAAGGTGACCAAGACTGTCTGCCATAGAGCAAAAGAGCATACGGTTTTCACGTATTTAAGTTATGATGAGAAAAGCCGATCTATTTTTGCTTGAAGTAAAAAAAAAACTGCACATGAACAAAATATTTAAGAGAGACTGTCTGGCTTTAGGAAAAATATGAATTTCACAAGAGAAATTTTTCTATTGCTAAACTGATGTCACACACAGCAATTTTGCTAGTGCTAAAATAACAACATTCCTGCACATATGCCAAAGCAGCTGACAGCAGAACTTGTACTAAACCCATCAATATTTTTATAGACCCTCTGTACAAAGGCCAGAAGCAAAAGTGGCTTTAGCACACTTGCCAACTCTACAAGATTCTAAAAGCATTTCAATTACCAACTCACAAGTCTGACCATTCCTCTTCTAAATGCCACTGTTCCTCTGCACATAATTTGAGCTGAAACAGTCTTATAGCTACCAGTGTTTAGTACTGTGTTCATTCCAAGTACAGATGAGAATTTTGACCACAACTAAACTCTAATTATTTTAGCTGTAGCCTACCTGAAGTAAAACATAGACATGGATCTATCCTCCATGGCAAGAGCTATTTTACCATGCAGAGAATAAAACTTTCCTATACTTTGTTTTGCCAATACCTAAGATCTGTCCAAGTGACTCTTGGACAAGAAAGCAGATATCTTTATGTTTATATAGTCTCTAATAATTTCTTAAAGTTACCAGTTGAAAGAGTTCTGATTTTTTTTTTTTTTTTGCAAGAGGCATAGAAGAATTTACCAAGAACTAAAAGCTGTAGAAAGAAAATAAAGAAGCAGCTGTCCCTTAATACATTAACAACATATTCTTACCTGGCTCCTAAGATATCCTTCTTGGCCAGGCCAATTCCAGCTATAACCTTCACTCTGACAATTCGTGTGTTCTCCTTAAAAACAAAGAAACATATTTTTCAGGCCTATTTTCAATTAATAAAACTAAAAGAAATTACGGGCATAATTTTGAATTCACACTGAAAACTATAGACTAAATGATGCAGCTGCTTTGTCTGACAGAAATAGCTCTATCAGTAACACTGAGACAAATGTGCATGGACCACACAAGTTTTCACCTAATGGTATCTTGGCATTCATCAGAGGGAGGGAAATAGACTCTGATAATATTTATTTCCTGGACAGAATGAAAAGGTATCAAATTTATCAAAATAGATTAATAAAGCAGTAAAAAACTCTGAAAAGAAATGCAAGAATAAAGAATTCTTGCATCTATTTTTAGTTAACAGCACAGAGAAGTCACACTCAAAATACCGGGATTTCTGATGTGACCTGCCAGCAGGGTAGGAGTTTTTTAAGAAACCAAAAAATATTTCAATTACACATTATATAAATTAGCTTCACAGAAGAGTCATAAGTAATTGCGCTTCACCTGTTAATTAATACAGCTGCATAGTCCTACATGGCTCATCTGATAAGGTTCTGAATTCAAGAGGGAAAAAAAAAATCCCAACAGCTGTGACCATATCAGAGGAGGAAGACAAATGAGCATTGTTTCTCCGGAAAGCAAAAAACTTTCCAGACGAAGGGCTGTTTGTAGGAGACGGTGGGCCAGAGACACTTGTGAGGAAAGCTGATCCAATCTAGGTGGTTAAGGAGTTAAACAGATACAAGAGCAATGGGTGAAGCAGTAGATGCTTTCCCTGCGGCCTTCCTGAATTCCACATACTATTGAACTCGTTTTCTAAAGAAGACTCCTAGGAAGCACTAAGAATCCTTTGTCATCGGTCTCCTATGGGTCTTTGTGGTCTCCACAGGGCTAAACTCCCTAACCAATCCCAACTGGAATGGTTCTTAAAGCTAATGGAGAGAACTGCATGCTAATCCTGAGGCAGGAACTACTGGATAAAAATGTAAAACTGAGAACAGACCACTAAATAAAAATAAAATAATAAAAACATAAGCAAGTTTCTCCCACCCTCCACAGTTAGAGGTGATTACCTGGGAACTGAGACAAACATCTACAATGTCCACTCACTGACAAAACAATCAATTGTCCAAGTCAATTCCTGTCAAGTTACAAGTCTATCTTCAGCCTTCACCTCAAAGAAAATTGTCTACTAGAAACTCTAAGAGTTCAGAAAAGGAAGACCAACAAACAATCCCTCCCAGCACTGACCACTAGTAAGCGGCCCAAGCTTTCAAAATTCTTAGTCATGATCAGGCTTTTAAGGTACACAACATGATAATATGTTTTATGACAACAACTGAACTGAGCAGATATAAGAAAACATAAGTAAAAAACTGTGTTGGCATCAACTTAAGAAGAGCTATTTGTTAACGTTTTTATGTATCACAAATATCCTAACATATCCACCTGTCTTACATTCTAAAACAATATCCAATTTATCTTCTATCAATTACTTGGCTTCAGTGACATTCAACATCAGCGAGTTTCTGCAATGATTCAAGCTGAAGAGTCCCATGTGTGCATTTCCCCTCTCCCTGAGCACCTCTGCACTGCACCCAGAGCACCTCAACTCCCTTCCAAGAGGAGGACGGTCCTCAGTCACAGTCCACAGGACCCAATTGACAGAAATCAGCTCGACAAACAACCCCACCTTTTCCTTCTCAGAAAAAGACCAAGAGCAGATGCTGATGTAGGACACAGAGCTCTAAAAGACAAATAGGTTTTCTTGTATCAGCATTTAGTTGCTTAGACCATAAGAATTGCTCCATTATTCAATCATGAGAAAAGCAAAGACAGTTAGATGCTTCTGGGCACAGGCATCCCAGAATCAGGCTTAATAGTGCATCACTGTAGTCCATGCAGGGGAGATCCCAAAAATAGGATCCAAGCTCCTGAGATTTTAAAGTTGGCTTAATCACATGGTTTGTCTACTTCTATCATAATAGAGATATGAAAGCTATTTTACAGAAAGACAAATTGCTTTGCACATAGCCTCAGGAAACTAGAAGCCACAAACCCAGTGCTGGCATGCTGAAGGTTGATTTAAACATGCCTTGCTGAAAGAAAGGTTATTATTTATTTGGGGTCAGTGCCAAACTAGGACAGCTACAGCATTTTAGTTAGCCCAGCAGTACAACTAACCACACTGCCATGAACGTAAGAACTGCCCCGTAGAAATACCTTTCTAGATAAACAGAAAGAGTTTTAAAAAATTCCTGAATTGTTCACAACAATCTTCCCAACAGATCTCCTTTTTCACTTTCACTTTTTCGACTAACCACTCTCACTGCCAAGAGTCACCACACCCTTTTTTGGTTTTTTTAAATTGATAGGTGACACTTAAGGGTCCACTTCTAACTTTTCCAAGCTATAGAGATTAGAAACTTCAGGAAAAAAACCCATGCTAACATGCAAGGGCAATACATAATCGCAACAGATGAGGTTCCCCATTCTCTGGTCACACCAGCGTGCCAGGAACATCAGGGGAAATTCAGACAGCTCGATCCAAACACAGTCAGAAGGGCCTGACACTGGAAGGACCCATTATGCTGCGACCCCGTACATCCTGAAGCGGCAGAGCCTGCCCACAGGATACCGGGCTGTGCCGTGACCATACGACCTCTCCTCGCCACTCACTGATGATAGGCTTCATTGCTGAGGAACTGCTGCCACAAACACACTGATCCCAGAAAGCAGTGAACAGCCAAAGAGCTCCAGGACTGTTTGAAGCTCATTTCATGCAGACAAAAACCAGGACATGCAAGCTCTGCACGGAGACAAAGCATCAGATACTTGATTCTGGCACCTACAAGGAATAGATTCAAAACCAAAATTTCGTGGTTTGAAAGGCAATTTTGAACCTCATCCTCTTCATTCACCTTGATCAGGAGATCCTTATTTGCCTCCTTCATAGCCACATACAAGAAATTGTGGATCAGTAACTCCAGTAGATCCACAGGCAGCTGCAACAGGAGTGGTTTTGTGGTCCAAAAAATACACAGGCTGCAGGCTGTACCTCTTTTACTCTTCCATATTGACTATAGACACTCTCAAGCTTGCCTTGCTACTTTTTTACACCACTGCCGTGCTTCCAGTGGTTCTGCTGGCAGAGGAGGGGACAGGCACCTAGCCAGTAAACAGGAACATACCAGCTATGCCTAGCAGCACTGCAGTTTATCTAAGAGACTGCTCTCTCAGCCCAATTTATCTCAAGAGTCTCTTCCTGGATATAAACGTCTACCCATGCTTCTGCTGTGCTGACATTAACTTGAACAGGTCAATCTGAATTTATTCTGTCTGTACAGATGAAGAAACTGAGCATTCTCTGCTGCTCTGCAGGAGTCTTACAGGTTTAGCGCCCTCGGACCCAGCTGCTCTGTAACACAGACATGCACACAACAGCCCATCAAAGGCAGCAGCTCTGGGCACAGACTTGTACAGGGACTGTTTGTACAGATGGAACAAGGACATTCAGCTTCTTTTGACAACTTCTGACTGCCAGCCATTCCAGAGGCTGGAGGCAAAACAAAACAAAAAAAAGAATACAATAATGTTACAACTGAACTGTTAAGCTGTTTTCTCTGAGAATGTAAGTAACCCAATATGAATCAGGTAAAAACAGCACATGGAAAAAGAAGAAATATTGTTAAACCTACTGAATCTGCCAGGGAGTGGCTGCACATAATGTTTATATCAGTTACTCTGCTCCAAACAAATTCAAGTTTAAATTGTTTTTAGGGGTTATATAGTATTTTAAAGCTATGGGGTAGGGGAATAAGGCTACGACATATTACAGAGACTGGACTATCCAAATCTTCTTGGTCTAATTAAGTCAGACAAAACATCCTTTTCAGAGCTGAGTCAGCAAGATAGTTATCTTACTATCAACTTCCAGGTTTTATCATTATTCTGTTGTTAATCATATTAGTATATTCTAAAGTACATGTTCAAGATGCTAGTCAAAATAGCTGGGACTACTAAACCATTCCATTTTCACAATCTCTAATAATTAATCTATTTACTAACAGATACTGTGCAACAAGGAATAAAATAGAAGGTTTCTGAGCTAGTATGTTGACAGTCAGTAACTTAAAGCTTTAAAGGCAATGCTTTCCAGCTTGTGATTCTTGGAACTGATCATAAAACAGAAATCCTTTTTATGTATGCCATAAAATAGTTTTAAAATGTGTTCTCAGAGCAGCAAAGCTAGTGTCAAACTAATAAAGTGGCACTTGCAGAAGAAGACAGTTTCATTTCCACAAAAGTCACTATGAAACTACCTGCGTTCAGTGAATATACATAGAGATGAGACGTTCTTGAACTGTTCATTCAGGACAAGAAAACAGCACTTGGAAAGAAATTTCAACCTTATAAGGAGTTCAAAACTTGTTCACAACCTTGAGAATGGAATGGTCTTGCCTGGCTTACAGTCGTCTGTAGTCAATAATTACAAAGGGCAGGTATTAACAAACTGTTCACTCTCACCCCTATCCTTTCCAAATTCACATGGTAGGAAAATAACACTACAGACAACTGGGAGAATGAGTCCTGCCTTAGTGATAGAAGTCCAAGAGAGCAGAAGACAGAAGAAAAATGTAAGCAGGAAGAAAGGGTGAGAAAAAAGGCACCGATCGGGAAATGGTGACATGTTGATGACCATAGCCAAAGCCAGGATGGTTAATTTAATGTAAAACATAAAATGGTAGTATCTGCTGGACTACTAGACAGCTTTTTTTGAGGAAGCCAATGTAAAAATGACTGAGTAGTCTAACAGAGAACACTTGGGAGTAAACAATTCCTCTAGGCAATAACATCCTGTTATTCTTTTGTTCCAGTTAGATAGGTCAAGAATCAACTACCACCAAAGCCAAGAAAAGAGCACCAAGGCTTATTACAACAATAAAACAGTACAGAAGCATCACCTTTAAAGATTCTGGCAGTATCAGGAACTATATATTAAGGCTTTTTTAAGAGTCATACCATGTCTGCATAAAGTTCCCATTTAAAAGAAAGCATTTCCCACAAAATGGGGAGCCTTAGGTGGAGAAAAGTACTTCCTGCAATAATCAGACCTTGCAAGTGAGGCAGCCATACATGTTAGGTGACGTCTAAATGACAGCAAGTCTTTTTTAGCATCATCACTTCATTTCACCAGGAGATGGAAAATGGGAAGGAGACTTTGCCATTTGACCATTGCTTCACAACCCAGAGAACACTGTCCCCTCCACAGTGACCAACAGAGCTGAACCATTTTTCTCTGAAGAAATTATTTCAAAACAAGCAAAGTTTTAGATTCAGAAAGATTCCTATTATAGAACTACATTAATTGATCTTTTAAACATAATGAAAGTCATTAACTTCCTCCTGCCAGTTACATATCAGTCTTACTCACTAGAAGAGTTTAATTGTGCCATGTGAGCATTTTGTGCTCATAAATACAAAAGTCTCATCCATCAAGAAACGCTGGCTGTTACTACAGATTGTATTTAACAGCTGCATTTGACTACAAATTAAGGAAAAGATTCAAGACAACAAAAGTCCACTAATGGAGTTACCAATTTGTCAACAGAATTTAAAAAATCCCCAAACCACCAAACAATTTTTCACTATATGCAACCCAGTATCCTTAACAGTCCCACTCAGTGTTTATTAGTTCAGTGTAAAAGAAAGGCTTTAAAAAAACAACACAAAACAAACAGAGGTACATAAAATAGCTTCTGGAAAGCACCAGATCTACACAAATTACACTGCTGTTCAAAAAGCCCAAGCAAACACCAAACAAAATCAGGAAACCTCTCAAGACTACAAGCCAACAAGCATCACTATTTCTACAAGTGTCTCAACTAATCCAGATACATGGGATTCTAGGACATGCCTTGCAATGGTAAAGTCCTTCACAGCCTAGAAAAAATTGAGATTCTTTGTGAAGCACAGAGACATGAACATCCTGTATTTTCTGTTTGAGTGCCTGTATAAGAACAGAGTCAGACAGAGCAGACATCTTGTACAGAGGCACTGGGGAGACCATTGGCTTTGAACAGGAACTGAAGCACTGGGCTGCCTCAAGCTCAGGCACAAAGGAGTCAAACAACATCACTGGTTTTGTCAGAAGCAATCCAAAAGAACATTAGCCCATGCCAGTCTCTGAAGTCATGTCTGAAACATTTCTACTCATCAGCATCACCTCCAAAAGACAGCAATATCAGAAGGATTGTGGGGTAAGGTGTGCAGAAGTAGAGAAGACAAAACACATATCCCAGACATTCAGTTCACCAACTACAAGCTAAATAACCACAAACAACCTACTCCAGTAGTAGATCCTAAAGGAATATAACAATATATCTAAAGCTTTCCAGAATGAAATACCATATGCCTATGAGAAATCTTAGGTGACCTGCAGTAAACAAGAACACTTGTTCTACACAGGACAGTTCTCAAGTGACTGAGAAAGCTGAAATAGCACATGCATGCAAGTAGGAAGTGTATTTTTGCCTGTGAGAAGTTCCTATTTCAAGTTTCATCCCTGAAACCAATCAAACATAATAGATACAAAAGATCTAAAAATCTAACTTAGAATGTTATTTAGGCAACATAAAAAGAGCTAAATTAAATAAGAAGTCTTTAATTCAAGCTGGGAGTGTAAGAACTCTGACACATAGACATTTTAAAATTAAACTGGCTACGAAAAACATGTATATAGACAAGCAGTGTCATTTTATTGAATGCCATTCCAAAGCCCTACAGTGCAAGTAAGTATTATAATAGAAAACAGAAAGAGATACCAGACAAGTCACTAGCAACTATATTTTTAACACAGAAAACCACTGAAAAAAATGTTATTCCTTCCGTAACCAAAGAAATAACAGTGCATTAGCTAAGATATCAACAATTCTTCCTTCAGTCTTTGAAAGAAAGAAAGACAAAGGCAACAGCAGTTGTGTCAGTCTGCTCCTGTGGGTCTGAACCAACACCTGCCCCTACATTCAAAGGAAGATGTATCCCAACCATGGCAAGAGGAGGCAGGGCTCCCACACCATGGCTCAGCCAAAGTCTGCAGTGGGGAATGCTCCCCACTGATGGCTCCAAGAGCCTGCGGCAAAGAGCGCTGTGAGAGGAGTCTGACCTGCTGGGAAGAGGGAAGTATATTTTATGGCATTCCTTTCCCCTTCAAAAAAAGTTACTAGGAGGATAAAAAGCAATATGTTCTTCTTATTTCCATACCATTCGAGATCTACTTTTCTACTGCTAAGACCCTGCTCTGAATATAGAACTTGTTTTTCCCCATTGACTTTACTAGTGCTCATTATTTCAATACTCAAGTAAGCCATAAGTCCTGTGGGTGACAGGATACTTTTACAGAAGAAAAATGGAACCAGAGAAATTGAGGACAACTGCATCTGCTAGATTCAGGCACTGCAACTCAGATACCTACATATAGCATATACAAGAACCCACTGTATACACAATAACCTCAATTACACGTTTTTTATCCCAGCTTCTTTTTGTGTCGATAACATCGTATTAGCAATCCTTTATTAAGTCCAAGTGATTAATACACCATTAACAAAGAAATCTGTCATAAATGCCTAACCTGAGTTGTGGTGGCAGAATCCACACTCTAATACTGCATTTAACCGCCTCAACAATTACACCAACTTCTCCTCACCTGCCTTCCTTATTGACGATTTATTTATAACTATTATATTTACCATATGATCATATCCAAAAGCTACAACAAGAGGTTTTGCAGATCACATTGCTTTCTTTTATCAGACAATTCTGATTTATACCCCAACCAAATCCATCTTGCACAACAGGCCACAGAGCAGTCCTGGGGAAGCAGCAGTGTGCAGACAAACTATGACAAGACTGCAAAACAACGTGGGGGGATGACAGAAAAGTCCTTGATGATACTTTCAATATGACCTGGGTTTCTGACCATGTTTTTCATCTGCATATACAATCTTCCAGACTTAACTCTGTGAAGACAGAAAAAGGCCAAGGAAGGAGAACTCTATTTTCCATTCTAGTATCCTAGGCAAAAGCAGCTAGCAGAGCAGTTTTCCTGTAACCCTAAAATCATTTGTTTTGTCATTTGTGCATGCAGAACCTCACACGAAAACTATGAAGATAACTGAGCGAGTTCTTTACATGCGAATCAGTACGTACTCACTGAATATTAAAGTCTCTGAGCATAAACAAACTACATTTTTCACATATGTCACTTCAAAAAGTTTGGCTAAGCTTTTGAACTACAGAAAAAGTTGGATCTAATAGATTTTTTTACATGCTTTCTCCCCCTTCCCCCAGCTGTTCCAAAGGAACATATTTATGCTCAAAAAGATAGAGGGAAGATTAGAATTTTTCAATTTTAAGCAGATTTCAAAATATTTTCCCCGTAGCAAGGGAGGCCACAAAGCAGCTAAACTGAACAAAGCTTAACAAAGTTAAAATAGAGAGCCTAAGGCATGGAATCTTTTAGTTCAACTTCATAGCCTCAAAAAGTTACTAGCAACTGAAAACAGGATCTTGCAATAGGAAGTGTTATGCAACCCTTGCAGTATGCAGTGCTAATCTTCTATTAGAAATCCTATGTAATTCAATTACTAAGATGAAGGAAAAAAGTCATTTAAGAGCTTTTTAATTATTTCCCCAAAAGTAAAGCACAACTTGAGAAAGAGAGTCATGCTAACAGACAAGGAATAGTATTTTAGAGCTTTAACAAACTGAATTCCTATTATGGATGCAACAAGTATGCATTTACACAGAGATCATCACTGCCTGAACACAAAAAAGAGCTGGTTAAAGACAATCTTGGTAAAATATCCTGTTGGCTCAAAGACAACATTACTGACATTTCACACAGGTCACCAAACAGCTTTCAGAGAGATACTGCTTTTAGTCTTCCTCTATCTGCAATTAAAAAAACAGCCTGACTTTCCTTCTTCTTGATAAAGTTAACTACTCCATAATATTCTGCCCCACGCACAAGCCTCGGTTACAATGCAAAAGCCACTCCACCTGTCTACCACTTACACCCAGAAACAGGTACGCCAGGTCTCAGCCACCTTCCAAAGATCCACGTGCTCAGGAACTACGACCTCAGGACAGAGGCCACCGCAGGAGCCACTTTCAGTCACCCATGGGTTTATTGCAAAAAACACTGAATCGCAGACAGGATTTCACGCTCCCGCTAATGGCAACGCTGGGATGAGCCCCATCGCTCAGGCACCGCACTACCTTTTGTACCGCTCTAATCCACGCACCGCTTCTGTCACACTACCTGTGACAAAGCCTGGAACAAAGACGCGATTCTTCGGCACCGGGGAGAGAGCGGGGGGGAGAAGAAATCCCGCTTCACTCCGTCACGAGGAAGTTGGGAGCGCACGCGGATCCCTTCGTCTGTAGAGGAGGCTCTACAGCTTTCAACGAGAGGAGACAGGAATGCCGGTGCTAGACGGCACGGCAGCCGCCACCTTACGGCGGGCCGGGGCACAGGGGAGCTGGCACTGGGGCGCCGGTCCCGCCGGGACCCCCCTCCTCACCTCACCCCGCTCCCCCGCCCCGCGCCACACCGCAGCGGGTCCGCATGGAACACCCTCCCTACGGGGGTTCAGCCCCGCGGAGAAGCCGCCGCTCAGCCTCCGCAAAGAGGGCAGCGGGAGGCGCGGGGCCTCGCTCACCTCCTCGCCCGGCAGCCCGAGCACCTCTGCAGGAGACGCCGCCATGGCCGCGCGGCGCGCGCCCCCCGCCGCCGTGTTTACCACCGCCCCGCCCCGGGCCCCGCCCCGGGCCCGCCCCAGGCTCCGCCCCGCTCCTCTCTCCCTCGTCTGATTGGTGCGACAGGCTCCGGTCCCGCCCACCCGTGTGTCGGCGGAGCCTTTCGATTGGCTCCCGCTCCGCGCCCCGCCTGGAGACACGCGCCGCGCGGGCAGCCTGAGGGGGCGCGCGGCCGCCGCCCTCAGCCCCACCGCCCCTCCGCCCTGTCCCCCTCGGCAGCCTTACCCAGGGCCTCGGCGGGGGAGCGTCTCCTTTCTAAAATTTTTCCCAGTGGTTTACACTGTCAAGGTCTTTCTTTACAGAATCAGCGAATCGATTATGTTGAGAAAGACCCCTAAGATCATCGGGTACAACCTACGACAGCACCATCGTGCCAACGGCACCAAGTATCCAGTCTTTTCTTAAGAAAACACCTCCAGGGACGGTGACTCTACCACCTACCTCCCTGAGCAACCCGTTCCCATATCTAATCACCCTTTGTGTGAAGAAATTCTTCCGAATGTTCAACCTAAACCTCCCCTGTCGCATCTTAAGATTATTTTTGGACCTCTGAGAGCCAGGCCCAAGCTATGGAGCTCTTGCCTAACCCCTCGTACTCAGGGAACCTGGAATTGCAAAAATTTGGGGAAAACCGAGAGGAAAAAAGGACTTTGCCCGCCAGGATGAGGCAGTGCTGCCTTCAGGGTGCTCTGAGGAGGAAGGAAATCCTGGCTGTGTGAGGAGCTGACCTGACATAACACCCAAGCAGGGAGAATGCCAGAGGACAGAAAAAAATAAACTGTAAAAGCCGTGTCTGAAATCAAAACAACGACGTTGTCAAGACTTTTCTCGAGAAAAAAATCTGCTTTCCCACCACACCCCGTTCAAGCCTGTGAATCAAACCCTCAGGAATCCCTCCTTGCCCACCCGCCTTTCCAGCAGGCAGAGGACAACAGCAAGAGCTGTGCTAAAAAAGCTCTAAATAAAGTAGAGTGATTTAGTCTGAGCTTTGTAGCCATAAGCCTTTCTACAAGCCTAAGCCAAACTCCACCAGGCACTGCACAGTCTAGGAACGCAAAGAACATACCTCCCTCTTACGATGAACACGTTGAAAATCACGGGTCACTAACAACAAACAAATGTAGCAGCACCTGTACTGGCAAGGAACCAGGGTCTTTTGCTACCTTTCAACTCGTCCAACCAGGCCCCTCACGCCCTGGGTGACCTACTTCTGCCATCATCATCTGATGAGAAACTCTTCCCTTTCCAAAACAAACACAGACCCAGGCTCAGCTCTTTGGACTGTGCTGCAAGCAGATCACAGAAACTCTCAGGTAACACCTCCTCAGAAAGGCTCAGGCAAACCTGTGCCCATTATCACACACACTCACATTCTCCTTCCAGAAGCAAATCAGATGCTCCAAGGAAAGGCAATCTCAATAGCAACATCAGTTTGTGCATGTCCCAAAATCAATGTAGTGTATTACCTATGAAAATTCAGGTGAGTATCTGACAGACAGAGTGGCATTCAGGCAAGTGGCTTCATATGAATTGGTAGATTTACTTGGGGAAACAATGTCTGTTATAAAACCAACCAAAAAAGTTGGGGAAAAAAGACCCAGAAAAGCTTTTGGGTATTTCAAAATAAACAGCCCTCTTCTGTTTCTGGATTGACCCTCTGGACACCCAAAGTTTCCTATTCCTTTCTCTCAGCTTTGCCTACATCAGTCTTCCAGCACAAGTTTAGAGGTTTGTCCAAATTTAAGTTTCTGGGTGACGGCCAAGGAAGGAAAACCTGCCTAAGTTACAGCAGGCATGATTTCCAGGTCCAGTTTTTTCTGAGATTGAGGATAACGACGATTAGTAAATTGTTGTGACAGCTTTCTAGAAAAAGCATGTGGGTTTGTGGCTGTTAAACATGAACACTGGGTTTTGCAGTGCTGCCTCTCATACTCTGCTAGAGTGTACAAACCATGTCAGAGAGAAAGCATCAGAGCCCCAAAAGCTCACAGCTGAGGTGTTTTGTTAATTTTTTTTTTCAGAATTGTATTGGTTAGTCTAATAAAAGATACTCTTTTATTTCTCCCTATAAATATCTTACTACACATTACTGTCACTAGCCAGAACACTGTCTGGCTTTCTGCAGTCTCAGTCTCAGCTTTTCTGTACAGTAAAGGCTATAAGAAGAAGCATCCTAAAGTCCTGCTTAATAAAGGTTTTCATTGTGAATATTTTATTAGCACATTACTTACTGAGCTTTTCTGTAGGACATCAAAACTCAAACACTTAATTTTAAGCAATGTGTCTTTTCAATAACTTTGAAATTTAAAATAATGCCCTTTTGAAATTCACAACAGGACATTAACACAGTCATTTTGTTATATTACTTTTTTTAAGTAGCAGAGTAACACAGCACTGACTAATTTTTTGTGTGGAAAGACCACTGATTGTCCAGAGTAGGAATTAGAACACTGTCAATGCCCAAATCCATAAGCAGATGACCTGCTATGAACATTTCTGAAACACAGAACTTGTGTTTCTGGGTTTGTTACCCGGAGGCATCCATATATTAAGGTGAGGTGTATGGGCATTTTCAGTGGGATCAATAGTTATCTCCAATATTTGAGCAAGATATCTATCACTTCACCCAAATTATTCTTTTACTTAAAAATGGGGGAACATAAACCACAATATGTTCATTAACAAACATTCAGTTCTTACGTTAGATATATATCTCCAGCATTTAATATCTTATGGTCTTATGCTATTACAAACTACTAGTGGAAGAGAGCTCTTCTGAAAGCAAATAATTGATTTTCAGTTGCAGAGAATAATCTGAATTTGGATCATCTGAGTGCAATGGAACACTTTGTATGTCCACATCATTAAAAATCTGTTAATGTTTTATCTCATTACTCCATCCCAATAGTGACTTCTTATCCGGTAACAAATTTGACTTCTCTTGCCATCTAAATTAATCTTCAGTCCCATGAAAGATCAAAAATTTACCAAGTTAAAAAAAAAAAAATCCATCTCTAAGCTGATGACATTCATCCTGATAGACCCAATTTGTGGTTTGAATTTTATATACCCTTGTGATATATGGTTTGTGTCTTTCCTTATCATAAATGCTTTTCTAGGCCAAAGAGAATCTGTACACCATAATACTGAACTACTTTGAAAAAAATCCAACAAAGCAGTGTTTGTTTTTAAAGGAGGAAATTATGTGGATAAAGGAGATTTGTTTCAGAATTCCAAAGGATTATCACAACAGTCTTTCATTTAAGAATATATGTTAACTATCATGATGGTTAAGTGACAAAAGCTAGGACATCAAGTAACATCAAAGTACGTTTTAACTTATTAAATGTAGGATACACTTTTGCTACAGAGGGTTTTAAATCAAACTGGATACATTATCTTCACTGGTCTTCCTTTAAACCAAAGGAATAGAAGTCATTTTAACTGCAACTAAACAAAAAAGATACAAATGGCAGAAACAGATTTTTGTCCTATTGTCTTTTGTTCTACTGAGTCATACAGTAGAAAATGTTATGAACCACTCACAATGTCACAGTGACAGGTAAACTGAAAACTGTGTACAACAGGGAATTAATAGAAAAAATTTATACCGGCCATGAGTCATTGCTATGACTAAGAGAAGTAAACACCTATTGGTATCCTAATAATCTAAATTTCTTTACTATCAAGGCAATGTCTCAGTAAAGAGACTAATGTAGAGATGTAGTTAATGGCCCAAGACTTAACACTCTTGTTAGCTCTACTGTTAAATATGGGCTAGATCCTGGCAATTAGTACTAGATTTCAAACACCATGACAACAAGACACAAAACTGATACAAACATGAAGGCTTAAATTTTGTAAGCAAGAACTTCAGTCTGGTAGTCACGCCAGGCTGGCAGCTGTCTCTGCATTGCATTGCAACTGGGCTGCTTGTTAGCTCATTCTCAGGTTTTCACCAGCCCCTTCCTGCTCTTTTTCACTCTCAGTTCTCCAAAATCACAGGTTCTGTTTTCCTTAGCTTTTCTTCTTTCCCTTAAAAACAACATATCCTTGTTTGGATACATGTGCTTTCTGCGTTGCCTGAAGCCAAGCCACTGCCTTCAGCTATCTCAAGTCCTGAAGCTCTACTTGCTTCTGCAGGATGACAGCAAGGCGTGACCATCACCCAGGGACAGACCAGATGTGAAACCAGAAATTCTCTGTTCAAGTAGCTCCTTTCCAGGGCAACCTGCAGACAAAATTTAACACTGCTCTCCAAGCATGGGCCTATGTTCCCAAGGCACCAACACCTGCCCTGGGCCAGCTCCCTTCTTCCCTGTCTCCCAGGAAAGATGCTGAGATCTCCAGCTCTCACAGGGTAGAAGAGAAAGATATGAAAAAGTTTTTCCTAATTTCTGTGACTAGTGTCACAGTTTACAAGCAATTTCTTTTGGAAATATCTCTGTCTTGATGAGCAAACTTGCATAGTAAGGAGAGCAACTGTAGTGGAGGTGGAAAGTCACACTCATTTTGTGCATATGCATTTGAATGAAATGGTAAACACTTGTCTGAATCACCACCACTCAGATGTCATCTTTCTCTCCCTATTTTCAGCTTGAGGGGGAGGAGAGCTGCCAGAACAGAAACCCGGAGGTGCTGAGCTCCAGTCAACTGCTGTCACACTGTTCCCAGATTAATTATCCACCAGTGATCCCATGTTTAACACAGTAATTGTGGATATTTTTGCTAACAGCTCAACCTATTGCAACGTTAGAGAAGTAAGAACTTTCCGGGAATCATATATTTGGGCTTTTCTTCTTTAAATACCTTGAGATTATCCTTTTCCATATGTGTATGAAGTAATATGTGCTATATGCTCTTTGCCAGTGCCTAAAACATTGCTAAGACCAGGAGAAGCTGTGTTCTGATGTGGTGTGTGACTGCACATCATTAATGCACTCCCAACTTTCCACAATCCGTTTTCACACAGGATGCTCCTTCTTACAGTGTTTCTCTCTTATTTCATTAGGAAAATGGGAATAGTAAATAATTGCCGTTATTAGTTGGTTTGAATTACTTCTGAGGTGTTTATTATGTTCAAATACTTTTGAGTACACAGATTTTCAATGTGTTATCTTTGGTCCACTGACTGACTACCAAAGTTTTGTCACTGGGAATTAATTACCAATAATGCCAAACTATACTTAATAGCACACCATCCAAGAAATGTCCACATATCTTCAGGTCTGGCTAGCATAGAAAGTAATCCCACAAGAAGGTACTCCTAAAAACAGAAAAATGTAGGGTTTTGTGCATGCTGTAAAATGATATTTATTCATTATTAGAGTATTACCTCTGCCAAAAGCAAAGGGAAATGCAAATATCCTCCTGTTATTATACAGCCACTGTTTTTGATAAAAAGGTAATCTCAGATAATTCCTAAAACACTAAAGTAATTTAAAGTTATGTGCACCATAACAGGTCTCCAGCAATTCCTTATTGGTAAGCACTGAGATCTCCTATTTTTCTTTCGCAGAGAGAGCCATTTTAGACCCCAGCATTAGTTTTGCTGTTCACAACTAATCCTTGTCAGAGTAGATTTTAGTTATGCCATTGGTGCAAGAATCAAGAACCTTTGAGCAGGGCCTCTTGGAGACAGGCACTTCATCATCCTTCTCATCTCTACATATGTAGCAGGAGAGATGGTTTTAATTTTTCAAAGCAATTTGAAACAGAATCAAGGAGAATTTTTTTCCAGTCAGAAATAATCATTGCTTACACACAGCTTTTTAAACAACACATTTCAAAATGCCTCTTCTTGTCTCAGAGCAACGAGTGATTTGGCTTGATCTCTCTGGGAAATAATTATCATAGCCCTTGGAACAAGTGTCCTTCTGAAGTACTGATACACCACAGACAAATAGAACACTCAAGGGTATTCTTGATAAGGAAAGGAGATGACCAAGTCCTCATCAGTTAATTTATAATGTAGTATAACTTATGGGGCTGTGTTTTCCCATCTATACTAAAAACAAAAGGAGAATATTGTCAAAAGAGAGCTCAATAGCTCTCTAAAGTAAGTATGTTGAGAAGTACAGATTTGAAGCAACAGGTAGGTTGGCTACCCGAGGAAGGCTGCAGGGACAGCTTCTCTTGATTCCCACTAGCCACCTCCTCCACAAAGTGCTTCGAAAACTTGAGGCTACAGATGAACTCAGCCCCAGCACCAGTCAGGTAATGCCCTGTTCTGTTTAGTCATCGCAAAAATACACTACCAACAAGTTAATGAGTGAACATAAGGCTATCAACCCCTGAAGAAATAAAAATATATTTTCAGCTTCCTATGCATCTTCTTCTTCCTACCTTTATCACATATGAAGGTTTTAAAAGCACGTTTAGCTTATTAGGTATAATATATACACAACTTTAAAAATAGTTCCATCAAAAAGTGGCCCCTTGTATGCATAGGTAGGCTAAAATGAAACTCACAAGCTGCTGAGGCTCATTTCTGTCCGGGCCAATTCTTCAAGTACAATTTTAACATTTGACTCAAAACCCCCCTACACAAACAGCAGCGTATTCTTTGGATCAGTAGCATACTGCTAACATTACTTGAACCAGCAGCTTGAGATCCACTGAAAATTTTATTCTAATAGGCATCATCTAATTAGGTAGTGTGGATAGGCAAAGTTCCAATGATACATAACTTACCATAATCCATATAAGAGCAGTTTATTTAAAAGGAAGCTGACAGCAGAGAAAAGATGAGCCACAGGGACAAAAATGGACCCTTTTAATGATTTCAGAGCTGAGGTACTACCAGATATAGAAAATGGGTAGGCAGGCCCAGGAAGAACAGATTCAGGAGGAGGCACGACAAAGCCATTGGAGAATAGATATGCAAATGTTCCAACACATATCATGTATTTACATCACTAGTAGGATATTTCCTACATATCCAAAGCACATAGCAGAAATGTTATGACCTATCATGAACTACAATAATTCAGTTATGTATTCTGCATTATATCAAGGTGGTCTTTTATTTGGGGTATTTAAACACTCTAATCTGCAAGAAACAGCTGTCTTTTTAGCACTAAATGCTTTCTAAACATTTTTTTCCATGTCCTCAGTTCACTTCCAACTTAATTGATCTGGCTTTCCTGAGTTTATATTTCACTCTTTTCTCTTTTTTTTTAACAAGCTGGGTAGGAAAAGCAAAAGAGACTGAAAGATTTGCGATTTCATCAGGTAATGTTAATTATGCACTAGGAGGTGTTCGTTTGTTACAACAGCAGTAACAAAGGCACTCAGATCCTGTGAAGTAATGCTTAAAATGCCATTTGCTGGAGCGAGCACTACAAAGAAAGAGAGGACAGTAGAGACAGCCTTACACCCCTTCGGATCCCCCAGCTGTGCAGCACAGAATGGGCGTCCAATCCACACACACATCTTGCCCATGGAAGGGCTGTCTTATTTGAGCTATTATAGGACTTTCCTACCAGAAAACAACTCTGCTCATTACTTCAAAGGTCAAGCAGAAAGGATATTCACATGAGAACTTCTAGCTGCACTTCAAGATAAGAGGCAAGGACACACAAGTGGCATCATTGCTGGCACTGAGTGGGAGCTGCCTGCAGGCTCCTTTGTTATGGCTACCTAGCCAAGGTTTCCCTGCAGCCAGAGGACAAACACAGCACAGGGACAGCATAGCCCAGGCCTGGGCACATTCAGGTTAATTGTTAACTATTATGTGGATCCCCAGCTCAGAAACATCTTAAGCATACAGTCAGGTCACTGCTCCTTCCTTAAGTTTGGAATAACTTCCCAGTATTGCTCCAATTTGTAAGCCTCACTATATATTTTTCTTCAATTTTATCTCCTTATCCAAGCTTAACTTGTACCGTTTTTAAGAGAGGGAGGAGGGCAGCAAGATCCAAGCATTGGTTAACTCTGACTTAATGCTTCAGAGGCCTAGATAATTACAAGTTTGCTGTTAAATGAATTTGATAGTCATCAAATATTATGCTTAAACTTTACCTGAGAGCAGCCATGCTACACAGTCAGATCCAGTTAGGTTTACTCAACCCTCCTGCCTTGATGCACATGCTGCTAAAGTGAGGTTGTAAGGGAGCTCCAGAGGTCTCCTAACCCATTCCCCCACTCTGGCTCTAATGCACTGGCTTCAGATGGAGCTTCTGTCTCTTGAGTCTAGAACAGTTTCCACAGAGGCCATTTATTCTGTGACCACCTAATAATGCAGGTCTTCTTCTCTAGAGAACGTGGTGGTATCACCTGCCAGAGACACTGTATGGACTACATGAACCACTGCCTCATGTGACACAGCAAACCTTAACCCCAGAGGTAGAATTCTGTTTACTGGAATACCAGCTGCATTCATACATACAGATTTGTATTTCTGGAGATGTAAAAATATATCAAAATAGTTGTTTAGGACTTACTCTTGATGTCTTTGTTAAGCATGTAAGCATCTAATAATTTGAAACCTACTAAGCTCATGATTTCAGTTCCAACATTTCTACCTTCTTAAATCTTTCCTGTTAGGACATGTCCATTCACAGATTGGTTTGTTCTTTTGATCCTTTTTATTAACCATTAAGCCATATTCTTTCAAATTTACAGCTGAGAGGTTCCAATTAAAACCCATTATTACTTCAGATGAACGATACATTTCTAAAGTATTCTTCTATTATCTCCTACATTATATTCCATCTCATACTTTGGGGGTTTTTAATATGCATTTCTTATGACTGTGGAACATAAAGAAAGTGTGTCTGTCAATTGTTCATTCAGACCTCTTTGTAAAGCATGTTTAGAATCCAGTGAGATATATTAACAGTATTTCCTCCAATGACACGTTAAAATTCATCTCCTTCTGATTCTCTTTCATTTATGTAGTCTCATGTCTCCCCGGTAATTCTTTTTTTTGTTGATGAGCCTAAGTGATTTTGTGCCACCATCAAATCTTGTCACCCACCAGCTCATCTCAGCACCTCTACAGTCTGGGATGTAGTCTGTCAACCAGTGCTATCTCTTTGGCATGAAAACCTGAATATTTATCCTCATTTTTTTTTGTAGCCAGCTCCTGCTCTGTGGCAGTGCCTTTCCATCCTGTTCACACAGACTGTGCTGGGTACACCGATGGGTTTACATGCGATTTTACAATCCAAATACAGGACTCCATGGATCAAAGCACACATTCTCCCCTTTATGTCAGCAAGTCAAGCCACCCTAACACCATCTTGTAAGACTGCCTTACCAGCATGGGAAAGCAAAACCAGGCAAGCACCAACACAGTGGATGGCAACACCAGCAATGGGATGTTGTATGCCACAACAGCAAGAGCCAGCACCCAGGCATGAAACCAACACTTAGACTAAGACAGACTGACCGAGGCACCCCAGCAAGGAAGATTTACCTTCATGCTCAGCTTTACTGGGCTCAGAAATGCAGCAAGGTTCAACTGGGCAGCTGTCATCTGGCATCACACAAACTAGAAAGTTTTGTATTTTAGGTCAGCCCTAAAGCACATTTTCCATATAAAGAAAAAACTCCAGAAATAATTTTAATATAAAATGTTTTTATTGTTTTTGAAAACATTTAAAAAACAATTTTTGAGCACTTTCAATAAAAAAAATAACTGAAATGCTACTGCAATATTCAACTACTGTAGTTTCAGCAGTACAACAGACAACAAAACACTGGGGAAGAGGGGAGAAACTGGATTTCCTGCACTAAATGAAAATGTGGAACAGGGATTTTTCTTTCCTTACGGTGCAGTAAATAAAGCACAGTATAGTACAAGACTATTATATGATCCTCAGATGCACTGCACAAGAAACGCTTTCCTTCTTTTCAGTTCGGAAGTCAGTGCTTATTGCAATTATTTGCAAATTATTTACTTCATGAATTCTTATCATGATAAAATGATGCAAAAATGTTTTTCAACACCAGAACAATAAAAAATAATCCAAGAAAGGAACATATTCAACAATAACTAAGCTGAATTAGTTAACATAAAAAAGTAAATAACTTGTGAATAACTATGCTCACCTGGTTAACACTGAACCAGCTTCAATACAGCAAAAGAATAAAAAAAATAAAAGTGGTTACAGGAATATATCTAGTACTGTACAAGATTAAGTCATTAACACTCATGCACGTTTTGTGATCATGTATTAACATGGTGAAGCAAACTAAACTTAATTTTTCCTGCTGCAATATTCTCATGTAAGAGAATCAAAAATAGAAATATCTCATTGAGATCAATGCACATTGCTACATAAGACAATTTCACCTGTCACTTTTAATGACATTTTGCCTTTTAATAATGAAACACATTAAAAAGTTTTTTTTGTTGTTTTGCCTTTTTTTTTAAATCTGTGGGCCGTATTTGTTGCATTTATCCTAAGGAATGTGCCTGCCACAGGTTCAACAGAATTTTAGTGCAATATATGAACCCAGAAAGTTTGCTGGACTAACCAAGCAATCAAATTTAAAGTGTTTGCTGCAATACTGTACACAGGGTACAAATTCACTAGTTTGTATACTTTAGCAAAAACTGCTATCAAAATAATTTATTTCTTACGTTAGTAGGAAGCCAATAATGTAAACAAGGGGTCAGAACTGTCTCAAATTCATAGTTTTGGAGTATCTGACAAAGACAGGCTTCCATTTGTTAGGATCACAGAATTTTCCTTTGGGTATTGCATACTTTGGTGTGCAGTAGTGCTCTGTCTCAATGTATCATAAAGAACTAACTAGCACTAAGTACAGGGACCTAACATTAATTATAACACCAACACACAAACATCTCTAAAATGATACATACCAATGTACAAAGCTGTGCCTGTGCCTTGGATTTTACTTGAAACAATTCTTATCGAATTTAATACTTTTTAAATTAAACATATATTTGCTTTAAACCCACTGATTATAGAATATTTCTGCTAATTAAGTGAAATGTTAGGCCCAATGTAACGCTTGCATTTAAAGATAATTTTAAATGCACTTTTAAAAACCTTTGGTGATGGCTGCGTAATTTAGAATGCATCAACTTTAAACACACTCTTGCTTTTGTGAGAAATCTTCTTAAAAAAACTAGTAGTTAGGCTAAACCTTCCTTCCCCCAAGCCCCCCTCAGTGTCAGTGTCAGCGACCCGAGGTGAGGCCAGCCCGCCATGGAACACGGGCTGCTGAAGCACCCGGGCAGCTCCTCCCGCAGCGCTGGCACTGAGTCACAGAGTCACACAATAGCTGAGTTGGAAGGGACCCTCCCCCCTTCATCGAAGCAGGTTTCACCTATTCACAGTAGTGCTGGCACTTCACACAGGGTCAGGAAACAGAAACAAAAAGGTGCTGAGTGTCTCTTAGACCCACCCTCCCACCAGGGTGAGAGGATGTTCAGCACATCTCTGTCAGAAGGCCATGGGCAAGTACAGGATTCAAGCCCTGCCTTCAGCAACTTCAGTCTACAAGAAAAATGGTTCAAGTCTTACTGAGAGACACCTGGCAGGACAACAAGCAGAAGGTTACTATGCAGCTCTTAGTCTCCTCCCCATTGCCTTGGAAGAGTCACTTGGTCTTAAAGCAAACCACATTATCGCAACATCCTTGTGCTTCAAGGAGGGATCAGAACTCTCCATGTTTGTTCCTGATGAAGTGGCAAAATTTCTGATGCAAGCACAGTGAAATCAGGCCCCCATAAGGTGCTATAGCTTGGCACAACTGTTTGTCCCTGCAGAAGAGGCCATAAACTGGTGATGAACTGGGGCAAGGGCAAGAGAAGCCATGATATACCAGCACCTCCAGTGCCAATGCAGCAGCACAAGTTGAATCAGCACTGCCAAAAAAAATTGACTAGTACTGGGATCTCGAGTCATTTGCAAAAACCAAAGAAACAGAAGACCACTGAGACACTTAAAGAAAAACACCAATTACATGAAAAATCTGAGCATCTTCCCCTTAAAGAAATCTAGGGGGGGTTTACTGCATCTCCCCCTTCATAAATTCATGACCACTCATTCAAAGAAATGCAAAAGAAGAAAATTTTTACTGCTCTATTTTCTGCTTTGTGTCAGGTCACAGGAAAAGTAATCCACTTTATACTAGGCTTAAGGGATGATATTGTAGCATACTCAGTGCACCACTTCTTTTGTAAAAACCTGCCTCTGCAAGTCCTCTTTGTAGCATCAAGGCCATGGCTGGTTAAATACCTCTCTTTTGACCATTAGAGAGGGACATGAATGCCATGCTAATAAAATAAAAGGTCTTTTTGGTTTGAGTGAACTAGTGAGGCAGAAGTCTAATTCTCATTTTCTAGAGGGGCAGCTTTTTTTTCTTAAAAAAAAAAATCAGATTCATCAACCCTGTCAAATCACTTTTGAAGATGGAATTCAGGCTTCTAAAACAGTAAGTACTTTTAAAAGAAGTTTTACCAAAAGAAAGATCACATGTCTTACTGTGTATCTGTAAAGTGCCTGGCAGTATTATGGCTCTATATGAAATATTTTTAGATTAACCATATTTTCTAATACTTTAATAATCTTTTGTTTGAGAGAGAGTGAGCAAGAAAGACAGAAAGGCTCAACCTACTGAAACAGAGAGAAAATAACATCTTCCTACGCCCTCCACTAGGTTAGGAAAGAGCAAACTTAAAAAAAATATAAACCTTTAGAAACAGTATTTTAATGAGCTCCAGCAGCTCTCTATTAAAAAAAAAAAAGAAAAAAAAGAGGGAAAATATAATGTTCCTTCTCTAGCATTGATAAACAGTACCTATCACTTTAAAATAGGGCGTTATGCCTAGATTAAATCTCAGTGCTCAAAATATTTTTGCATTAATTTTACCTAATATAAAAACATTGACATGAGAACTAAAATATCAAGTATGTCATGAATATTAATGGATAAAATAACTACATAGATTTATTTCTCTTAAATAAAAAAAATTTAGTGCATCTTTTTCCGTGATCATTCCTGTTAGCTTTTCCCATCGCTGTGTTTTACTGGAGATGCCAATGGCACCAGTGCTACAGAGATTTCCTGAAGTTCACCATCAAGCAGTGCTCCAGACAGCTACACAATGATCAGGCATCTGCATGTCACCTGGTCCACTTGTACCCACTTCCCACCACCTACCTACCTGCAGGCACCCTGCATTGCAAACCTGGATGACAAAGGTCAGTAAAGATCACCTACTAAGAAGTAACTACCAATACAAAGTATGGAAAGCCTACTAACGAGCTTGAATTAAAACCCTCCCAAAGCATCAACCAGAGCTGTAATCACTGGCTGCCATTAACCACTTCTTTATTTGCTAAACAAGAAATGTTGAATGGGAAACACTCCAAAATTCAAATTTTAATACTGGCTCTTTGATAGCCCATCAGCTTCAGAGATTTGTTTAAAATTGGTAAGACTGCCTTTTCCTTACTGAAGAATGAGCAAACAGGTACAGCAAACTTTTTTTAAAAATGCCACAATACATAGCAAGTGTTTCTGCTGCGGGAGGCACTTCCATTAAGACAAATACAATACGTCTGTCTTTTAGATACAGTGTGCTACATACATATTATAAAACAAGATTAACCCAACATTTCAACAGCAGGATGATCCTTACTCTCCATCCACTCAAAACCTGATGCAGTCATTGAGTTAATGGATTCATTGCAGATTTGTTGAAACAAGGGGTCATTTTTTAATTCCTCCAGTGTAGCATCATCATCTTGTCCCTGCTGACGACCTGGATCAAACAGTAGATTTGTGTCTAAAGTGTTCAGATCGTTAATGCTGCCTGAGAGCTCGGAAGACAACCTGATGTCGCTGGGAAAGACAGATGCAACGTTATTGAGATCTGATGCCACCTGATTCACCAGCTGCTGGTTTGTTGGCAGACTGTCCTCCCCTAAAAGGTCTTTTACAGTGCTGCTAAAATCTAATTGCTGCTCTCCGATGTCTGATTGTGCTTGGTTATCTCCAGAAGAAAAACTGATCTGATCGGTGCTGCTATTTTTTGTGAGGTAATTTGGTGTTTGGAATTCATAAACTGAAGTGCTGGAATTGATCATACTTTGTGGGTTGGCACTAGGAAAAGCAGTGGATGTCTCCAAAATCTGAGTGAGATTCATCCTGGCTGTGTAATTTGAGGGCATGTTGTTCATTCCCAAACCTCTCACTGCATCATCACTATCAGAATCAAGTTTGTTTAACAACACATTGGTTATTTTCTTAGTGTTTGTTTGTTTCTGAAGAGACGGGAAGGCCGTCTGCATCATCACAGTCAACGGGACTGACTGGCTTCTCTGTGCTATATTATTGGCACTGGTGTCTGCATGGATATTAGCAAATACATTGTGAACTTCAGGAGTCACTGGACTTCCAAAAGGTGTCAGATTAGAGCGTGGTATATTTGACACAGGGTAAACAGTGCTTCCACTGAGGTTACGCTGGCGATGGACAGCAGGGCTCACACTCCGGCATCTCAGACTGTTGTTGAGAGATGAACCAGTTCCTTTGTTGTCCAAAGGAGCAGGAACAGCAAAGCCCTCCTGCTTGGTAGTGCTACTGACAGGGGCTGCCTGGTGCTGCACAGGTGAAACAGGAGTCACGCGACCGAAGTGAGTGTCGTGGGGGCGCGGCTGAGACTGGTATGACTGGCCGGGAACTGCAAAAGCATGAGGTTTCCTGAAGCGATCTTCCACCAGCTCCTGGTAACTCGTAAGGATGCCATGGTTTGCAACCGATGAATTACTAACCCCACTGTAGCCGTTATTCATCCACTCGAGCTTGGTTTTATCGGGATGGGTAGCCATAGGCCGCTGCATTGGCTTCACAGGGCTACTTGATATGATGCTGGCATCATGGTAAGCCATACTGGAGCTGATGGGAGTAAATGCAAATGGGTTTCGGCATTCCACAGGACTTGGAGGGACACTGCTGCTGCAGTTGGAATGGGGTGTGCCAATGGGTGTGTGCCGGCTGCTTCCTAGGGCACTGTCTACGGGAGTCGTCTGAGCCAGCCTTGAACAAGGGCTCTCTCGAGACATGTTCTGAGATCCAGCAATCATTTC
>VZTI01002402.1:130539-174793 GCA_013397865.1 Struthidea cinerea | reverse complement strand
GGTGGGAGTCGGGGTGGGAGTGGGGGTGGGAGTGTGAATTGGAGTGCTGTTGTTATGGATCGAATGGTAAAAGTGTGTGCTGCTTGGATGAGATGACACAGGAGCTCCTTGAGCTGCGGCCTGACTCTGAAGTGCCATTCCTAGACAACCACCATAAGGATGAGAATTATTCATGGACATTTGCTCCTCCATGAGCACCAGCTCCTCCACAATGCTGTCCTGGGTAAGGTCGTCATCAAATGAAAAGAAGTTTTCATTTGACTGAGGGACTGTATGCTCAAACTCTTTCAGCTCAGACTGCAGAGGTAACTGATTTGAAGACTGTGCTTGTATTTGATCCAAGGAGTCCTGGATCTGGCTCTGTAACTGCTGGCTGTACACATCCTGCTGTATACCTTCGCAGTGCACCGGCTCCCACGCCGATTCCTGTAAGTCACTAGAGCCAGAGTGCCCAGCAATAGTCATAACACTGATATCTTGCTGCTGATCACAATTCACAGATGCAAAGTCAGAGGTTTTGGTGATATGGTGCCACGTATTTGGGTTAAAGCTGCCATCAGATTTTGAATCATTTTCTATGATAAACAAGTTTCCTTCCAATTTTACTTTTGTATCTGGAGATGATGTGGATGCAAGCTGCTGTTCTAAAGTAGGATCACAGGTATTTAAATTGGTGCTCAGAGAAAGGTCTGTTGCTAAGTTTGCAGCAGCTGTAGAAGGTACAGGTACCATCAAGGGTACCTTGCTGGGAACTTGAGCAAGTGTTGCTGTATTGTCACTGTTAGCTAATGATCCAACCTTCAGAGCCTTCTTAACATTGTTAGCTTTTTGACCCTCCACAGCATTACCAGTTGAAAACTGCTCCACTAGTGGTTTCTTTACAGGTGGTAACTGGGAATCCTGAAGTGTGGAAGGTTGTCGCTTTCTTGGACTTTTAGTGCATGTTTTGTCTTTAATCATAGACTCACCAGTAGGAGGTGAACTGATGCTGGTGCTGGACAAGTTTTGACTGGCAACTGTGAGTTT
The DNA here is from genome assembly GCA_013397865.1 of Struthidea cinerea. Classification (NCBI taxonomy): domain Eukaryota; kingdom Metazoa; phylum Chordata; class Aves; order Passeriformes; family Corcoracidae; genus Struthidea; species Struthidea cinerea. The sequence continues at coordinate 173,767 of VZTI01002402.1, read as the reverse complement.
AAGAGTGCTTTGATTATTGCCTGCTGAAGAAACTGGCGTGATTTCATCAGACTGTGTCTTATATTTGGTCCCTGCTTCTTCAGCTTCCTGATCACAGCCCTTACCTGGTTTTAGCTCCAAGACATCATCTGTTGAAACCTTCAAGGCTGCAACCTCAAAATTAATTAGCTGTGCAGGAGGCAGGTCAGGGGTTGCCTTTATGGATTTAGACACGTCAGAGCTCTCCTGGCCCTGCACCGAGTTCTCATCCAGCAATGCTTCCGGTTCCGTTTTGATCTTGACTGCAGGTGTGGCTACAACAGTACTAGGCTTGGATCCTGGAGACTGAAGTGAAACAACAGATCCATTTTTGATCTGTGGACCAGTCCTCCCTTCCTCCACTGCTCCTGCACTAGTGCTAACTGAAGGCGTCTGTTTAACGGGCACACTACTGCTGCTCGGGGCAAGAGATATTGCTGTCATTTTTACCACATTTAAGGAATTCACATGTGAAGCTGGCACAACAGTCTTGATTGGGCTACTGGTAAATAGCACCGTCGTGGGAGAGCGGATGGTGAGAGCACTGGTGTTTGCTGGCTTCGGTAAGATCTGCGGGTAGCGATGCCGGGCAGAGCGGTCACCAACGGGGCTGGCGGGAACGTTCTGGGGAGTCTTTGGTGGCTGTTTGACTGATTGCATGTGCTGAGTGACCACCTGAACATTGAGTGGCAGGACCTTGCTATCAGACGATCCCATAGGACTTGGAGATGTCACCAACTGCCTGGTCCTTGGCACCTGTAGAGAGAGAAAAAGGAAAGGTGTGGCAATGAAGCAGGAAGTCCCCAAAGCCCACACACCATCTCAGCCCCGAGCATTTCAAAGGTGAAAGACAACACAGCTCAATACACCAAAGCTAGTGCACATCAGTTTGAAACAAAATAAGCTCTTCTTCTTGTCCAAGACAATTTCTCTGCCTAAGGGTTGGCAGTCAGACGCATGCCTTCTATTTTTAAGGTGTGAGGCCCTGGTCTACACAGTAGTCTGCTCTTCTGCTAATGAAAGGGTCATTCTCATACAATCCTTCACCACCTGGGACAAAAGACAGACATACAAAGGCTAAAGAGGAGAGGACGTGTTCAAAATACTGCTCATTGTTAAGGTTTCAAAAGTGATTTAAATACAAACTCACTATCAGGCAGAAGAACGTGCCTACCTATCGAAATGAACAGCACAGTGAACATCTTAAAACCAAATAACCTTCCTGTACTCCCCAGCCCAATTTTATATGACTGAAAGACAAAAGTGTTCTGTATTACAGACATTCATTCAAAATAAAATTGCACCTGTCACTAAATGCACTGGGCAAATGAAAGGCAACTTAGATTCCATATTAGGGCCTCGGTAACCCACACAACTGGCGTCAGCTCTCTCATCTGGTTAAACTTCATCTCAAGGCTCACTTTAATGTCTTCAAAGACGAACTTGGCCTATGTTACATGATCAGAATTCTGCTGCCCCTGTATCAACCCTGTTGCTAATGTGGTATAATACAGCCCAGACAGAAAAGCATCAAGGCACCCAAGCCTTTGAATGGAAACTGTTCTTCTATCCCACTGACATCACTGCTTAGTTACTGGCAATGTACAACCTTTTCATAGGGTGGATTCTCTAGAGAATTGCTGGAGAGCATTACCGGTATGGGGCTGGGGACAGCAGCCACAACAATGCCAATAGGTGGAGGGGACAGAATGGCAGGACTTCCATTAGATATACTGGTCACACCGTTGGTTGCAGCGCCTTCTGTTTTCTTTACTGGAGACTCTCCTGGCAAAGGAGACTGCAGTTTCTGTTCTTGCTGCTTCTTCTGGATCTTACGCTGCAGCTGCTGCTTAGCATCAACAGGAGATGGCAGAGTTTTCACTTGTGGTTGAAAAGAATTACTTTCAGCAGTAGGTATAAATGCTGAGGGCTGGGGGATCCCTTTTATTCCTGAAAACAAAAGAAGGAGAATGAATTAGTACCAAACATACCCTGTCCACTGTGGTGTCGCTTCTGTCTGTAACAGAGAATACATAGCAGGCATCTCCAAAACCATTCTGAGAAAACCTCCTCCATGAGGTGCTCCCATCCACTTCAGCTTCAGTTCATTTCCACATTTGTGGCAAAATCTCTGTCTGTTAGACAAGCTGGGCATTAGCTGCTAAAATACTTTTTATGGGCCTCTTGTTTCTAGTACTGTCAAATGGCAACGTGTGTCAGCACAATCGGAGCCCGGTGCACTTCACTGAACTGGCAGCAGAGGGCGGCGGGCACGTTTCAGATGAGCCTTTAAAATCCATCATCTGCCGTGGTTTTGTTTTGTTACCTGTTCTAAGGCAGCTTTAAATGAAAAATGTTTCCAGAAAGCTGTAGGTCTGTGTCACAGAGGAGCAGCTCTGAGCAGATGACATTATCTAATGGCCAAGGCATTAAATACGGTGCATCTAATATTAGAATGGATCAAAACCTCTGTGTGATCAGGGATAATGGTGAAAAAAGGGCAGTAAGAGAAGTGTTCAGGAAAAAAAAGAAAAAAATATTAAGAAAAAAAAGTTGAAAAACCAATGGAAATTAGAACGGGAGAACATTTTTTTCTGGAGAAATTACTTTGCTGATCACAAAGCAAGCAAGTGCTGCTTTCAGGGAGAAAACAGAGAATTAGTGTCCTCTGTGCAGCTAGTACTAATTTCCCTTATAAAATCACATCACATTTATGATCTTTTGTTTATTAACAGTCAAGAGGATTAGCGTGCTCTTTAGAGACCAAATAACCTTGCTGAAGTACCCCTTTAGAAATGCTTTAATATTCTTCCATTTACACTTTGAGGTTACACAGTTTTAAAGTAACTCCTACTAATAAATTAATCAACACCCTTTTACTACTTTGCTAGTTTTACTAATACTAATTTTACAATACTAAACCCAATTATTTGGTTTTAGATGCCCAGCACATGCTTAGGAACTGTGGTCTGGGAGCCCACTCTTTCAGCAGCAGTCTGCATGTACCACAAGGGGTTGAATGTCACAACACATCTCCACTTTCACAATTTCTTCTTCACAGAGCAGTGAAATGCCCAAATATATTGCCATTACTGGCACACAATTCTTCTATATGGGCAAGCAATACTGATAAGAAAAAAACCCTCAAACTTTTCTTTGAGGGTAAAAGTTTGCTTTTTCCTCAGTTAATGCACAGAGACACTGTAGTTCCCTGCAAGAGGAATGGAAATATTTTGTTTGCCATGCTAGGAAGAACCTCTTCTAAAATGACTATCCAAGCCATAGAGGCATGCACTGGAAGTAAGTGCTCTTTTCCTTGAAGGAAACCATCTTGTCTTGAAGGAAGTGAGGGGGAGAAGCTACATGAATACACTATGCTACCAGTGTAGCCAAGCAATAGGTCACGATAGAGCATACAGGCAGCAAAAAAACTCCCAGCACTGCCACCTGTCAGGTCCAAGTTGGAATAAAGGAAAGAGAGCTGGAAGGAGAAAGCATGCGATCCAGAAGGGGATCGCCTGAACACCACTTTCCATTTAAAATTGCCTGTCTCAAGAGGCTGGCCTTGATCTGAACACAGTTTGCTTGATAGGCCTAGGCAGAACTTCTCAGAGGCAAGTCTGGGGACAAGTTGTGCACCTGCATTTCCCTTCTCATCCTTCATTTTTGTATCCACAGTCACCAAAACACACTTTAAATGATTAAGTGACTGATTTCGAGCATGCAGAAGGAAACAAACCACAGAAGAAAATCTGCTCTTGACAGAAAATGTTTTCCAAATTAGGGCAAGTTATCAGACAGAAACACAGCTACACCAGCAGTCTGTCTACAAACTAGCACTGTAGCAGCACCAAACTCCTGCTCTAGCCAAGTATATAAATTCAGCAAAAGTACTCACATGCCCTGAAGACCAGGGTCCTCACCGGAGGAATGGATCATCAACTAAACCTGAGACCAGTGTTGATTTTCAGATCTTTATCCAGACTACCAGCACAAACAGTAATTTGCAGCAATGTGACTAAAATCACGTAAATGAATGCTCAATGCTCAGAGTCAGTGTTAAAGTCTGCCCTGAAGAGAACTGCTTCCTCAAACCAAGCTGTTACTACTCTCAGTAGGAAGATCCCCCATTGCAACATTCAGCACTATCTCATTACCTGCTGGTGCCCCTGCCATTACTGTTAAAGCTGCCATTGACTTGGTACCAATATAGTGACTTTTGACAAGAAAACGAGCCAATTCCAAGACTGTATCAAAAGGCTGGCTCAGCACTTTCTGGGCCCATTCACAAACAAGCCGGCAGGCTGCAGAGACGACTTCCTCATCAGCACTTTGCAGCTGCCCAGATGGCTCTGCTCCATCCAACTAAACCAAACAAACAAAGGAGGAAAGGTTACTTTAATTAATAAGGGTCATTAAGGCATGAAAACAAAAATAGAAAGCAAATTATTATCAGAATCACACAAAAGTTGAGTAGTATGTTCACAGTTTTACATGAAGTTATGAGAATGAGATCACAACATCAATATCTTTCAAAATTAAATGTCTTAACAATAATCTACGGGTTGTTTCCAAAGGCATTATATGGAATTGACATTTCTGGAAGAAAATCACAGACAGAATCCTAATATTTGGACCAACAACAACTCATTTTCTCTGTATCCACAGTCTTGTCAATTCAGCGATCACTGTTACCCAGGAACTGCTTCTTTCACTGGGGTCTCTCTTCCCTAGCATTGACTTCAAAAAATACAGTAAAAGCAAAACAGAGTCAGAGTTAAAAACATGCATATGGTGGATGGGAACACTGTGGAAGTCTACTTCACCTCCTAAATTAGTTTAAGAGTATTGCAATTCATTGTGAACTTTACAGAAAAAAACATCAAACAATGATTCAGAATATAAGAATCATAAAGATAAATCTTAAAAGCTGCACAGATCTTCACTTTGTTTTGAGAAGTTCTGACAGAAAAACAGCATAATAAATGTTAACTTGCAGAAAGATATATAAATAAGCAAATATATATCATACCCCATCTCCAGTTTTATGAAAGTCAAGGTTGGGCAGTGTTGGCATATGCACAAAAGCCTTCTTCCTCAGTCCACTGTAGCAATATGTGAACAACAATTAAGGTCTAAATTGTCCGCTTGTTAGTTGGGGGATAGGAGAGAAGAGCAGTAATTCCTCTGATAACCCTCATAAGCTTTAAAAGCAAACTCAACACAGAACTAAAAATTCCTGTCATTAGCATGATCTCACAGCCAGCCAGAATCAAAAGCCTATCAATGGCTGCATTCTTGGCCAGGTCATTGGGCTTCTCCATCTATGCAGAGATGCTGGGTATGATGAATTTCATGTGATGACTTAGAACAAGCACTAAACCATGCCAGGCAGTTTCAGTTAGCTACTCAATATTCAAATCATTAACATAAATTTGGACTAAACTCTCTTTCTAAAACAAAATGGGAGAATAAATTTCCAAAAGTAATCACTATTAAAAAATGTGTTCTCGAATTTAGGTTCTACTTTATTTCCTTCTCCTAAAGGACTCCCTCAAACTGGAGTTTCCCAGGACAAGATAAAGTGCCTGATGAGTGCATTTCTTCCTACGATTTCACACAATTTTTGAGGCACTTGCTCCTCACTCATGATAATTTTTCTGTAAAAATACAGACATAAAGACCCAGACTTTTTCTTACACTGATCTCATCAAATTGGTACACAAAAATATACTCCCTTTATTACTCGTACTCACTTGTTTATAGGTCTAGAAATCAAATTAGCCTTTTTTTTCCTCTCCACAGCATTACTCTGGGAGTTCACACACAGTGTCTTTTCACCATGACACACAAATCTTTTCCAGGATCACTAATTTTTCACATTCTGTAAACATGTCTCTATTCTTTCCTAGTCCATGGAGCTTGCAATTGCTTGCATTAACCTGGATGGAGCATAATTACAGTAAAAGAAATTGAAGGAGCCTGCGAGTTATGGTAGGTGTGAGACAAGGTCTCATTTTAATCATTCTGAATTAGAAATAGTGGAAATAGAACTTAAAGACATTCCCTGGGTCAAGCTACAATTACATCATATGATTTCTTCCTTAACACTTCTCTAGCTCTATCCAGAACATGAATACTAAGTTTTGGATTTCACTACTAGATGATCCAACATTGTATTTTATGAAACAGTTTAACTGACACATAACTTCTCCATTTACTATGACATGGAAGGTTTTTTTCCCTCAATGGAAGACAAGCAATTCTGGGCTGCCTGCTAGCATTTAATTCTCTAAGTGCGTGCTTCAAGTGAGACCTGGCAAAGGCCAGTATTACAGCACACCCGTATCATTGCTGTTACTTCTTTTGAGCAGTTTTTAATTAGAGCCTATGAGCACCTCAATGTCTTTTAGCCTTTTCATGCTCTCCCTCCTCTGCTCACTGCAGTGGCTTTGTCTACCCAGCATGTCAGGACGCAGCGAGAGCCAGCCCTGGGGAATGCAGCAGGTAGTACATTACTTCACCGCAGTTCTAAGGGTTCTCATGGGAAGGTGAGAAAAGGTCAGCTTGGAAAAGAAAAAATTGTTGCTGATGAAAAAAATGGTTTGAAAATCACTAACAATTTTGGTTCCTTTATTCCAATATCTCTCTTTGCACTAAACTATAAAACTTTCTGGATGCCTTGCTGCTGTGACAACCGAGTGTCAGAACCTAAATATAAGTACTTGTTTCCAAAGTTATATCTTGCAACCTAACACTACTGCAATTAATAATTTTTAAAGAACGTTGGAGAAGTGTCGGCATTTTTTATTCAGCATTACTTCTACATTTAGCCGGTAGTTAAGCCATAACGACAGATGTTCTCAAGGCAAGTGCAGAACAAGTTACTGAGAAGCGTTCTAGCAAAGGATATTTTGATTTGCCTCTTGTGCCTAGACGACGGGCCTTCATATTTGGAAAGACATTTTTCATGATCTTTCCAAAGTCAGCAGCACTTAATGGGTGGTAGCCAAGATTGTCACAATAGCTCCTGCAACAAAGAGAAAGAAAGCGTGAATGGAATCGAACTTAATACAAGAGGCCAGCCTACATGCTAGACCCAAAGGTTTTCAAAAGAAAAGACTTGTCCCCGTCCATATTTAGAACCACATTTAACGTTAATGAAGCTATCCACAACGAACTGAATGCATTAAAAATGTATAAACAGAGCTATTAATACCATAGTTTTTGCCTTCTAGAGCACAGTTAAGATTTACTCCACAATTCAGTTTGAAGCATATGTTTCAATGCACTTATTTCAGGACATAATAAAGCAGAGACCCTGTTCCAGCCAGAAGCACAACTTGAGTGTGGTAATGCCTGAAGTCCTGCAGGAATATTTGAAAATCAGTAGGTAAGAGATGTGTCAGTGTCCGGAGAAAGATTTTGCATATACAACTTCAATTTAATAGACCTTAACAGAACTAAACTTAAAAGATGCCTTCCCAGGGAACCAGTTTTATAGGTGTAACATAAGCACATACTGAGGACCCAGTCCTCCTACCACTGTGACCCTACTGAACCATGAGAGCTGCTTGATTACAGGACCCTATTTAACAGTCCTAAATTAACAGAGATTGCAACTGCTGCTGCAAATGAAGATCATCATGCAACTCAGTATACAACCTGATGATATAGGGGAATAAAGAAACAAAAAGTAATTATTTTGCCAACTTTACTTGTTCTAGTAAAATGGGCACTGTTTTCTGTCTTCAGTTCTCAAAAGCAGCAGAAGGAATTTTGCTTCAGCATCTGAGACATTTAAAAAATACATTCTTGAGTCAGAGAACAAGAATTGTTGATTTTGCTGCAAAAGGTGAATGTTCCGGAAAATCAGAAACATAAAGCAAAGGAGAAAACCAGGACCTGAACTGGAAGTGCTTAAGGCTGCACAAAGACAGCAACTCCCTGTGCTGTTTCACAGACGTTGATGTGCTGTGGCCTAAAATGTACCAGTAAAACCTTCTCAGTGAGATTCCCAACAGCCACAGCATCAGCACCAGATAGCAATGACCTCCTTTCCTGTGAGAAATCCTACCAGCAATATACAAAAACAACCTGCCTCTGAAAAGATGACTGTACATGATCCAGTATGGTTATCAGCAGGAGAGCAGAAAAACAATGACTTCACACCCCACAGTTGCCTGCTACTCTAATCAGGTACATACACACAAACAAACTCCTGGAAACTCGGGCAGAAGCAAAGAAAAAGCAGCAGTCTGAAACAGATGCTTCATCCCCAGCATCACCTAGTCACAATCTGCGTCCAAGCAGTCAAAAGGTCTTCTCTTCAAGCTGTAGCTCTGTAAAAAGATGTATGTATTTCTTGAGATACTTCCACTGCCTTTACTTTCTCAGTAAAAATACTAGATACTACAGAGCAAGTATCTGCTGCTTTTACCCTGGCTGTAGGTTGATATCCTCTGCTCGGAAAGCACCACCACAGATGTAATGATTTTGATGATGACAAACAGCAACATTTACGCTCTTTGGTTCTGACACTCCCCTGCAGAGCCTCCCCCCATGTCTGGGGCCACTCTGCCCAAACCAGGAGATGTTGCCTACAACTTGCTACACTAGTCAGGCATCAGTCTAGTTTTTATGTGGAACATCAAGAAGTTCTATATCCAATTTATATACCTACACATTTCAATGTATGTCACTCAGAAGCTGGATTCTAGATATGTCCCTTTGAAGTTATTACAAAGGAATTCTCTTCCTGCCTCACTGTATCCTCACAGGAATCATATTGTTTTATGTATAATAAATAGATCTCCGTGTGGTTTTTGTCCCTTGCATCTTGCCAGGCCTCCATGGATTCAAACTTTGGTCTGAAAATTCCTGGAAGGTGGGTCTCTGTTGCTTACTGATGCTGATTACAAGACTTTAAGTTTCAAATACCATTCAAAGGAGGACTCCCCAAATTTCTCTGCTACAGTCAGCAGTATCTTTGACTGAAACTCAACAATGTCAGCAAAATAAAAAACCCAAAAGAACAAGCTAGCAAAACACCAGGATTAGGGACCTACCAATCAATTAACTTCAAAGTTAAAATTATTCCTTCCCCAAAAGAAAATAAATAAATAAAAAGGGAATAAAATTATCCATTCCTCAAGTCTAGCACATCTGGTTTAAGACAATCACTTGCCAGCAGCAAAAACATACAGTCTACATGGTCCCCTCGTATCCATAGTGGCAGCTCCTGCAAACTTGTAATTTCTGAGCTATCAGTATTATCATGGAATTTCAGTTTTCAGACAGATCATCCCACGTCACCCCTCCCCCTCCTGGTTTAGCCGAGAACCTCCATGTCCATCTGTGGTCTCTCATTGACTTGACAACACATACCAGGAGTCTCTCCCCTGAAGCTCTTCTCTCTGCTACTTGCACTCTTGGCACATCGCTGAGCCCAGGAGCTGTTTTGCTCTTTGAAGGGTGGGTGGGAAACCGATGGGGGGGAGGGGGTTTGGAGGGAAGGTCTAAGCAGAGACAGGAATGACAATGGACACACGGATGCTTTGTTCCTTTGTATAGAGCTCCCCTACATGATAAGCAGAAAAGGATTTTTTTTTGTAAGATCCTTGAATTGAATGTACTCCAGACATAAAATACACTGGCAATGCACCTGAATTAAACCACAAGAAAAAAAAAATTAACCAAAAAGCTGATGAAGACAGGCTATGCAGCCCAGCTTACACAGCTTCCTGGGCAGAAAAAGCCAGCATGAATAGCAAATGATTAAGAACCTATTAAATGAAACAAAACAGAGTTCTTGGTTTATCCAATCCCCAAAACAACTGGTCTCCAAAAATGGGTTAGAGTCAAGAACCTTAGAAAGAGGTACGCTCTCATTAAACTGACAAACAATGTTGGCACATAAATGAGTCTTAATAATCAGGTAGGAAGAAAACCAGACATCTGAAAACTGTAAGAGAAATGAAATTGCAGGTCAGACTCCCAAGAGCAGCAGCAGAGGTGAGAAACAACTGCTTTAGATGGAGTTTGATTGGCTTTCAAAGGAATATATGGGTAGTTGCTTGTGACATGGGACTAGACTTTGCAACAAAAGAGGTCCCACCCTATTCCTATCAGGGAATTTTATATAAAAATACTGGATAAGCACTAACCAACAAGATTGGTATGTACCTTGTGTCCTTTATGTGTTCAACAGACATGGTATACCTATACCTACTGCCCTCTTCTGTGTTAGCTTCTGAATATTCTTCTAACTTGTTGGTTAATATTCGTAACACTTAGTACATATAATCTATGCATCGGGTGGCACCAAGTGGCCCAGCAGCCAGTAAAGCAAGGATTAATGATTTACAGACTAAAGGAAAGAGATACAGGATAACTCAAAGACCTCCTAATCCATATTAAGCGTATCAAGTGAATCTTCAGGACACCATACTTAAATATGAATGACTTTCTTCCCTTGCGTCATGGCAGTAGAAGTAAGATAAGAGGACTCAAGTGTTTACTGAAGGCTCAAAAAACTGTTTTGTGGGCAAATAGGGATTTTGCCTGCGTAAGTACTGCAGGACTACATTTAGACTTGAAATCCTAATTCTCTAAACTCAGCTAAATCTATACATGGCTGTGTGCAGAAGAATGTTATCCAAGTAAATGCAGAAGAAAGATATCCAAGTAAAATTGACTTACAAGAAAATATTGAAAGGATCTGATGGGAATCAGCATCCATTCACTGCAGACTGGATAACATGCTGGGCACCTCCCCTTAAGATCCCATACTTTCCAGCCTGTATTCCCACATAACTCCCAGAGGAAACTGGCAGAAGAACTGTGAGCACCCAACAGAAACCCAGCTTCTTACAGCTTAATGTATTCTGTCAGTACAAGCAGCATCACAGCACCAACGAGGTGAACCAGCTCTCATCTACCTCCTTTCTAAAATTCAGCTGCAAGCTCTCAGCCTTCCCAAGTGCTACCACCTTATACTGTGATGCATTTTAAAGTTATTTTATCCCTTTCAAAAGAAAGATGAATCTACTCACTTTTATCCAGTTAGAGAGATGAATTCACACTTAAACTGAAGAGTAACAAAACAGAAAGAAGAGTTGCTGCACTGAATAAGCCCAGCGGGAAGAGGCTATTGAAATGTGGAGGAGCTGAAAATACTATCAACACTTGCCAATGGTGAACTTGTGTGGAGTGCAAGCTTGTCTTTCCCTCTTCATACAAAAAAAAAACAAAAAACACCACATATGGAAGGTGATGCAGAAGGCTGGTAGTTTTGCAAGATTTATTTTGACCAAAATATACAGCAGGAATGAAGATGCTGGTATGATGCAGCACTCTTCTGAAGCCTTGCACTTTTGATTTTCACATGCAGAGTGCATAAGCTTACTCACTGTGAGCTCATGCAACATCCATCTCTGCACATAGAAGAGAGAAATGGTAACTGGCTAATATAACAGAACTGAGTTTTGAGAGGCCTTAGCACCCTTAGGTAAAGAAAAAGGACTCATCAAAACTAACTCACATATTTATATGCCTGTTCCCCACATCCCACTCCAAGACTACTTCTCCTTTGGTGTGTAAGAATAGCTCATGAAAATATTCAAAGAAACTGAATGTTTTAAAAACAGAACAGAAGCTTTCAAAGGAGAACAGATTCCAAACATTTGATATTTTCCTGAATATTTGCTTACCACCCTTATTTTGTTAGGGAAAAAAATACAATACACAAATACTTGATGCAGCTACATACAAAGCCATCCAAATTTCACACTCCACAATCTGTAGATGATGATATTTCCGGGCATCTGCAGCTTGGCACAGCATGGAAGCCAAGCAGATTTGTTGCTGAAGCAGGCCATAAATTATTTAATAAGAAATATATTTAAGAATAAGGCTCCCATCTCTCTCCCGCACAGCAGCTGCCGCTGTTGCTGTGTCTGCGCGAGCGGCTGCTGCTCGGGGATTGGCCGCCCCGGCCCGTCTGTGCCATTGGCTGCACTGCCAGGCTGCGTCACCGCTCCCGGCCGTGGCAGGAGCTCAGAAATAGGTGTGTGCATGTTTATCAACCCCAGGCAAGCCAATGCCATCATGCTTCAGCTCAATCAGAGTAAAACACTTCAGCAGAGAGTTAATTAAAACGAGATATTTGCAGAAGGCAACCCTGCAATAACAATTACTATGGGGTGAATCCTGTAGGCACTCAGGAGGTGAAGGGATTCAGCTCCCTGCAAATTACTGTAATCGTTCAGATTATGGAAATACTCATACTAGATCATAAATCTGTTATTCATCTTCAGGCAACGGGGCTGAGGATGATTATTTCTTTCCCCCTCCCCCATGGGGTACGTTCCGTAAATGAATTCAAATCCAACTTTCATCAGACAGCTCCTTCTCCCTTGCTTCTAATCGCTTTCTCATTACACGGTAGCTTTGAGACTTGACAACACAGACTCACAGTGGCCTTGGTTACTGGTTTCATACATATTCAGATTCAGTGCCTCTGTAGAAATCTGGCTTGCTGCAGGAAGGCCCAATATTTATGCATTATTCTGGAAAGAAAGGTGTGATGGGCAAGACTGTATGTGCAAAATAGCTGCATCAATAGGGAACAATTCAACCCCTCACCCTTGTTAAGGCAGTCATATAGGTATGTAAACAAGCAGATCAACACATATTGTAAGATAGTAACTGATGCTTTTTAACTGTGACACTCTGCCCACAAAACAAAACCAATATTCATACAGATATTTACTTGTTAAGAAGTACTTCCTTCAGCAATTGTACATGTAATGCACAATTTAAACACCACAGTCTTATCTCCAGAGGCAGCAGTAACGGATATAGTTTGCCACACACAGAGCAGCTACTGCATTCTCAGGTACAGCAGCATGGTCCATCAGGCTGTGTCCACGCACACCAGTGGGGTACCTGCAGAGTCAGTGCCACACAACACTGCACTGGCTAAAGCCGTACGTATGGCACTCACTTGTACTCATCATAAACCTCCTGCTTGGGAAGGGATGTCTCGGGGTGCTCTTCCAGGGTGTTGCGTATCCACGAGAAGGCGTGCATCTGCTGGGCACGGCTGGACGACATGGAGATCTGATCGCTGGGGAGAGAACGAGCAGTGCTGATGAAGACATGGCTCTACAGCTCCTCCTCACTCAAGACTTAATAACTGTCAGCCTACTCAGATGGAGAGACACCAGAGACAAAGAGGACCTGCACCTCCTGCATTTACCTATTCTTTGAGCCATGGGCAGCAGTTTCTCCCTCTTTCATCCACAATTTAACAAAGAGATGCCATGCTCCACTTCTTGACCGATACACAGCTGACAGTACACAGTGACGGGTAAGAGTACTACCTCCCCTCTTAAATTTATTATTCCTTACTGGCCACCTCTAAGCTTCCGCCCACTTAGTTTGCCAGCTGTCCTCTGGAAACACCCAGTTTTCCCAGGAGATACTCAATGTGCTTCCTATAGGCACCTGCCTGCCTATAACCATCCTACTGGGAACACATGTTTATTTTGTGACAGTGATCTGCAGGTTGGTTTTCTAGAACTTCCTTTAGTCAAACAAGTGTTACCAGAAATACCACCAGTTTTTTCTTTCACCCACCATCACATTTGTGTTGCTATTTTATGACTTCATACATAAACAGTGAAGGAACAATTGCACTTAGACTGTGAAACGCTTTCTCTAATGACTCTTGCATTTTAGGAGATTTATAATTACAAGCTTTTCATGCAATAAAATAACTTAAAAGTTTTTTAAAAAAACCCAACACCTGATCTTCAGGAAAACAAGAGTACTTAATGTTTAATAAAGGTCGCTTCTGCTAACAACATCATGTGAATGATTCCTCAGCAGTTAAGTGCCGCAGGAAGTAAAGCAAGTCCTCAGTACTAGCTGCTCACCTTAACACTCACACACATACCTTTTGTCTCCATTGTTGGGACCCGAAGGCAGCTGAAGGTAGAGGTAGAGTTTCTCTAGATCTGTAAACTTCTCAACTTCTTGCTAGATAAGGTGTTTTGGTTTGGAAAAAACAGAAGGTGGAGAGAGGCAGGGGGGAAAAAAGCAAATAAGAATAGTTGAGCTTGACAGCTAAAAACTGTCATCTGACAGGTGTATTCCTAAATAATATAATTTCAAACAAGAATATATTTACTTATGTGAAAGAACATGACTGTGAGCACTATGTGACTAGACATGTGATTTCCTATTTTATTTGCACATCATCACACACCAGAAAGCACTTGTTACAATTACAAAATTCACATGTAATAAAAACAGAATCTGGAAAAATGTTAACAACAGATCACTTCTGTAACCAGACATGTAACATGAAAACTTCGTCTTGTCAGCGCACACATGAAGCACCTCTGAGAATCCAGCTATGCTGTAACAACATGGAATGCCAGACCTGACACTGTGATCCACTATATTTACTAATAGTTAAGTGTCACAGACTTTAATAAAGTAATTTTAAAACCTATCTATATACATATGTATTTTTTTGTTTCCTCTGGAAATCAGTTATTGAAACTGTTACTGCACACAAGCCCTTCACTTAACATCCATCTCAGTTATGCCAGACTCCTCCTCCAGAGGACACCAGCTGAGGATCAGACATGGGGGGCAGTTTTACCTGGTGTATGCAGCCAGTGATTGCTACACAGAGACCAGCTTTTGGTCATTTGAAACCAGCTACATTGACTTAGAAACAGAAGGAAAATCAGTTGAGGTAACACGTTCAGGGCTTGCTTGGCAGCAGTGCAAGGAAAGCCATGCAGCAGGGAGCACAGGGGGTTTCCTTCGGGAAGATGCTACAGAAGCAGTGCCCGAGGTGATGCACCATCAGTAGAGTTGGAGACTTACACGATCCTTTTTTAAGTCAGAATGCAGCTTCTGGATTACTGCTAATTCTCTTTGTCTTTACTGGTGTCTTACTGCCAATGTAACATTTCCCAGAAGGAAGAGAAAAGAGGAGGGACCAACATGTAGTGAGACCTGTCTCACTTCAGCAGGGAGCAGAATGGAGAATGGGGAAACTAAAAACCTAAGCTTCACTTTAAACTGGGGCTCCCTACCAGACCCAGTCATGTCCAGACCAACCTTGCTGGGACAAAACTGACAACAGCACCAGAAAGAGGAGGTCCCACTTCCTCCTCCTTAACCCCAGACCCTGGGAAAGGACTGGTGGGACACGATATCCAGGGAAGGATGCTGGGAGAGCGCAGGGTCTCAATAATCCCAGCGAGCAAACCACACTGCAGAACTGCTGCACAGAACGGGGCCACCAGCGATGCGACAGACCTTTCCAGAGCCAAGAGAAACACTTCCAGCAGCACACAGGTAACAGACACTGGATGTGCTGCTTTTATAAGCTGCATCAAACCGCATCATTTGGTTGGGTTTTTTTTCCTCAGACAAACTCCTGAAATTTGCTGACACCAATTTCTGTGTGGCAGCAGCTTACACAGCAGTGGTGCTCAGACCACCAAGTATCCAGAGAGGTATTTCTTAATAATGGGTGCATTTTGTCAAATTCTCTGTTCTTCCTTTCCAGTATGAACCACAGCATTTAAACTGGTGGGTTTTACTTTAGCAAGCCCATTACTGCAAAGTCAATGTTTTCCAAAGAAAGAATTCGCAGAAAATGAATAATTTTTGAGAAGACAGAAATTTAACAAGAAAATTTGTACTTCATTATCAGACACTCTCTTGTCCAAGGAACTTAGCTCTTTTTGTTTTAAATGGCAAAAGCCCAAGCAGCACACCAAAGGGCACTCTCTGGGTGGGACTACCTTGCATGGTAAGCACTAACCCATGAGACAAAAGCATCCCAGGCAAAATAAATCCCCCTCCTCCTCTCCTCATGACTCCGACACTGAACTGGAAGACAAGTTCTCCCTTCCAAATCTAATGTGCCCAAGCACAACACAGAAGGCGAGGTTTTAGAAGAAATATTAAACCTTTTATCAAAATACACTGCAGTAGTCTCAGTGCCCACTGCAGCTGAAGCCATTTCTGTGTCATGGCAGGAGAAAGGGGCTGTATGAAGGGCCCTGTCTGAGCTGCTCCACTACACGGGTCCCACCTGTCAACCCCCCTAATTAAAGAAAAACAAAACAACAAAAATCCCCAACAACAAAGGAAAAAATTTGACTGGGATTATGTCAGCAGAACCTTTTCCAAAGGATGTGAGTGAGCCGGTGACTCCCACGAGCAAAACTGCATCCCTACAGCTGAGGTGGCTGAGGATTTTGGCTTCCTCACATCCTTAGCAGAGGCAGCTGGAGAGTGATGGTATCTCACTGCACTCAAACCTCACTCCTTTCCATGCCTGGCCCTAGGCAGCACTTTCTGCACAAGTCCTTCAGCTTTCAGCAACAGTAGCAGGGAAGGCCTGGGAAGGCAGGACCTCCTCAGAACGGGAGAGTTAAAAGAAGTCACAGGCAGTTCACAGAGGTAATCCTACCTGGGTGATAATTGGATAAACCTAAGCTTATTAGATGAGACTGAATCTATTTAGAGAAAATCATCTTAAAACTGAGGAAGTGGCAGCAAGGAGATGGAGTGTGACAGTCAGTGCAAGTACATTCAGGAAATACTGCATTTTGTTTAGTTAAAATCTGTTAAACATTGTTTTGCTTAGGCTGTTTTCTCTACACATT
This sequence comes from Struthidea cinerea, assembly GCA_013397865.1. NCBI lineage: Eukaryota > Metazoa > Chordata > Aves > Passeriformes > Corcoracidae > Struthidea > Struthidea cinerea. The sequence continues at coordinate 157,046 of VZTI01002402.1, read as the reverse complement.
TCTGAAACCCTCAAAACTTGTTTACAGTCTTGGTAAGTAGAGTCTCTTCTTCAATCTCAGCTGACATCCACCAGTTCTCAATGCTAAAGGTCTGGTGAATTCAAAGCATCAAAACTTTCCAATTTTTTAATGTAATCAGAATCACAGAATTTGGGAACTTGGAGGAACACTTCAGCTGGCCTACTAAGTGACCAAGAAGAAAAAGGTTTGTCCATTCTGAGTTTTTCTTTGTGCTAGGTTGGATGCATACGGAAATAAATAAAAAGAAATAAGAACACAAAATATACCATAAATTCCCTCCCCAATCTCCAAATAGGTCAAAAGTGTGGAAAAAATAGGTCATTAGAGTGGAAGAGGGTCACAGCATCAAAAGGAAGAATGCGATGCTGGCATCATCTTGGACAAACTCCTCTTTGTGCAGCCCGTTGAAGTTTATGCTACTGTTGTTCTAAAAACCACAGAGCCTGTGCAACATCTGGGGAATCCTTTTCTGCTACTTAAAAGGATCTAAGTAAAAATCCTTCTTGAAGTATCCTGACCTTGATTGACCGGTTCGATCACATCAGATGAAGACAGTCTAATTCTCCAAAGGCTATTTATAAACCGTATTTCTTGAAGTTGCATTAGAAAAATGCACAAGCATGCTAAACTGCTTGCAAGACTGAGGTGTAAAGCCAGCACAAAGCATCGCCTCTGGTACTCTTGCTCTTCACATGTTACCTTTATCTCCTGCAACTGGAACCATATAAAACAAAGGAAGATTCAATGAAGATGGGGAGAAGGCAGTGCTCATACTGATTTTCACAACTTGGCTTCAATTTAGACAAAAATCTATCAAGTACTCAAAATATCTTAGTGATCTTATATTCTGAGACAGAAAAACTAAGGACAAAGAATGAGAAACCTCAAGTCACAGCTAAGCAAAGACTTTCAGTAACATATAAAGGAACAGAAATATCTGCTATTTCTGTTTTGACAGTTACCAAATATAGATAGGTAACTACAGAAATGCACAAAATAAGTAGCAAACAAATTAAACCACAGATCAGTGGCCACACAGATCTGCTCCAAATGAATCTGTCCTTTTGCTGCCTAAGACAGATATAGAACAAGATTTTCATAGAAACAGATGCAACTTTCTTTTTCTTTCTAACAGGCATTTTGATTTAGCTAAATAAACACCTGTGAAATAAACCAGGATGTTGTAGGGTAGGGGTTTTTAAAATGAAAATACCAGGTTTTGATATCTGTTTCCATTCTGGGAGACACTTGCCACTGCAAGTTTCTGCAGCACAAAGAGACAGAGACCTATTCAGCATAGAATGAGGTTAACGACTTAATCTGTGTTTTAGGAAACAGAGTTTATTCATGTTTCTGCTTGAACCACAGAACACAGAGATTTGAACATGAGTCCCCAAAATCAACTAATATCTTTCAGGTTTCCTGACCTTGGTGGATTGGTTCTCTCCTTCTTGTTTTCTCTGACTGCTGATCTACTGTCAGGTCACAAACATTAGTCAAGCTTCATTTTAAAGCTGTCAAAAGGGATTACCATAGGACAACTCCAATGCTGACAAGAAAAAAAAGCATGTGCTTTTTCTGGATTGTTTACCTAGTCAGGCCAAACTTTAAATAAGATAGAGGAAGAATATACTAAGGAACAATCAGAAGAGCTGCAACTTCTGTAATGTACACAGTGCAAATGTCATTCAAATTTGAACTATTTCAAATGTCCATAATGAAACCAGAATTACAGGTTATTTCTGTGCTCAAGTTTGGGTAAGGAGAGCTGAAGGCCAGGGGCACTCTGCAAGCTTTACGCAAGACTACTGTTTTAGAGAGCACGGACTGCTCTTAATATTTCTTTCCACATTTTGAGTATTTATAGCCAACTACACTCCAATCAAAGTAAAAAAGGCTACGCCAATGGCAATGTAACCTGCACCTACTGGCAGAAAGGCCCTAAAATTTGTCATAATTCAGCAGAACAAACATCTATTATTGAATAACTAGAACTAAAAATAGCAAAGTAGTCAAGCAATCATCTCCCCACTCTATGAATAGAGAAACAAAAAGCAAAGGTTAAATAAGTTACTCTAGGTCAGATGGCTTGTTGGAAATATTACCAAGACAGAAAATAATACTGAAAACACCCTTTTATTCTAGAAAGCATCTAATAAATACATTTGATATGCTTTATCTGAGCAGAAGCAGGAACATATTTCAGGTGCTAAACATTCCAAACAAGCCCTAAAAACACATGGCAGCTTTGTTCTGACAGCGCCCAAGCACAGCTGCCAAGGCTTCATAGAGCTTCTGCCTGTCTCCTGTAGGGCCCAACAGACAAGTGGCACCTTTGCTGCTGCAGGACCGACGGACGCTGCCTCAACACACCCCGCACCACCAGCAGCTCTGGTTTCCATGGCCATCGATCCAGCACTCTTTCACCAGCACCGACCTCTTTTCAGAGGACTAAGGAAAGAAACCTTGGCCTTCTTGCTGAGTGATTATATGGAGCAGCCCAGTCTAAAACTCGGGTTCAAAAGTTCACTTAGTATGTGGCTACAAATATAACAAGCACAGTCTTAAGAGAATCTACTGCTAGACATGTTTACTACAGTTAAAAAGATGTTATAATGAATTTTTAATGACTGTTTACACCACAATTCTTGCTAATTATCTTTTTTGGATTGCACAGTATACAATATTTTCTTATGATCTCCTAGAAACTGACAGTATGTCGGAATGTGAGTGGTGCAGTGGAACAAGTGAAAGGCAGATAACTCTGGACTCTTGTATGAGCAGTTGCAGTCTCAGTGCCCTTACACCGGCTGCTTTCCACAGCCCTCTGCTACGAGCGACCTCCACAATAGACTGTTGCCACCACTTCTGTTCCTTCCTAGTTCTCTCCTTGCTGAACTGTGTTGAACTTGGCAGCCTAAGAACATTTGTGTGTGGTTCTGCACATGGGGGCTGTGACTGGTGCTACCGAAGAGGGATTCAGAGCTACACAGCCACAGCTTTTCAGTTCAACATGCTTTTAGATTCTGTCTTGCAGCTCGCAGCTTCCCAAAGCACCTAAAAACACAGAAACCATTTTGCCAGAATTCAGCTAAATTTTGATTTCCTCAAACTATTCTGATCTTGGGAGTTTTCTTTTTTAAACTACCTGAACAGCATTAGATCTACCTTTGCTACCCTAGAGTGGCTTTTTCACTGTTGACACGACTCCTCTGAACTCATCAGCAGGACAGACAAGGAGGCATCTGGAACAGAAAATTAGACCATCAGGACACTGCTGCTCTGTTCCAAGTCAAGCCATGGAGACTGCTTTGTGTCCAAGACTTCTCTGTCAATCCAATGGATGAGACCTACCCAGTACCCTCACACAAACTGATAATCCCTACCTCAGTACACAAAGCCCATAAATCTGCAGAATTTAATGCAAAAATAGTCCTAGTGTAATTCCATTTTCTTAAAACAGACTGTCAAAAGCAGATGAGTGGTTAACCTCCTATTTATTTACTCCCTCTCCAATGCTACTTAGAAACACCTGCCCCAACTCCCCTTTTTTTCCTACAGAAATACCTGACGTTAAAAAAGTTTTACAAATGCAGTTTTGCAATCTGTCCTTTCACCACTGAAGACTCACATACAAGACAGTTAAGATCTTAAGGCACCTGCTTGGTGTTCACCAACGTCAATGAGGAATAAAGTTGACAAAAATTACATTCTCCATCCCTGTTTACATTGGGTGCATCCAAGAACTTTTAAACAGAGGTTAAATGGGGTCCAAAGTTTGTTTGCAACACAGTACAGCTTTAAATCTTATACAACAATAAATTAAGACATTTTAAGGCAAGAGAATTCAGTACTGCCTGAATTAGCCTTTGATAATGTGACTTTGAGGATTATTCTTAGTTAGCTCAGCCATACTATTTGATAGTATCCAGGTGATTGTCTATCACACTTTTTTATCTTATCCACTGGTATTTCTGGATGAAGTGCTGAAGGCAGAAACTCAGGATAAGCAGTCCCTTCCAGTCCTAAGATTTATGAACTCCAGACTCTGATTTAAAGAAACTCGCAACCTGCTCACTATTAAAACCAAATAAAACTCTTTCTGAACTAGTGCTTCCCAAAAATAATCTCTTATTGCTGCCTAGATCCTGTTATTTTAATGCACAAATGAAGATGATGTTTTTGCAATCCAAGGGCCTTTCCCTCTTCAAAAAATTATCTCTCTGCCCTAAGCAGCACAGCAGAGCTAACAGAACCTGTAGTGTTGCACAGTTCTGGGAAGGTACTTGAGATGGTAACTAATTTTGATCACATTTAGTGGTAGTACCTTGAAGTACTGCTGAGGAAAGACTTCATAATAGCTGTCAGTCTCCAGAGCAATCTATTTTGGTCCTGCAGCTCATTAAATATTGAAAAGCATTCTGGAGTTGTACTTACCAAAATGCAGTCCACTTTAGATTGTACAGTTTTGCTAGATGTGAAGGAAGAAAGAGAGAAAAGAAATACTGAATTAGTCTAAAATCAATGACAAAAACATTACATATTAGAATTTCTATCACTGCACTACAGGCTTTATATCTTGCTCTACAATATCCTGCTAGTCTACAGAATAATACTCAGTCAGCTATTTTTACATAGAAAGTCACCCAAATGTAACTGTTAGAATTCTTGCTGCTCTGTTCTTTTACATAAGAACGGTATTTTTTTAATGAAATGCCGTTGCAACTGGGAGCTATTATCCCAAGTTGCAATGCAGCCAGGATGGATATCACTACTTTTATTGTAGCTCTTACACAATTCAAATGCATTTGACTTGTTTATCTGTAAACACAATTAACATTCCCCTCTCCCCATGCTACAGTAAATCCCACCACTTCAAGGCATTTATTTCTAGCTTTCCAAAGAGCTGCTACAAGGCACACAACTGTTATTCCACTGGCAACTTTGGAGTTTTCCAAGTTAGTCTCTCTACCTCCCAGTTGGCTTATTAAGATGACACTGGGTGGGGACTGAATTGAAATGTGTCAGGAATGACCTCAGTGCATGTGCCAAGGCGGGCAAACAGTATGGAACTTATTATACTTCCTATAAACACACCCATGAGCAGCTTTTGTGTTTCTTAAGGGTGCTGTACTTCACATGCTTGGTCTGACAGCATTAGCTGAAGGCATTTTATCACTGCTCTGAAGAGGAGCATGAGGTTTCCCATACAGAAAACCCCAGTCTGAACACCTATGGAACAAGCATCAACCAACCATTTTTTCGAGTTCAGAGAGCAATTCTTTTCCTAGTAAAATAAAACATAATTCAATATCCTCACACAACAAAACATCTCATGGAAGTTATTTTACTTTTGTATGGATGCTATCACATACAAAGCTAGACTAAGTCAGGCAGCTGACAGATCTACTAAAACTGTAAGTAAGATAAAAGCAAAACAAATGCCTCTAGTGTCTGGTGATGATAGGAACCAGCATCTACTGTTGCATCAGATGCTCAAAGGCAGGAGTTTGGTTGTCCTGCTTGTTACACCACTTCCATTTTGAAACAAGACAGTCTAAAAATCTGTTCTGTAGAGGCTGCTAATAGTGATGCCCCTTCCCATACAAGAACGGCTCATGTTAGATTGACAGAATACAATAAAATATTTCAACAGGTAAGAATATTTTACAAGTTCACTAAAGTAGATACGCCAGCAGATGTAACCCCTTCAGCTGATTTTGTGTAGGAGAAGCCATCAGGTGGATAGACACTCAGGAACACCAAGGAGACAGTAAAGCAGAGCTGCTGGGGATTTTTAAGAACAGGGAATGCCAAGGATGGTAAAATGGAAGCTTTGCCTTGCCTTGGAAAAGATGCTCACATATACTGTAGCAACTGAAGAAGGGAACCTAAATGTCATCTCACTCGTCAAAAACCACCATTTTACCAGAACAGTCAAAGGACACCAAGCACAGAAACCTGCTGCTGCTGAACGTTGCCAGTGTGTCTGACCCAAAGCTGAGCAAATTCATGGGGACACAGCTGCTCCAGCAGCACTTCTCCACCCCAGACTCCACCTATCCACTGCCTCCAACCCCTAGCAAGGTCTCACAGTCCCGGTGCTGCTACAGATCAACAGCCTCTCCTACAAAGCAGCAGGCAACAGGAAGCAGGCCTGTGTATTCATTCTTTTACCTAAACCTCTTCTATGGCTTCACATGACAGCTTACGCAGAAAGAGTGCATAGAGGACAAGGGGACGCAGGGTAAAGGCATAGCAAACTTAGCCCAAATACAGCCTCTACAGACTTGCAGACAACGCCATGCACTGGGCTTTTCAGGAGAGCACACTCCAGCCAGCACAGCTTCCCTTCTGCCAAACTGAGCATTGGCATGCCTATTTGCATTAACATTTTCTTCTTGCAAAGAGAAAGAGGCAAGTTGCCAGGAGGCAGCTGGGCAGGAGATCCCTAGAGCTGTCCTTTTATCTCCAAATATCAGTCTGAGTCAGGAAATATAAACTCTCAAATTTAGCTCAGGCTCTTCCAGTTGTGATCTCTGCTCCTACAGCACCGATCAACAGTGTTGAGAAGCTGCAGCAGAAGAGCAATAATAGGGCCAGTAAATACAGCTTCTCTATGTTTCCTTTGCATCAACTGGTCGCACGAAAAGGACAGTCAAGTTCATGTCCTCCAATCTGCAAGCAGATGTTGTGACATTTTAAAAGGCAAAGGTCCCACTGCTTCAGCAGAGATAAGTGTGATCTCTATTTAAAAAGCAATTTTTTTCATCTCCTGCTCCATGCTCTCGAGTATACTGGGAGGACATAATTAAAATCTGTTAGTGGTAAACTGAGGTTTCTTGCTTCCTAAGCAGAGCACAGGTTAACATTGCTTCATTTTACTAAGCTTGCGCCTAACGATAAAAATGCTTCTTATTTCCCTTCCAGTGGAGGTGATCCACGTCAAAATCAAGCAGTGGCAACCCTGAGGAATGAGCCCTTTGACTGGGATGGTACTGGGACAGTGACCTTCTCATGGTCCTGAGCACGGCACAGAAACACTCCATTTGGTGACACTGCAGGACATCACATCAGGAGATAAAAGGACAAGTGATAAAGGTGTAAAGGGGACAGCCATCCCAGTTACACCTGCCACCTTCGTTTATTTTGCCCTGCTTCTTCACTAATAGGACACAGATGCTTTGAAAGCTGAAGTTTCATTTATAAGTAAGTCTGCTTCTGTCTCTGTCAAGTGCATCCCTTACCTAATTACTACTGCAATTACAGTGCCTGCAACCAGCAATCCTAACAACCAGGCTGAATCAGGCCCTACACAGCCATTTCTACCATCTAGAGGCCATTACCCACATGCTTTGCTGTAAACCTAGGAGTAGCTGCAGGAGAGCAGCAGGAATGATGTTCTTTCTAATGAAAATAGCCATTTGAATCTGTTCAGAACCTGAGCCCATTGGAAACTCACAAACTGCACCTTAAGCCCACAGCCAGCACTGCTCCTCCTGGAGCTGCTCCTGGGGGGCTCATTGAGATTCACCCCCATCTAGAAGTGCAGCTGATGTTACTCTCTCTTTTGTAGCTCTTCATGATGACGGTCTCCCTCAAGTTAAACTTGTTCACTTACTTGATACAAAAGTTAATTCAGGCTACCTCATGCAGTTTTATCCAGGACAAGATTTATGATTCTGGGGGTAGCTGTCTCTTGTGAACGGTAACAAAGGTGGCTGCTTTCACAGCTGCCTCAGATTTACCAACTTGTGCCCAATGGCCCAACACAAGAACCTTGGAGCATAAAATTTTGTATCAAAACTTTGTATGTGCCCCTCTCCAACCAAAAATTAGAGATACTATCACAACAATGATACATTTATTCAGTGGGTACCATCCTATTGACTGTTTCAAAGTTAGGGCACACCAAGTGACTCAAGAGGGACCCCGTTGTACTGTCTACAGCAATGCTCCTCAAAAATGTCAATTCTGCTCCAAACACCACCAGTGTGAATCAATCTGGTCACCTGTGGTCACCTCTAGTCAGCTACCCATCAGCCACTCAAAAACATGCACCCAGCTTCTACTAATTAGTAAAACAGCACAGAAAGGAGGTTTCTTAGGCTGTGCTCAGAGAGGCCACGCAGGGTAGCTCCCTGCAAAAGCTGCTGAGTTTTACGGAGAACCCCAGTCCTACAACTTTCCAGGGAACATGTGTTGGCTGCTTTGGGTCTGCAGAAAAAGCCTTACAGGAAAGCCTCCAGCCCACCTTAACAGCCTCAGCTTTTGACTTTTAGGGCCAAGACCTTTGAAGGATTCTTGAAGGTAACTTTTGAAGGCTATAGCAATTGAAGTTTCTGAATGCTGAAGACAAACTCCTGAAATTATCTTTGGGAAAATGAGATGGGGAGAAATCAGATTAATTTATTTCCTCAAACTCCTCTTCTATCTTCTGCCAAAGTATGCATTTCTGCTTTCCTTGACCTATTTACGTATTTCTGCTCAGAACAGCCCTAACTTGGCATGGGCAGAATGAGGAGTGTGTTCTCTTCCCAGGTGAGCAGCTGAGTTTACTTTGCACCGAAGGAGAGAGGGGGGAAAAAAGCAGGAAGATAAGGCAAGGAGATGCAATTCTTTTTCCAAGTGGCATAAACCAGATGCCGCCAACCTTCCTCTAATTAAGCGATACTTTACTTTCAGGAATAGGCAGCTGAATTGCACTGAGCAATTTGGGACTATTGTATTATCAGAAGTGGCAGAATTCAGTTGCTCTGAGCACACCAAGTACCTCCTTAATGTTGCAAATAGTAGAAGCCGTATAATCACAAGGGATAAGAGAAGCCTTATGTCTGTGAGAGCAGAAGAAGGGAGGTCGTTGGAAGACGTAAAAGAAAGCCCTCAAGTTTATTAGCTACTGCCTAGTTAACCCTGAGCCTTCCCAAAGCCTGCACAGCATGGAAAGTAACCCTTAGCAGCTTTCCAGTTGAGACCATTCAGCCCCTATGACAGGCAGCAGCATAACCAACACTGTGGGAGCACAGTGAACACCCCTCTCAACACCCACCCCGCAGCACAGCTCCTCTTCCGGGACACGTGTGCAGAGCAGGATGCTGCCAAAGGGGCTCCCAGGCTGAGTCCCTGGCAGAGGCGGGACAGCAGCACCTGCAGGACACCGCTGTTCTGTTCAGTCAGGGGAGATCTCCCAACCCCAAAAGTCACACAAGACGTGGCTCTCACCATTCAGGTGCTGGCAATGGACTCACTCCTCAAATGGAGGAAGATGTCAACAACAACAGATCCAGTTCAACCAAACTCAGGAGACAAGTGGAGCTACAATTTATTGTGCAAAATTTAGTAATGGTTTGAGTGGGTGGTCAAATGTCGGAAGCCCAGAGTGATTTTTTCATTAAAAGTTTGGTGCATTCCGTGAAATTGCCACAGATACTCTGTATCCCATTCAACCCAAGACTGAAAATATTTGCACGAACTGAAACATCCTCCCAAAAACAGTGTCTATATAGCTGTGCTTCATGTGCTTGGCACTCATTGGACAGCCTAGAGAAAACATTATTTCTGCCAAACCATAACACAACGGATGAAAAGAAACTACTTTCCGTCACTGCTGATAGCTGAGCCATACATCAGGAAGGCAGGGCATAACCCCTGACCAGACAGCAAGGGTTCCCCTCTGCAGGGTTCCAGTTTCCAGTACTGGTGTATTAAGTTACATTATTACCCAACATGCAGGACTTATAGCAAAAAGTTGCAACTAAAATGGAAAAGCCCAGTGTGCAGTTACTTACTGTGGGCACAGTTACCTTGTTATCACCTGAGACTGCAAACCACCCTCTAAGCCATCTGAGAGAGAAAATGTTTACGAAATTATAAAATACACTTTCTTTGGAAAAATGGAAAAACCGAAACAAAATGAAAAACCTACCAGGGGCTGTTCCGGCCACAAGAAACCTCTGAGTGGCTCACATGCAGCGCACATAACCCTGACAGTGCATGGTGACACTGCTGCCCTGGTATTTCACTCACACCTGAAAACAAGCCTTCCACAACAGAAGGATAGCCAAGACAGCAGTTAGAGCTGTCTGCCAAAGAAGGATTGTCTTGGCCACATGGCCTTTCAAAAATTACTGAGAAAGGCCTCTGAAAAGCCTCCATTTCCCACTGCATCAGTTGCTCCCCCAAACCATCCCCATAGGTTGTTTGTCAAACCTCTTAGCAACAGGGCCTACAGGTAGTCTGGAAGAGCTGCTCCTGTCGGGAGCAGTAGCACCTGAGCAGCACTGCCAGGCATGTGTCTCCAAGGCACAGGAGGCATTTGGGTGTTGACAGCACCCAGGAACTCCTTCTCCTGTGCAGTGTCCTGCTGCATCCTTGCCTCTTGCAAAAACCCACTTAAGCTCCCAAGGAAAGCAAGTCACACTCCCCTACAAAGTACCAACAGTGACAGTTTTCGCAAAGTCATCTTTCTAAAAGCCACGTTAAAATAGGATGGGTCATTATTAAACTGACCACATATCCTTTTGGAAAGATTCAATCTGAATTCCACAACTCTGATGACATCAGGGGACATTTAAAAAAAAAAAAAAATCTCTATTTACTCTGCGTGCTGTGAGAAACCACTCAATAAAAGGATTACCAACCCCATTACAGTAAGTGGTACTATCAGAAAGGTACTATTATCACATCCTTACCACGACAAGCACTGTGTCCCAGCAGTGCCTGCAGGAATCAGCCCTTAATTCTTAATCTTACTGAATTAATGCTTCTCTTTCTTAGACTAACAGCTCTAAATATATCTTTATATAACCTTCCACTCAGAAGCACAAAGAAATGTTAAACTGGAGCCAAGGATCATCTAAGGAGAAAATTATGAAACAGCCGCCTATGTGTGCTGCTACTCAATTAACATCTTAACATATGCCATGTTACATTGTCTGGCTTGGCTCACGGTGATAAAGAAGTAAGATGGCTGTAAAAGCATTTCAATTAAATATTTAGAAAGCAGAGCTGCACAAGGTTGAAACATGTTTGAATTAGCAAAATGACGACTATCCATACTGCTCAGCTAATGGTGTAAGAGCTTTAGCACAGGGCACTGAGAAAGGAAAGCACACCCCAGCCGGGCAAGGCCCTGCACCCCAGGGCCAGGACTCCCCTCCCATCCGCATCTCTCACCCTCGGGCGTGCAGCAGCCAAAAATCAGGTGGCTTCTGATGCCACCTAGGGGCTCTGTCCCTGCCTGCACTGCTCCCTCCCCCGGGAGAATCCAGTGTCATGCCCCAGACACCAGGCACTTGAGCCTAGCACAAACACAGGCAAACAGCGGCAAAACATTTAATACAGGACAAATTAGATCTTTCAGGATTCAAATGCAGATATACTTTTATTCCGTATAAATGCCACAGGGACCATAATTGCATCCCAGAATCATGATGAAGTATCGTTAATTCCCTGAAGTATAAAAATAGAGCAGTGTCCACTGGAAATGTAGAGAAGTGTCCAGCTCTCAGGCCTCAAAAAGTAAACAAAGCAGGTATTCACCAACTGGTAAATATTGTCTCTTTCAGTTTGAAGGCAGATTCCTCCTCAATCCCAGGCAAATCACCCTTCTCAGCAAAATCAGGAAGCAAAAGCTCAGCAAGCCAATAAAAGAGTGCAACAAGAAGGGTGAGCTGCAATTATTTAATCCTCCCTGTAACCCAATCCACCGCCTTCCACTTGCCAGAGAGAATAAACCAGACCAGTTTTCCATCAGACATAGGAAGGAGCAATGCTATATCACAGTGCTGAAAAATGTAGTGGTTAGGCATGCCTTGAAGTTAATGCAGGTTAAAACGTGTCAAACACGTGACTTCAATACTTGTTACTAAAATAAATGCAATTAAAATAGTTCATAGAGGACAAAAATGTAATCCCTTCGCCATTTCTGACACTATGATCATTTTATGAGTATAAATAATGCCAACTATACAAACAGCTGAACAAAGAAGGAAGATAAGGCTGCTAATGAAATGCCCAAGTCTCAAATGTAGCCCATTGTACTGAACTGCCAAGAAATAATTAGCCAGCAGACATCAGAATACCTACGTCTGAAATGTAGGTCTATAAACATCTCTTTCAGCTCTCTGAAGAAATCTAGTTGTATTCAATGCTAAAGGCTTGTTCCACTATTCTTAAAATAACTGGGAAGAACTTGCAACAACCACACACTGCCAGGTGCTCTATTCCAACAAGACAGTCATTTAAGTACCTGGGGTTGGGGTTCTTTTTACATTTATTTAAATTCAGTATATTGCCACAAGTTACTGTAATGAACTCTGAGAAGAGACAAAGAAAATGCTTTTACACTGCTCTCACCCTGGTTCTTTCAGCACTGCTCTGAATTAAAATCAGTGCATATTGTTACATTCAGGCAGGAGATTCTGTTCCAAGGATGCGGTGCCCTCTGTACAGGATGTGGGAAGATAATACGACTTCAGAGGAGTGTAGCCTATATTTATTACTAACAATCTACGATCTCAACAAAGCATTATGAAAAAAGATTGTTTCAGTAGAAATTTTATTTCAGGAATGTCCCACTGAAAGCAGAAAGATGGAAACAGTCACCAGACATGCAGGTTTGTGGCTAAGCAGCAAATAATATATTGCAACAACTCACATGCCACAATGAAAACTGTTGGGTTTAAAACTAATTATAAAAAAACAAATCAACCTTTGGTTGCTTCAGAATCCAGCCTATAGATAGCTAAGAGATCTGCTGTGCTATTTTCAGCCACGGTCAGCAGAAGCCCCATCACAACATTATTACTTAAGGGTCTGAACTGGTGGTGCTGTAAAGCCAACTATGAGACACCGACATTTTTCTCCAGCCTTCGTCCCACATGGCTCCAAGAAAGGATGCCTAGTGAAACCAAGGGGGTGACACTCCTCAGCAGCACTTGAAAACCAAACAGGAAATTAAGTGCACCTATAAAACATGTGCACACAATTGTTTCCCTTCCATGCCTGCAGAGCCAACAAGCTGAGGAGGAGGAGGAAGGCAGCACCTTGCTGTGCATCACAGCCAGCCAGAGGGCACAGACCTGGTCCTCTGCTGCCTTTCCATTGAGAAGTGGTGGCTACAGACAGCTGATGGCAAAGCAAAACAATATTCATGTGAGAAAATAGGAAAAGTTCTGCACTGTTTACATGTAATACACACCCATGAATGTACAAGTCTGCATAGGGCTATGTTTACTGTACTTAGCTGAGAGCTCAGCTGAATCCAACAGAACAGCAGAACAGCTCCCAGTGTCAGCAGCTCTGCAGCAGCAAGGCTTTCCTACCACACGTGTTTCCCAATGCAGGCACAGGTGCCCAGATGGCAGATTTAAGCCTGCTGATAAAAACTGTGTTTCTTCTTCTTTATTTCACATTATTTCCTTCAACATTTTCATGACCCACAGCTATCCTAGTTATGTTCTATTAACAGAGAGATTTGCTGCTACTGGTTGTACCTTTTTATTTCCCCTATTCATTTGATACCCGGGGGGGTGTCATCTGGTTTGCAGTGCCACAACCCAGTCCCCTCCAAGCCCTTCTGTGGCTTTGAGGGAGCAGACAAGACCCCCCTGTCCTGCCGAGCCCACACACTGCTCAAGTCACGACAAGCCAGCACTCAAACACTGCACACAGCCATCCCCTCTCCAAAACCTGCAGGGTCAGCAGCTGCAGGTGTCCCACTGTCAGCCTGGAAAGGAGCCCCAGCCTTCACGATACGCTGCCATCTCGGTGCTCCCTGGGCCTGGCACGCACCGGGAAGCAGAGAAGCAGTCCAGGGCTGCCCAGGCCTGTCACAGACACTGCACTGAGGAAGCCCAGCTCAACCCACAGGGTTTCCCTGGCACACTCTTTGTCCCTCCTCCGTGCCACAGATATCCATCTCTCCCCTCCACATTGAACGGCTCCCCCATAGGCATCAGCCTGTCTTTCTGCAAACAAACCCAGCTTTTTCTAGCCCTCTCCTCCCAATGCTGCTTGCAACATCCTACTACCCCTGCTTCTGCCCTGATTTCTGGACACATGCATTTGTCTTTCTACTTGCTCCCTTTTCTCTCATGGCTGCCCACCACACAGCTCCTCTGCACCCTTTTTTCCACTTGAGGAACCTGTACCCGACTGCTGACTCCCACGGAATGCAATTCTTGCAGCCTCTTAGGTTTCCCTGTGCTGAGTAATGCCCTGAGTATCTACATGCACTCTCCAAGCCCCTGCCTACTAAAAGGGTCACTCACTTCTTTCCCGCTAGATGGGCATGGCTTCACTGCCATAGGAAAGGCAACTTCTCTCTCCAACCTGTGCCATGTTGCTCACTGGCACATCGCAGAACCCTCTCCTGTCCTTGACTTTATCGTCAGGTGAAAATTTAAAGCTGAACATATGCAGGATGAATGTGGCACTGCTCCCTGATGGTGACCATACAACCTCCCATCTCAGAGAACTCCCCCTTGTTCAGCTCCCACAGGTTCTTTCAGGCATCCATCCTTCAGCCTTGCACCTGCACCGAGGCACTTCTCACTCACTTCTGCTTATCAGCTTCAAGCCACTCTAGGCACAGAAGCTGTCTGGTCTCTGCAAATAAAGAGCTGCAAGTAGCCACAAGACTCTTGCCTATCTCAAAGGTCAGTTCACTGAATGCTAAAGCAGTGTAACTTATCAGCTTTCCATCCTCTGCTTCTGGGGGTAGAAAAAATAATCCACATGGCAGCTTTTAAAATTGTTTTAAACCCTAAACTAGTACCTTCAGAAGAGTTACAAACACATGCTACTCCAATTCTCAAGGATTTATTTTGAAACGTTTGAGTTCCCCTAGCCTACAAACCAGGTAAACTTTAGTTTACTTGCAGACTCAAAAGCTTGTCTAAACCTGTAAGCTGCACTTACTTAAAGCTGTACAAAATTTAATTAACCTAAAGCCATATAAGTTCATACGTGCATGCATCTATTTCATTTTGCACCTACAAAGCTGAGTTTAAACACAACTCCACTCACTCCTAGGTGGCAAATTAACTCTGTCCAACAGAGTTAATGGCCCTGCAAGGCAGGACTGGCTGCTACCACCTGTATCATGTTTGCCAGCTCTGGGGCTGCCACCATCAGGCCAGCCCAGCTCCACAGCAGCAGCACAGAGCTCCAGGGCAGCACTGCAGAACCTGTAGCGTGGGGCAGGCCAACACCATCCACTCCATCCACTGCCTCCTTTCCTGCCAGGCTGCCTCTGCAGCCATGATGAACGACCAAGTGGGTCTATCAGAATACTTCATCTAAAACCTGTCCATGAATGAAAATTATGAACAGCAAGCATATGACCAGTATTTAATACCCCACAACTTTAGCGTTCAGTCCTCAGAACAGGGAACAATGTGTGCAGCCAGTTTGCTGCCTCGCCATCCTAATTCTACAGGCATCCGGGGGACAGGACCCAAAAACCTCAGAACTTAGCCGTTTTCTTCTCAAGTAACATACCTGCTTTGCAGGCACAGCATCATCCATAAGCATTTTGATATCTATTTCAGAAGTTTTCATATTGTCATGGTTTTCTTTTGAAAATGCAGCAGAGGACATGCGACCCATCCTAGTAAAAAGTACTGAAGCCACAGCCACAGAGGCCACTGAGTTTGGCACCCTATTCAGACAACTTACAGAACACTTGCATGGATTCATTATTCATAGCATTTATATTCCAAACATCCCAGGGAGCTGCACAGTTACACCACAACTTACTTAGTAAAAGAGTCAAAACCAGAAAAGGCTGTCCTTGATTAAATCTAGATCAGATTTCAGGAAAGCTGCACTCAACTTCTGACTTTCCAGAAATCATAACACCAGAGAATGATATTTAAGATATATGTAGACAGTTCTAAAGCAATGCTGAGGTAACCACACTGTTGACATTCACCTGTAGGCTGCAGCACACAATACACTGAATTATGTTTCTGTAAAAGTTTCACACTAATGTTACCCACAATTACTTGTCTGAGGGGTCCCTCCAGAAGGAGACATTGTTTAAGAGCACTACAGAATTGATCAGTCTGGATTTTCATTCCTGTGAATCACATCATGTGTAAACATTCCAGTGGGAGAGCAGATGTCCACATCAAGAGAATGAAAATGTCCTTTCCTGATTATTAACACAGTTTGATTTCAATTTTCAAGGTGAACTATATGGTGCTTTGCCACTCCTTTGCTCAGCAGCTGAACTAATCAAGACAAAACCGCAACTCACCCGAGTTTGACAAATTCCAGAAGAATACAACGCACTCAAGCTATCTCCTGATCCTACACTGGACCTCTCCACAAAGCTACTGCTACTTAAAATACTCAGCAGTAACTAAGAACTTCACTAAAGTGACAAGAATCACTGTGAAGTGACAAATAACAATTATTAGTCTGCACTGCAAACACTTACCCACTGCAAGTATTTTCACCGTGAACAGCTGGAGCTACTCACCAACAGCATCCCAGTGCTTACGTGGGTGACTAAGTGTTCACAGAGGGGCTTCCACACACGGAACCATGGTACACATGATCTAGACTTTGTTTTTCAATTAAGTTACAAGTTTCACCAACCTGATTGCACAAACCATGGTGATAGATGAACCCACATTCCTAACCCCTCCAAGAGAAGCAAGCTAGCAAGAAAAAGATGCGGTCCATGCAGATATGTTCCATGAGAGCTAAATGGGGACTGCTTAAACTCACTGGTACTAAACAAAAAAAAGAATTTTGTGTTTCATTTTTATTCTTAGCCTTAGAGCTCAGGACTATTACCATTTTTTTAGCTGCTATTAACTGAAAACTGACTATTCAGTACATTCAGGCATGGATCTACAGGGTAATCAGACACCTGGCTTCTACTCGGAAGTAATCAATAAGAGATAGGTGCCTGGATATCTTCATGGATCACAGACTTAATGATATAGGTTACCAAATCTTAAGTGTCAGCATTTTGGCATTTTTTTGCATGATAAAATGATGTTCAAGATTAATTTTTAACTGAAAATTCACTATAAACTGCATTTAGACAAACCTTTGTCCGGTGTAATTAAACACACACAAACCACCAGCATTTCCAAATATTTTATTTGATTCAGCAAGCTATCTCCCAACAATTGATAATTATGTTCAAAATATCCTTTTCCAGGGATATTTTTAGCATTTTAAAACTATATCTATCGTTCCCATTTCACTCCCTTGTTGAATGGAAGAGGAAAATACACTTTTCCCTCAGCTGCCACTTCTTTTCTCAACTTTTTAGGAGTCAGTGATTGAACTTTACCACTGGAATCAGGCATAATGAAGGTAATGCTGCAGAGCAGGCTCCTGGAGCCAAAAGCTGGCTTAGCTCTTCAGCAAACGGTGCTTCCAGGTGTGCAGCTTCCGATTACTGCCAGTGAGTAACTTGACTGTCTTTTAAATATCAACTAATTCATTTCGTTTATATGACTACTAATAGCAACTGTAGGGTCTCATCGTTTATCATGCCAAAATGCTTAATACATTAAAAAAAATCAAACCATAAAGAAAATAGTCCAATCTTTTATTACACCCTTAATGAAAGGAATTTTGTCACACTTTGTCAGAGCTTGGATAAAAGGTTTCTGTGGCACAGTCTGACTCCTGCAAGATTAGTTCAAAATTATTTTTGGCCTTTTCTTCAGACAGTCCCATCACAGCAGAAGGAGCTGCAGCTTTCACCAAGGGCTGGCTGGCCTCACAGATGCCTCACCCACAGCGACCAACTTCCACAGAAGCAGCGCATGGACCACAGAGCAATCACTGACCTTGTACTGAAGCACAAAGCATCTGAACCGAGCAGGGTGTGGGAGATGGGAGCCCTGGGTGGACGGTGCCAAGCACCAACGAGCACAGCTCTCTTTGGCAGAGCATCCTGTGTGCTCTTCTCAAGAAACTACTGCCTGCACACCCTCAGCACAGGCAACAAACTGGTCCTGCCAGAGGATGTCCAGCCCTGAAGTAGAAGCCTCCACTCTCAATTTCAGATTGCCTCCAGACACCAAATTCACACAGGATCCAGAAAACCCTTGCAGAATTCTCCCCCTGGTTTAATAAGCAGCCAAGCCTCTTGAGTACTTTCCTCCACTGAATTAGCAATAACATGTGGTTCTGGAAGAAGGAGTTGTCACCATTTTTCAGAGCAGATTATAAAACAAGACTAAAATTCCATCCACAAAAAATATTAAATAAATGTTAAAGCTTTTCAGTTTAGAGGCCTTGAAAGAGTTACCACTTGTGGTACTGAGTAAGTGCCTTTCCAGTCTGTATTTTAATGTAGCAGTGGTTCTGAAGAGGAAGGGAGAAGGCACACAGGAGTATTTCCACTGAAGTCACAAAGACTACTCCAGGTACTTTCAAGAAGGCGGTAAGGCAAACACAGGAGAACAAACTGCCCAACCTATTATCCAGCACATTTTGCTCACAAACTAATTCTTGTTTGTCCAAAGGATGCTTGTGGTAGATACTTACAAGGCAACCTCGTTCGTACTAAGAAAAAGTTCCAACAGTTTGTATTGCTGACCACTTTAAAAACAGTTATAATTCACTGCTTTATAGGCAAAGTCATGAACTGTAATTCCTACTGTCCACTGCAATCCAACATTTTCATGCACAGGTGTCCCAACAACCTTATAATGGCACTTAGGAATTTCTGACAAAGAAATACAGATTGCCTGCGTGCCTGTGAGGCCATCCATCAGAAAGGACAGCCATCGATCATGGACCCTGACATTTAACCACAAACTTCCTCTCAGGGGGAGATACAAATATTCCTCATTTAATAAACAAGTTCTCCCCAGGAACAAGATTTTCTTCCCAGACTTGAAGTACCTGACAATGGGCAAGTGATAGCACCCCCAGCCAGCTCCAGGGAAAAGCTAAGCAGGACTTATCGCTGCGGAGAAACACAGGTACAGCCCCAGAAATCCACGGACACATCCCCTGCCCTGGAACAGCCAGCGCTGCCCACACAGGGTGCCTGTGGGTTACAGCTGGGGAGGGACAACAGCTCACTCACACAAGCAATAAAGACAACGCCCCTCGCCGGGTGCAGGTCCCGCCAGCCAGAGCCGCCCCATCCCCAGCCCTGCAGCGACACCCGGCCTCCCCTCCCTCTCACAGGTACAATGTCACCGCAGCAACCACAAGCAATTAAAAAGCAGCAACAAGGAAAATATTTGGGAAGTTTTGAATGGTTTTTTCCACTGTCTTAATGATTAAACATTCAACAACACAAAACACTTGGCAGCTTACTGAAAGCCTCTTGATGGCACAGCAGCCGATAACAAGCATCCTACTTGATGAAAGGTAATCCTTTTTCCATTAAATCAAGAAAGCATTAAAATTGAGATACTGGCTGACTCCATTTCGAAAAAAACAAAACAAACCCTCAAAATTCCCAAAGATCTAATGGAATCCCACCACTTCCAGAATTTTTAGATTCAGGGGATTCTTCTTGCTGGCTTGAAAGCACCAGTTTGTGTTGGCCTTTTCCTCAGGCTCTTTCTGGGCGACAGTGCACTCACTGCTTTTTCACCTATTCAATTTACCTTTTGAATCACCTGCTGAGAGCTTTGTAACACACACTCCAGCATTCCACCTGGACTGCTCCAGAGGGAAGCCAGGAAGCTACCTCCCTGTCCTCATCGCCAGTTTAAAAATAAAGAGTTCCGTATTTATATATGAGGCTTCGTAATATTAGATATTAGAAAGGCTTGAACCAAAAATCCAAATTTGGATCCCGATCTGAATTTTGCAGCTCTGGCCCTTCTCCAAATACTTCTGTTTGGCAAGCAGCTGAGGAGAGTAACAAGAGAAGGCAACATACATAAGTTATGGGATCTGTATAAAAACATTAAGCTCAACCCCTGCTCTCAAAACTACACACACACAGAGAAAAAGACTAATAAAACCACCCCAAGCTCCAATTAATTGAAAGATTAATCAGTGCTTCAGTATAAGTCTGATCACCCCAACCTGAGCAGTACCGTCATCTCACCCAATTATATGACTTTTTTCTGATTAATTTATACAGTACCCAGAAACTTTTAGGGGGGGTTTCCAAGTGTTCTTCTCAGGCAGAGATTTGGATTCCTACTTGCCAAGGGCATACAGGCACATGTAAATCACACAGAACTCTCCCAAGTGGCACGCAACCCAGCTACAGAGGCCTGGGATGACAATCCTGCAATTCTGTGCTTATTAAAGACTCATTAGAACTGCTGCTCTGAATCACAAAGTCACACCATCTGACTTGCTTCAATGAAGAAAGTCCTGCAGTGGAAAGTAAAATGCTTATGAAACAAGGAATTGCGTATGTTTGATGCTGTGAAGTCAACAATTCCATGCACTCCAATGCATTCCAAATGAACAGCAGTAAAACTTATCCAAATCTTTTATTACTTGAATAGCGCTTTCCCCCGTATAGTTTTTAGATTCTATTGTTTCAAGGAACAAAGACAAACAAAACCCATGAACAAGAGTAAAAAATACACTCTTCCTAAAAGCAGGTTTTATAAAGACCTTTTTTCTGCAAAGCTATTCTCTCCAACTTGGAGCCAGGATATTCAATAAAACCTCAGCTCCATTCTCCAAAGGTTACATAAAGGTCACCATTCATTTTACTCAGGTTTATTTTCTAACCTTGTAAAAACGCCTGCAGACCAAATTGGCTTCCACACCTGCTGACCTAGAAACTCCACCACTGTGGTGGCCGTGCCCCGTTTTGGAAAGCTGCTTCTCCTCCCACGCCGCCCTGGCACCGACTGCTGCGCCGCTGACCTGCCCGCTCCCGGCACCTGGAGGCCTTCCCAACAGCACGGGGATGCACTGCAGCAGGGAACAGCAAAAGCATTTGAATGCTGCTTTGGCAAGAAGGAATTCTTCTGGAGGGCTTCCCCGCAAAAGAAGAGTTTCCTGTATACAGGAATGTGTAGTAACAGGTAACGGGTGTACCCGGCCCTTGTTCAGAGGAGTGGAAGGTCTCCAAACAACCAATGGAGGCCATCTCCAGGAGAAGTCATAGAGTTGAGAAAGTGACAAATGGTGTAGGATTTATTCTGCCCAATTCATGAGTTCTGCACCACAGATGGTTACACTCTGGTTTAAAATTTGTTTGCAGTCAGAGAATTAGGCACATGAAGTGATCGGATGGATTGTTTTATGAAAACATCTTTCCTAAGAGCTGGCCCTCACCTCAGAAATGCATTTTTTTCCTCCACAATAAGTACATGGGAACTTGGACAGAACAAGGTAGAGTGAAATAAAACAAATTCCACTTTCTGTTCCTATCCATTTGGGGAAGCAGAGTGTGAAGGAGAATGACAAGCTGCTAAATGCTTTGCCCAAGGAGGGGTGACCTTCCCTGAAATTACCATGAACTACTCTAAAATATGGTTCACAGTTCAATTTTTTCCTCTGTATTTGACTTCTTATACACCATATCAGGCAATACATTCAGGACAGGCAAACCTCCCCATCACCTGGAAACAGTGGAACCAAAAAGCCAGGGAAAACTGAGTTAGTGGCAAGAAATCTTTGCAGTTTTACACATCATCTCTCAGCTGAGGGGCTCAAGGTCCTTTTTCAAAGGAGGTAAACACATTTCTGATGTTGCATAAATTAAGTGAAATAAGTGCAGCCTGTATGCCAGTCAATGATAATTATTTGATTTTCCTCACAGAAATCAGTAATCTGTAATTGAAGAATTACACAGAATTACTTGTGTTTCCCACCTCCAACAATGAATTAACCAGGATGAAGGAAGGAATGACGGCCGCTGCATTTTGGGCTGAGGGCACAGAATAACCACAAGTACTCTGTAATCAGAGGAAATTTTGAGTTCTCTCAATTTTGACAGGATACTTAACAAAATACTGAAGGTTATGTTGGGGTTTTTTTCCCTTATTTCCTGTCTCCCTCTCCCAAGCTACGAGAAAAAATGCAGATGGATTGGTTTACATGTTAATCCAACTTGACTCAAGAAATATTTGTTTTAAAAAAATACATACAGAAATTTCAACTGCAGAAGAAAACTACCAGAAAGGTATAGCCACCTGCATTTGCTAAAAGCCTGAAACACACACCCCTCAAGTTTCCCTGTTCATTGCCAGGCATTTTATCAAAAATATCAAGACTGTCAATCATTTTTTCTGCTGACCTAACTATACAAATAAGTAGCAATTCCTATTATGAAAAACCTCGACTGCATTTCCCAAGTTGCAGAACATTTGCTCTGCCAACAGCTAAGTGACGATCCACGCTTGCTGACAATGCCTAATGAGGAGTGATGGATGCAACTGCAGGAGGGAGCAGGAATGTTTTAAGTCATAAGAAAGAATGGAGCCTTCCAAAGATTAGAAAACACTGGTGTTACAATCAGCTAATCTGGTTTTCTAGCACAATACCAAGAGCCCAAAACTAACAAGGGCACAATTCACCTCCTACTCCTTCTTCAACATGAGACAAACTGGGCCTTAGGACATATAATTTCGGCACTGCCCGGACTTGCTTGTGGTTTTCCAATACAACTTCTAGCTAGAAGAGTGATTTGAGGACAAAAATTATTGATCTGAAACCCACACCCACGTTCAGCTGAAATGGCTGCAAACGCAATGCTTTGTGTTTGCCACTCCACACTGCCTGGTCCTCAGCTTGGTTTACACATGAGACACTGGGAAAGACAGAAATTAATCTCTCGAGCAGAATTGCTATATTCAAATCCTAACAGATGCCTTAAGGACAAAATGAGCTGAGATGCAGGCAAGGTGAAAGAAGCTGGGGCCAACCCATGCACAGATGCAAGCACCAGATTACTATGTACAACAGTAAACAAGTGCTCATTGCAGAATCATCACCAGTTATTCGCAACAGTGAACAAGAAAACAAACCTGTCTGTTCCTTCAATGTTCACAGCTACTGGATTTTGAATTAATACAGTGAATTAATTCAGGGTTTAATTCAGGAGGGTTTAAATTGCCTAAAACTGTTGGTCTTTTTCTTTTATGCCAGTGATGACAGACCCTCAGCTGACACCATCCTCCCTTGGCCATCTCTGCATCTCAATCCTCGTGCCATGCTGCTTTTACATCCATACTTTGCTGGCTGTCTTCAGCTGTAAGATATTCCTTGGCAAGTCAATGTGATACTGAGTAGACTCTGTCTTCACCACCATATGTTTGGGTACAGAAACATCATATACAAATAACACACATTTGGTAATACAGCACCCTCACCCAAAGAAATAATTGAAACCCCATTAGTCTATATGCTCAGACAGCTGACTAGGGAGGTTTTCCCGCCTCGGGCTCTAACGTCTGGACAAAAAGCTATTAATAAATATGAAAGCTTTAACAAATCTAAAGAGAAATAAAAACAGGCAGATTAAGGCCCAGTGTCCAGCGAGGACCAGGGCAATTTACAAACCCACCCACGCCGACACTAATCAGCCAGGCTGGGCTCCCAAAGACGTGTTCTCTCTGTCTAGACTTCTAATCCGTCAATGGGAAAAGACATCCAGTATTATTTCTGCCCGCTTCACCCACACCGTAAGAACACATCCAACCGCCTCAGCAACTCACACGCGCAGCACAAAACAAAACCAGACACCACTTTGCTGCATGTGTTCCAGGGGGGCAGGCAGGACACAAATACAGATAGACAGTGATGAGCTTCAATTACTGTAACCAAATAGCAGTTAAATACCTGAATGTGATGCTGTAATGCAAATAAATACTTCCTGATTTGTTTTTAGGCACAGCTAAGTCACTCTTTTATCTTCCCCTCCTCAGCTCAAACTAGTGGTCACTCAATATGCCAAAAACCACCCCAACCAAAAAACAAAAAAACACCCAAACCCAACAGACTGGACACGTAAATTGCATATTTTTAAGTCTTCAGTACCTCTACTGAACGTGCTTGGAAATGTAACCAGCAGGATGTAACCTGTTGTTTCAATATAAGGGACTCCACATGTACACAATTACTCAATATTATTTTACTTAATATTGTAGTTTTTGTCAAACTACATTTTAATTTAATAAACAGAATAAACTAAGTATGAGTTGAGATAATGAATAGCTCATTGTCCCACTCGCGGCCCGCATCACTCTCTATATTTACATTTGTCTGTAAAGTAGAGGGACAAGTACAGACTTGTTTGTGATCCTCAAGTCCAGTATTTCAGTAGCTGCTGAATTTTGCTATACTACTATTTTCATTGACAATACAATTTGAAAACTGAATCCTTTTAAAAAACCAACCAAACAAAAAACCCTGTAACAAACATGACCAACTAAAACCCTCCATCCACTATGCACAAACACGTGTAGGAAAAAAGGAGGTGGGGGAAAACAACAGAGTACTGATCTGGATGTGTTAAACCCATTGGAAAGCAAAGGGGAAACTGAATGCACCAACCTGCCTGCACATGCAACTGGCACAGCAGGGGAAGAGGGGAGGAAGAGGAGGGAAGGAGAAAAGAGGAAGCTCTGCACATTACACCTCATTCTGTTAACAGCAGCGTACTGCCATTTTCACAACCGGCCTTCCACAATCTCTCCCGCTGTTTATCCATCACCAGCACCCACTGAACAGAGGGCAGACCCCAGACTGCCAGTACAAAAGGAGACTTTTCACTGTTTACTGGGGCGCAGTGTGCACAACAGCTCCAGCAGTGCTCTTCATCCTGGCTGCTCCAGAACAACCACCACATCTCCAGGAAGACGCAAATTAACATTAAAGTCCAACCTCAAATGAAGACTGCATAATCACAACAGAGAAACATAAGATTTGAAGACCTCAGAAGAAAAGCTTTTCTTATAAAAAATAACCTTATCTTCAAATACTGCATTTTGACAGAACAACCTGCAGGGAACGGATGCTGCCTGAGAGCAGCAGGGAAGTTGAAGCCCGGTGCAGGAAGCAGGTAGCCAGGAGGAACACTCTGTGCAGGTAAGGAACGCCTGTGAAAGTACCGGGAGACAGGGCTGCAAGGTGCTGGCAAAACATCTGCTGGTCACAGGCACTTGGCACCAGGCAAGCCACTCACCCCGGGCAAAACGCTGCATTCCTTTGTATCAAATGTGGGCTTGGGCTATTCACCAAGTTCACCTGAATCAAACAAGCAGCTTTCATTTCAGAAGCTAACATATATGCTCTTTTTCCTTGAAAAGAAAACCCACAATAAAAGCAGAGGTTTTACTTAGTAGCCATTTTGTCTTCAACTTGGACATGATACCTAATCTGAATGCAATGTAAACATGCTCTCCGAGGCTCATTTCCAAACAGCACGTTCATGCAAAGAGAAGGAAACATGAAAAGGCCATCACTAAATACCATAATAAATTAGGAGGGTGTGAAGATTTCATGATACAGAAAGACAGAAAATTCTGCAGTTCATATTCCTTCTCTAGGTCACATTGCAGAGAAAACCAAAACAAAAGGTAGCAAGTGTGGATTAAGGAGAATGAACTATTATTTACCGTTTAAATAAATAAAAACAAAACAACAACCATCCCAATAATAAATGCAATTTCAGTATGCCATACAATAAAAGAATCTGAAGGTAAAATTATATTTAGATTCTCTTTATTTTCTAGTAACATCCATTCAAAGCATACAATCTAACTGTAATATGACGTAATATGCAAGACAGATCAGTATGTTTTTCTTGGGATGAGTATATGTATAAAATACACATGGTGTGTGTGCGTGTGTATATAAAGGAAAACATTATATGAGTAACCTGCATTTACAACTCCCAACTTTCACTACTCTTTATCAGTGCCCTCAGCCAAAAGCAGCTTTTAAAAACATACATAAAATACAAATGCTGCAGGTGACAGCCTCTTGCAGATATTAAAAAAAAAAAAAAAAACCAACAAAGTGCTTTACGTGCAGCAAGCTAAACTCGATTCACCTCGTTCCCCCAATAGACATAAAATAAAATTCTTAATTTAAATGCTGGTTTACTAGGAATTCAAATTGTTAGGAAAAAAAATCAACAAAAATAACCTGGATTCCTATGTAGAAACTTGAAAACCATCGTAAGCTCCAGCCAAAACTGCATTTGAACTGCCTGACAGGGACTTCAGAAGAGCAGAGGTTTACAGAAGGCTGGACAATCGCACCCTTCCTGCCCGGCTCCGCAACCCCCGCTGCACCAGCGCCGTGCTGGGCGCTCATGTGCGCGCTACAAACACGGCCGGGAGCGCCGCGGGCCGCGGAAGATGCGCCCGGTTCCAGCGCCTGCGGCAGGTGACCCGTGCCCACCGCCCCACCACAGCCGGGCAGCGCCGCCGACCGCCCGCACACGTGGCTGGTCCTGTTCGGGCGGCATCACCCGCGGGCACGGCCCGGCCGCGACCCCCGCCCGCGAACACGCGTGTGCTCCGCGCTGCCCGCACAAAGGGGCCGCGCCCCCCCCCGCGCCC
>VZTI01002402.1:107986-129958 GCA_013397865.1 Struthidea cinerea | reverse complement strand
GTGGGGAGGGGGGTGGACTGCGCCCGGAGCAGCGCAAATAACACGTGTGTGTGCGTGTGTGTGCCTGTGCCTGCCTGCGTGTGTGTGTCCCCGTGTGTCACAGCGCACACAGCCGTGCGGCACACGCTGCTGCCCCGCTGTCCGGTCGCGCCGCAGACACGTGAAGGCGCTGCGGCGGCAGCAGCATTACATCAGCTGCGGCACCGCGGCCGGGTGCGCCCCGCAGCCCCCGCGCCCGGCCCGCCCCTCCGCCGCGGCTCGTAACAAAATAACAAGTGCCGCCGCGCTCACATGGCCCTGAGGAAGCCAGACACCGGCACGGGCGGCGGTAGGCCGGGCCGTCGCTTGTCCTCGGGCTTCCTGTGTGTCCCCTAGACATAAGTGGGGCCGGGCTGCCATTAGTCTCACTGGCCTTTACCCACAACCTTTCTGTGAACAACATTTTCCCAAAATTTAATTTGTGCAGCTACCACAACTGCTTTCTCTGAACTACGGGCACAAGCCATATTTCTGCTCCTCGGGATCGTGGCTTTTTATGTAAAAAGCCAGAGGAACTGCACAGCCTGGCATAGTGGACAGGTAAATACCTAAATTCAGGGACTATGATACAAGGTGACCATTATTAAAGTAATTGTTAGGAGTTGGACTCGATGACCCATATGGGTCCCTTCCAGCTCTGGATATTCCATGGTTATTGTTTCTCTTCCCACTAGGGTTATGGTAACAAAGACTGCTCAAGCTGCCCCCCCTGTTGCCCCTCTTTTCCCAGCCACTCCAATTCTGGTCTGTTCCCACTGGAATTCACAACTTGGACACTCAGTCCACTTGGCAGGGGCATGGACATGCAGGTACCCCCCTCTGACACAAGGATGGAGTGACTCCCACTCTCTGTGCAGATCACAGAAAATGTGGGCTTGAATGACATAAATATACACATGGAGACACAGCATTGCTAAATTTAGGAGATGAGTATTTTGTCATCAACCAAAGCAAAGGCCTTTCAAAAATAAATATTTGCTTACGTCTCCACTGCTCCAAAATCAGAACATTAATGGCTATGACAATGATGATCTTACCCTTACAAAACCTCTCATCATAACCAAAAAAACTAAGCTCTCTTGTTCCTGCCTCTTATTAAAAACATTTTTTAAGGTTAATTGAAAATTTCTGAAGGTCATCCAAAAAACAAGGAAGAAAAAAAATACAAGTAAAAATTGTAATCAGAAGTAAACAGAAAAGTAATAAATTTTAAATCCCTAACTGCTAGGCTTTTTGCAAGAAAACTGCATCAGTATGCAGGTAAACTGGCACAGGAAGACAAGGGTGAATGTCCTTGGTGATATTTTCTAGTTTTGTGGCAATTTCCACTTAATAGCAACTGTATCAACACAGCCAGGGTTGCTTCTGTTGAGATCTTTTGTTGGACTCTGTCACATCTGCCTGGTCAGATCTTAACCCACAGGGATCCAAGCCATAAAATCATTCTGGCCAATGCCTATCTATTAGCCCCAGATTGAAACTGATGGCCCTACACCTCAGAATAAAGTTCGACAGCTGTGCATCATGTTTGTAGGATCACAGACTATTACAATAAATTGTAAAAAATACACATCATTTCAGTGCTGCATTCAGTCTAAACCAGCAACTTGAAGACAAGTTATTATTTAGTTCCTCATGAATTTAGTTCCCAGACATATCCTTGTAATCATGTTTATTTACAGCTGTATGGGCATCATATGACAAAAAGAAAATTAATGAGTTACTTCTCTTCTGCAAAATCTGCATGCCATGCGAGGCTGGCACCCAAGGACCACCAGTGCCACCCTGAAAACACACCAGGTGTTTTAGGGGAGAATGGGATTAAACTGACATAGAGATTAAACAAGTGAACCAGACTCCTAGGTTGCATTTCTGTGGTCAAAATGGTCCATGGGCTTCAATAGCTATGTTTATGCTCCTGTATCTCACATTCAATCAACTGTTCTATTAAAAAAATCTTTTTTTTTCTGTGCCTTTTGGTGTGAAGCCTTTCAACTGTAAGCCTGTTATTGCTGGGTTTGAGCATCAGGCCAAAAATAAGATTCCACAAAGGCCCAAAATGAGATCGAGGTCCTATTTTGTGTAAAGAAGAGATTTCCTTCTCAGGCCTAGCAGTAAAGAAGAATTCAACATTTTTTCAGTGTGGTACTTGGAAGAAATGGGGCCGTGTTGTGTATAAATACAGCAGAGAAGCTCACACTCTGCTTTCCACGAGCCTTTTCCTGTTAGGAGTAATTCTCTCTCAGTGTTTTCCTGGCATTGGCACAGGTTTGTTACACGCCTGTTTCCACACTGAGCAGGGAGTCTTGCCCTTTACACAGCAGTGGGCTCATAAATGGGGGCCATTCTGGCTGCCTCCCACACAACCAGCTCAACTTGCCTCGTGTTTGGTACAGCCCGTGCACCTGTGCAAAATGGGCAAAAATGGTGGTAACTCACACACAGTTTACATGGCCGTGTGCAACTGCAGCAAAGAACAAATAGATCCAGAATTACTGTGGCGACAAAGAGCTCATGCTGACAGAGTTAACTTGAAGATACTGAAGGGAATTATTTAACAGCTATGAGATAAACAGCTATGAGATGGACTGACTGGACATCTCCACGGATTATCCACCAAGGACCACTATAACCATCTGCTGGAGTTCTTGTACCTAATGGTTCTGAAAACCATCATTTGATGCAGCGATTTAGCTCATGGTCAGCACTGTATAAGAAACACACCAAAAGTAATACAAAAGAGTTAATTTTAAGTCTCATTACTGTAAAGAGAGACATGTGAAAGTTTAAGCATGTCAGAAATCAGACTAGTGTTGGCAGGACCAGGATCTTTCCCGTTCTTTCCCATTTTCCAAATATCTGCCCTTATTGAAGAGCACAGCAGCTGAACTGGGAGTAGGTGGGGGCTTCCTCTCTCCTTCTGCAGACAGATTTTACTTGTCTAGAAACTGTTGTTGCTGTACTAGTGCTAAAAATTCCTGTCTTTTCTAACTCAAAAGCACTGGAAGTCTCCTGTGCCGGACAGACATATTCATTCAAGGATGATCTTCAAAAGAAAATGAAAGAGCCATTTTGGAGAAAGAAAGAGCCGGCTGTCTGCACGAGGACAATCTCCACTGTGCAGTTCTGTGACAGGTGAGAGCCAACTCCATTTTGCCAGGTTAATTCCAAAAGCTCTGTTTATTTTCTGTCGATTTCTGGAGTTTGGGATCTAACACAAGCCCTCTCTGTGGGGAAAAGTTGTGCTTAAGTACTGTCTAAGCGATTTTCCATGATTTTCTCTACTGTACTTTAGCGTGGCTTTGTTTTGTTTTTTTCCATTATGAATTGTGTCTGACAGTTGGGGAATACAGCGTCTCTCACTTTCAGGGAGGAATGCCTTGCTGCCCTTTCTCCAGCTTGCAGCCAGCACGGAGGGGAAGGCGCTTTTTCCCACTCTCCTGTCAATAGAGAGGCATCTGCCGCCTCTTGTCTAGCACAGAGCCAGGGGCCTGCATGCTCAGAGGCTAACCTGAGGTATGAGCCAAACAAATTATGAAATCTCAGTATCTTTATCCTCAAGACAAACATGAAGCACATTTTGTGAGGATAATTGACTTCAAAGGCTTGCTAAAAAAAGACACTTCCCAAAAGCTTTCAACACCAGTGAACTCCATTTTGATGCCTTTTTGCAGCTCTCCTTCCCTAGGGATCTGTCTCTGTGTATCCTGAGCTATGCGCAAGACATTTCGCTCTGGTTCTGTTTGTTTTGTTATCTCCATTCATGTGTAGTATCTGTAAAATCAAAGTGCAATAACTAGTGATTCACCTAACAAATTTTAATGAAAACTCTAACTTTTATGGTTTTAATTATAAAAAAAAAAAAACCACCAGTTTGCCCAGCTTCAAACTCATATCATCCCAGCTGACAGAAGAAACTGGTCTGTGTTCAAACCAGGCAGTGAAAAGAGGGCTACTTTAATTACAATGAAAGCCTGCTTGACCAGAAATTTTCTAAGCTTTGCTGGGTCTTGCAGCATCTGTTTGGAGTGGGAAGGAGCGTTGTATGGTGCACAGTACGGCCACTTGGCAAATAACAGGAAATGTTAAAAACGTGCCGGGGAAGTCTGAGGTAGGCCCCGTGATCATGAGTCCATCTCCAGCAAAGGAAGAGCATTGACCACCCCTCCGCCTAGTGATGGAAATGGGCTTTAGACCTCTGCAGGGCAACTTTAGGGCACTAGTGAAAGGGATATGAGCCACTCCTCTGTGCGGATGTGGACGATCACGAGGCGCAAGACAGCAAGGCCCAGGCTCCCAGCCTGGCTATGGCTTGCCATGGCTGGTCAGATGAGGGTGTGGCATTTTGCTGGGGTAAGACACAGATCACTTGCATTCCATAAGTTATGATGACCTGATTAAATTCCCAAGGTCTTTCCATGTTCTTTGGTGATACAGATAGTTTGAAACCTCATTTCTGTAGACAGTCTTCTCTGTACAGTACAATAAATCTTTGTGTCAGTGTAATGTCAAATGGGCTCAGTTGCTGAGCTGTTAGTGGTGCTCCTAGATACTGCATTCTTGTCTTCAAGCTGGAAGTCAATGAGGTAGAAAAAGGCACCAACTACTACAGCCTAGGAAAACTACATCAAAGAGGACAGCGGGTCAGGAAAGTGGTAATTCAGACTGTCCTGTACAAGACTGTTAAGTAGAAAGGAAGGGCTGTCACAGAAAGAAATACCGAGGTTTGGTACTTGGCTGAATGAGGTTTTTAACCTTTTTTTTTCCATTTTCGGGGTTGTTGAATGTTAATGCTCTCCAGGTAGAAGCTCAGGGAAAAGTATTTTCAGTCAGACCCCGATGTAGATGCCTGATTTTGTCAGTTGTCTCTTGTGCTGACCCAGAAATTCAGTTCTGGGGAGATTTCGACTGAATAATGGCCAAGGAGGGAGAAATATATGCAAGTGACAAGTAACAAAGCAACCAACACTTCAGTCTTCCTCGGATTTCTTTCCTTTTGAGATGAGTAGTAAACTGGAAAGGTACAAGCAAAAAAAAAAAAAATCCAACATTGCCTACCTGCAGAATGGCTGCAGTGCAAGGAAGGGGTCAGCTACAGTTCACATGGGCCTTGCCACCTACACAAAATCATCACCCAAATTAGCCTGACACAGTAAAGCAGCGGCTCCAGGTATCTGATGGCAGGAAATGGGAGAGCACCAAATCCCCAAATACAGAGGCATGTGGCATGGGAACCATGAATTTTAGCTACATTGGTTCAATATTTGAATCCCCAGATAAACTACGGATGTCCTCAATCTTACTGATGCCTGAAGGATTTCTGGAAGATTTCCAAGTTACACAGCCTCCTGAGAAATTTGTTTGCATTTTCTCCTGTATGCAAATTGCCAAGGCAGCAATCCAGCAATCAAGTGCTTGCGATTACAGCATTGCCCTTTGATTCCCCATCCTGAGAGCAGGTAGCATCTTGAAAGATCAAACCCAGCCTGAGGACATATTAAGGATATTTGTTCTGAGAGAAGTTGCCCCCCAGAAATGGGGGAAAGAAAAATGCTCCCTGCACATTGTGACTGTAGAGCAGATAGGTAAACCCACACCACAGTAAAGCCTTCCATTTGGACCTTCTTCTTTCAGCTCTCTCCCTGACAAGACAGTGGAGTGCCCTGTCAAAGATCAAAGCAATCACATCACTACTGGTTTATGCCCATCTGGTTTTAACACTTCAGTTCCTCTTGGTCAAAACTCCAGTCCTTCCCCTGCTCGTCTTCTGGCTGACAGCTCCACCACTTCTGAGCACCACTTCAGGACCCTCTTTTCCACAAAGGCTTTTGCCCCAGGGGCTGCTTCATGAACTCTTCACAACTTTTCTGTCAGCAGTGCCTACTCTCCAGCCTCGGTGGCTGCTGAAGGCATCAGTGCTGTGCCTGGGAGCGGTGCTATCAGTGCCTCGTCAGGACGCAGCAGGAAACGTCTGGCCTCCGCTCCACGACCATCTGCTAAAACCAGGCCTCCTTTGGCAGGAGTCCAACACAAAGTAAACAGAGTTTCACAGCCAGATTTCAAACAGCAAAATAACTGAGAAATATGGCTCGCTGCTTCTGGTTTTCGAATTCAAAACACTGAAGTCCCTAGAAGCAAAAATCCTTTATGGATCCTAAGACCTCCTGGTTGCCAAATGGATCCATTGCAGCTAATGCTACGAAGAAAGGGCAGTGATGTAGCAATTTTAGTTAGTTACACCTAATTAGTTCAATTTATGCATTTGGTAATTTTTAAGATGATTTCTGTCTCAAGATCAGCGATGGAGAAAAATTAATTTGTTAAACTGCAGATTTCAGCTTGAAATATTTGTATGGGTAACAGTACAGAGAGAAGAATTCTGAATCTTGCTACTGTACAATATTTTCATGGTATAGGAGAGAGAGAAGGACTCAATGAAGTGTGAAAGATTTTTTAAAAGAACAGATTGCCATGTCTTTTAAAATAGGTCAAGTTTTTGGCCTAGTTTCCTTTAGAGCATCCCTTAAAGCAATGGGATAGGAATATCCATGATAGTGCCAGTGCTTTTTTTGTTTTTAGCCAGGTCTGTGTGTGGCTCTAGTTGTAACACAGAAATGTTCCAGTGTAAAACGCCGATGGCAAAGACCACATGTCTCCAGGAGTATTTGTGAACAAGTTACACTGAACAATAAAATCTCAGCAGTGGCTGCATTTCATCCTTACGTGTAATGTTATTCTGAAACAAGTGACTGAGATAAAAACAAACTATTAAATAAGGTCATGGCCAGTGAAGCCAAAACCTGCAGACACAAATCCTGTCAAATCTAATCTATTAACTCTCCAAATTTCAGGAGGGTTTGCACTGTTTGCTTTCCATCTTTAAATTGATTAAATTAATTGATTAACTTGATTTAAGTAGAAAGGAGAACTATAATAATAACAGGTAGACTGAAGATACACAAGATAGCACTTGTAAGAACAAA
Source organism: Struthidea cinerea (assembly GCA_013397865.1). Lineage (NCBI taxonomy): Eukaryota > Metazoa > Chordata > Aves > Passeriformes > Corcoracidae > Struthidea > Struthidea cinerea. The sequence goes on along the minus strand of VZTI01002402.1, from coordinate 122,936 downwards.
CCAAGGCCACCTATGTTGAACGGAGATAAAATACAACAGTCAGCTGTCAAAACAAAAAGAATCTGTATGTGTACATTTAAATTCTGAAAAAGGATGTTCGAGATATTTAAAGAGGGAGGAAATTCTGCAAGCAATATTAATTAATATAGAATAAATACCATCTGTCTTCTTCGTACAGAGCAGTCTGGTGCATATTTTTATGGCTGCGTCTTTGCTCTATGAACATAACAGGTATAATACACATGTATTTATTATGTTACATAGACTTAATTATTCCACATAATACACATACCAGTAATTGCAGTTGGCCTTAGTGCAGCTATATGGAGCGAGGCAGGACATGAGGAGGATTTCTTCCACCACAGAGGCCTGGAAAAAGGCCAGGTACAAATCAAGAGTGGTTATGTTTGGAGACTACAAGGACAGGACTTGTCACTTTACCTGCTCTCCCATGAGGCTGAGATGGGTGCCCAGCAGATCCCTACTAAGATGCAGGTTATTCTCCCCACGAAGCTGATCCCTAAGGGATAGTGCCCTTCAGGCACAGCTATTTAGAATGTATCTTGTTGTGGTGAAACTCTGGAATGACCTATTGCACAGCCAATAGTAAACATCAGTTGGCTTACAGTGTTGTACAGTAATAAACACACTGAAGAGCTTGTCAATGCACACTTTGGGAAAGAAGTACAGTCTGGAACAACAGGGCCTGTGCACACACTTGGAATACAAATTTTTTGCAGGCTGTATACTTCATTATGAAAACTGTCTGTGATTCCAGTTAAGCTGTGAGTGAAGGCAATGCAAAGGCTTCCCCGGTATTCATCTCATAGTGTGGAAAGATAAATCAGCCTTTAACAATGGAGACAGTTTTAAGAATACCTTTATTTTAATGATTATCATTATTTTGCACTGAGATTTGTAGTTGTAACCACCATCATGAGTGGAACCTTTGTTTTGTACCTGATCCTACTCTACACATCCTTTGCTGAGCAACCAACATGAGCTGTTACACACATGCCTTTGTGTGCACAGTTTGTGACATAAAAAGGCTCAAGAAGGAGAAAGAAGAACTTTCTCTTAGCAGAATATCACAAAATGCAGGAAGAGTCATCTAGAGAGCTCCTAAGGATTCTGACTTGTGAACAACTCTTTTTCACATACTACTCCCACTACTTCCTGCGAGACAAGAATATTATACACACAGGTTTGGTTTGAGTTTTCCCACTGGCAGTTCCTCCCAATGCTGTTCATATATCAAAATCGCTTTCACTTCATCAGAAAGCATAAATTCTTCCAATAATAATTCTAAGAATATTATTTTTGTCTGCTACACTTTAAATGATTGACAAATATGCTGGGCAGATTTGTGATGCATTTGATATGGAGCAGGAAAATATTAGTGGCTCTGCAATGATTGCACTTCCAATAGCTGGCAAAGACTTATCTTGAAAAGAATCTCACAGAAAAGTTTTCCTCAGCATGAATATGTGACTGCAGAATTACTCAGTAAGGAGTGGTTGACTAAATCTCATTAATTTATAATCTGAATCAAGGTGGGAAAAAGTCATATTATCTATTTGCATGAATTTATAAGCTTCACACAGAGTTCTACTCACCAGCATAGAGCTCAGTGGAGCAGAGACATTATATTCTCTTATCAGGGTGAAATATAAGAAATAAAAGATGGTTTATTTAGGATACTGTACAAAGGTCCAGATTCTTAATGCCTTCATCTGCTCTCATAAAGCACTGTGGGGTCCTGATGTCAGCAGCACATTCAGATTCCAGGTGCAAAACAGAAGCTGTGAGTGGAATGCCTGTTCTGTGGAACATGCAGAATAATTACACTGCATGCTGAAGTGAGGGAACTGGCTCAGCTCTCTGAAGGATGGGACTTTATTCTGTTGGGCTAAAGCAATCTTCTGTGGGGTTGGAGCCAAGAATGTTGAAAAGAAAATGTTGTTCATAATCCATCTGGCTGAAATCTTATCCTATCTAAGCACTAGATGTAGCTCAGAGCCAAAATTAGGCTATCGAGAGAGGTACCAGTGAGATGGGGATGAAGCCAGAAAGCTGTTCAGAGAACCCGGTCCCTGGGCAGACAACATGTGAACAGAGTGACAGGAAAAGGCTGGGGAGCAGCTCCCATGTCAGATGAGCACAGCAGTGAATGAGTCAGCAGTGGTGGTTATGGTCTTCTCGGGACCCGTGGTCTTAACTGTGTTTAGGTTGGATGCTCAACCCAGCAAGAAACCCAATATCAAATCAGTTTAGATAAGAGAATGGCATCCTTTATCAAGATGCTTTATCAATGTCTTAATTAGTTGAACAGTTCTGTATCACTACTTTTACAAATCAATACCACATACAGCCAAGAAACAGCTGTTCCCACGCTGTCAGGTTTCTAACATTGCCCTAACAATTCAAAAGAAAAAAAAAGGTATAAATTTCAATACAAGAAGCACTTCATGTCCTCTGCTGTTTTTAAGTGAACCTAAGGGATGACTCATGCATTTAAATACCTTTTTAAGAAATATGTGTGAAATTATGGAAATTTACATAAAAAGCTGCCACTTTACAACTTATATGATCTGGGGATAGGAGGAAAGTGTGGAGCTTATAATTAATAAAATACTGGACTTTACTATTTGGCATGGTGCTCAGGGTTCTTCAGCATTTCTAATCTGAAAAATTTCCAGTGGAGTGGCTCAGTTTACAAACAAGTACACCTTGCAGCTGGATCTTTTATACCACCATGCAAAGAGTAAAACAAATAAATTGGTAGGTCACCTTCCTAACTTGATTTTCCTGACACAAATAATTTTCTTTCCTTCATGAAGCAAGGAACAAATCTCTTTCAGCAATAAGAAGAAAGGACGTAGGGGCAGCTTTCCCTCTGCTCACTTGCTTTGAGAATGAATTGATCACATTTTGTCCATAAAAATTTCCCATGTTGAGGCATTTCTCTGTTCGCTTCTTTTCTTAGTTTTTCCCCTTCCAGTTTTTCAAAAGTCCTCTCCTCAAATTCTAGCAGAACCCAAGCTCAAAAATTTCAACCACAGTTTTAGAATATTGCTATTTACACAATGTTGTAAGGGCCAATTAGCCAAGTGTGACATCAGCCCAGGAGTAAGGCTTGTCTCAGATACAGGCTGTGTTCTGTCCACATGCAGGAGGTAGGAGAAATACTGTTTAGTCCTTTTATTAACTTAGCAGGCACCCAACTTAGATCTGTGCCTGTTCAGGCGTCTAAAAACAGTCTGCACTGACCGTGCCCTCTGGCTTCCTGGCAGGGCTACTCCCATCCCAGTAACTTGATATATTCACTCATGGTCACCATAACACCAGCCAAGCACATGGAAAGAAGAGCATCTTTAGAAAATACTTCAATGGGTTAAAAAAACCAGCAGGTCTCAGCTACCAAAGCCATGTCTGGGAGTCTTCCCTCTGCAACACAGAGAGAGGGCTCGGTACCTTCTGGCTGTTTGCTACTTGAAGAGGAAAAGGATGATTGTGCAGATGGCAAGTTTGTGCACAGAAAATCTGTTTTCAGAATTGCAGAAATTGACTAGTTTGAGTTGCTTTATTCCTCCAGCACCAAGGTAAGGGAGGGGGTAGAAAGGTATCAGCTCTGCTAATGGCACACAGTTTGATTAATTAAATGTTATAGGCCCAGGTTCTGCCCTCACTGCTGGTGCATCTTAGAGGAGGTGATGCAGTTGCACAGCCATGGTAGAGGACAAACACTGTCATGGCACAGTTACAGAGCTTTATTACTAGTAATTTAACTGTCAAAAAGGAAACAATATACGGCATAAATGCCTGGTAGGTAGTTAGAAAAGATTATGTTTTTAACCTTATCCACAGTGTATTTAATCTCAAATTACAGATGCAGATATAGAACACACTGGTGTTACTTTCAAACATTGCAGACCTGCATCTCTGTAAGAGAGTGGGCTTTTTTTTCTGATTTTGTGATCATTTTGAGGGATTTCTTGAATAGAAATTTCAACAATCACAGCACACAGTTGTCTGTTGCAAAAAAATACTATTCTGCTTTTCAGCAATTTCCTCTCTTTCTGAAAGCATAGACAAATTAATGAAGGATAATCATAGCTTAGTCATAAAAACAATCTGTCAATATTTACATGGTGCTCTTTCATTTCTTGGTCTTTCTTTGCTGGTTTGATACTTCAGCTAAGCCCAGCACGCATCACCAAGCCCTGGATCTAATAACTTGGGAAGATGGTATTTTGAGATGCATTTGCATCAGCAAGAGAAAATCCAAATGGAGTGAGGAGAAGTGTCCTCAACATGATTCAAAATAATTGCTGAATGAGAGGTCAGGATATAATAGGATGAAAAAAAATGCAAAGGAAAATAAAGCAGGCAGCCAGAATCCAACTGGTGAGTCTGGTGAGTTGAGCTGCTATGTGCAGCAATGAGAAGGCCTGTGGGTGCACTGGCAACTTCCTCAGACACTGACTGTAAAACTTTAAATCGATTTATACTTCTTTTCAAAAAAGATGCAGCTAATACATAGCTATGTCAAGTCCATTTTAAACTCTTCTGCTCATCTGGGGTTTTGATATCACTCTTTAGGGGCCTAAAGAAATTCTCCTGAGAAAGAAAAGAATTGGACCTTGAAAACTCCCAGCTACAACAGCTGGTGCCACAGGCACCGTCTGGAAGAAGAGCAGTTTAAGGGCTATCAGATGGCTTTTCCATCTCACTGGCATTACAGCTTCATAGTTCTGACTTATTAGGGATCAAACACAGATATTGATAGCTATTTGAGCATAAATATGACTTCTCAGACCAGAAGTGGGGGCTTTTAGTGCGACAGGAGCAGGCCCACTGCTTTAGCAGGGCACTGAAGCGAGGCGAGTGAACGCTCAGACTCTTTTCATGGCAAGTACGTGAGCGCTGCTGCTGCTTCTGAAACCCAGCTGCTGTAGTATTGCAAAGAATAACTCAGAGCAAGTATGAAACCAAAAGTACTGCCACACAGACACAGCATATTTCTTTCAGAAGGTTTTTACCCAGAAGTATGATTGTTAGGTATAAAAGTCTTTCTCATTCATGCTTTTTGGTTTTGGTTGGGTTTTTTTTTTCCATCATTCTCGCAAACCTGCTGCCTGGAAGCTAAGCAAATAAGTTTTGTACGTGGAACAGCTTTATCACAACTGATTAAATTAACATCCTCTTTCTTTCTTCACATTGAAAATACCTCTTAAGGTTTTTACAGTTACTGGGGCTGGCAATAATGCACAGTCAGAGAAGGCTCCTGGAATACAGCATGATGGGGGTGCTTTCAGGGGTAACATACCTGAATTCACTTACTGAACTGGTGTCTGAATCCTCCAGTTCAGGGAACAAAAATATGACACACAGCTTCCCAGATCCCATGAATGGTTCCAAACAGTTTGTTTTCCAAATATTTCCAAGTGGTTTGCTTATTTTGAATTTCTGAGACACTTATGGATGACACAATCTTAGCATCAAATTATTGCCAAGTGTGCACAAGCCTCTTCCCAGAAGATCTGGCCCGGGGGTGAATAATGTACTTGGTGCATTTGCAACACAATTACAAGGCAGAGCACAGAGCATGCATTGCCCTGCTCTGCAGTTTGCCTCAATTCAGACACTCTCAACTTGAGCTACTCGGGTAGAAGAAGCAGCTTTACAATTTTTCCCACAGTACACTTCCCTCCTAAAAATCTCCCACACAAGCATTCTTGCTCCTGCAGCCCCACCAATGCTTGTGCCTGTGGGAGGGCTGGCATTTTTGGTACACGAACATTTGGACCCTCTCTACAGTGTCTGCTCTGCTCCCTTGAATACATTTGCACTTAATCAGAGCAACGTATGACAAAGGGTGGTCTGCTGTGAAAGGTACCCAGTGCACTTGGACTTAATATCCCCTCATTTCATGTGGATAATGATGCTCTTTCTTCCCCCCAGATTCTCTCTTTTCCTCAAAACTGCTGAGCGAGAAAGACTGGAAGTTCTGTCTGAGGAAACTGAAAACAATAAAAGCTCTGGTCTACTTAGGAAAAGTGCTGTAAGAGAGCCAGGCTCTATATTATTATACTGTCCAAGATATTGTAATAAAACATTATTAAAATTGAAACAGTTGAGTTCATTTTCAAATAGATAATGTGTGGAGATAAACATTCTTCAGATTATTCTCATTAATATTTTCACATATGTTACACTGGTTTTCATATAAACATTGTATGATCTTATGTGGTATGTAGTCAAATAGCTGGAATCCATTAAAAGCATGCTCCAGCTGTGCAATCACTGTCCTCACAAAGATACATTTTTTACATGTGGTTAATGCCAGAAAGAATCTACAGCTTCAATTATGAGAACATCAAAATATGTTGTTTATTGCAGAAAAAAAGCATTTGCGGCAATTTAAAATATCCAGTCAACACCACACTGCTAAATCTAGATAATAGAAATCCCAGAGAAATTTGAGCTAAATCTGTCTGGATTATAGCCATGGGATTATCTGAATGCTAAATTACTGTATATGTTTAACTCACAAACATGAGCACAGACAGTATAGGAATATGGATGACTATGCAGATCGCAATAAAACCCATCCCCAAGGGACTTTTTCATACACTAGGTAAACAACCCCTCTCAATTTATCAAGCACTCTGGATTGAATTAATGCTGTCATTTACTTTGCTGTTGCTGTGTAGATGAATACGGTTTAACAGGAACAGCTTTAGCACCAGAAAAATAACAAAGGTTTTCTCTGTGCATCCTTCACAACCCAGAGAGTGCAGGACTATTAATTGGCTGCTGTGTTTGTATAACTGAATTAAAGAAAATACAACTGTTGTTTAGTGTATAATCAGAAAACCAAATTATATGCAATATTGAAAGAAAAGATTAACCCTGATTGTCTTATTAAACCTTCCTTTCCCCTCCCCCCTTGTTTACACACCAGTGTTTCTGGCTTTCTAAGGATAAACGGTGAATGAACCTGGACTGACCTGACACACAGCATCTCTCAAACTTTCCCCCTGGATGATTCACACATATGTGAGCTGGGACCAAAAAAAGCAAAGAGGAAGAAGGCAGGGTACTGTACAGGCTGAGCAAATTTGGAAGAGGTGAGACTGTCCAAGTGTGCCATGCCCAAGTCCCTCCTCCACTGCGAGTGCACAGCTACTGATTACAAACACACATTCCTTCCCTTGCCAGTTTAGCTCGGTTTGACAACTGCAAGTGAAATTAGCTTCAGTCCTGTTCATGCAGGAATTATTGTCATTCTTATTAATCTACCCCCATGTAATAGTTTTTATTGCTCTCTGGTGCTTTATTTGCTATTTTGTGTGGCCATGCTGTGTGCCAATGCACGGTGCAGCTCCATGGTACGGGAAGCAGTTGGGAGGGCTTTCCTGGGGAAGAAGGCTAGACAGTAATTGCTACTTCCTGTGAACAGCTACCAGCTGATGTAGATATGGCCACTTTCATTTCCCTCTTTCTCATTCAAATAATATTTGTAGCTCTGTAAACAGATTAAATGTAATTTTGGATCCTGGGAAACCATCAATATAATCGTTTGGTCAAAGTACAAACAAACAAACAAACAGATCAGTCTTAGCCAGGGAGTTCAGCTGAATCCAGACTATAAGATACATAGTTTTCGGCAGAAAACAAATTCTGGTAAGTCACCAAAACCTTGCTTTTTTACTGAGAAAGAGGGATTATGATGAATAAATGCCATGGAAATTTGGGCATGATAGCTGTTATTGTCAAACCGTGCGCATATGCCAACACATCGCAATGTCAGCACTCTCTGGTGTTTGAGATAATGAAACGCCCGTTCCATTCTTCAGTTTCTCTCCTTCTACCAAAGGAGCAATTTCTCACTATTTCTGCCACTATTTTGTCTGCTTTAGTGATGAATGTCTGAACACCAGCTGACCTACAACACAAAAGTTACATGAACTGTCTGTGGACTAAAGCTCTCATGAAGCTGAACCAGTGGTGGCAACAATGAGATATTTTAAGAGTAAAAGCTTAAAGTCACCTAGACACAAATATCACAGCATAACTGCAAAGCTGAGTTAATGAGCTCAGGTCTACCCTGTCTCAATGACTGCAATATGCATTGCAAAGACTCCAGATCACACAGCACCAGTCCCAAAGTGGGTCTCTGCATCTTAGCCTCCACCACAAAAATTATATACAGAATAGAAAAACTTGACAAATAGATAAGGCAAGTGAAGGAATGCAGGTAGAAAACAGCTAACACAAACACTTTTTTACAAATTGAGCTAAACTCACGTAAAAAAGTAAATTCTAAAAGAACTTGGAAAGAGACAGTACTGTTTCATACCATGTTACTAACTCAAAGGATAAATAATTTGACAAACTGAAACATTAGGAACAGATTTAAAGCAAAATAAGAAATATTTTTTGAATTTCAAACAGTACAGCATAGCCGTAGTTAAAACAATAAAATAGGGTGCCTCATATTACTTGCAGGAACTAGATATGCTTCTCACATCTCTTACATACTCATTATGGAATTTGTTCTACTGTCGCCCGGACACAATTTAAACTATTCCCTCTGCCAGGAGAAACCAAACTTTAAAGGCAAATATTAACTCAACTAGCATGGCTTTTCAGAAAAATAAATATATTTTGATTAGCATGAGCAGTATTTCAGAAGATGGATCAATTTCCAGTCAAAAAGAGATGAAACAAATCTGATTCAGCAACCTAGTTAGGTTACAGCTCACATGCTTATTACTATGTAGGAGCTTAACCACTTTCCTGAAACAGAATTCCAACATTAGAACGAATCTCCAACAAAACTCAAATCTTTGTTAGATGAGATCCACAAAAATAATATGCAAGTTGGGAAAAATATGTTTTCAGATTTACACAAGTATTTCTTTCTTCAGCATAGCCCCTTCAGGTGGACAACTGCCCTTGTCACTCGGGTAGCTTTGTAAAACTCCGCTGACACAAACCTGGGCGCTGCTCTGTGAAACACTGAATGCTTAGACACACAAGTGGCTGGCACTTATCAAGAAGTTGTTCAACACAGCCCAGAAAAGAGGAAGTTCATTTTAATTTCCTGTTGGACAGCTGACCACATAAAGAAAAACATAATTATACATAGCATGCAATAACATTACGTGCAGCTTCATGGTTAATGTCAACACAGTCGGAAAGGCTGGAAATTAAACTACAGCCTTAGTGGAGGTGGCTTCTCTCCTACAGGCCAGCACTTGGTCATGGTGCTAGAGGAGCACAGAGAAAGGATGCATGATTGCTGTTCACGCTGTACTGACTTCAAAAATAAAAAGGAAAAGTGAACTTCTTTTTTATTGCCATTACCTGTTTTTTTTCCTCTTTCACAGGCAACACATTTACAAAGATTTTTGAAGTCCTTAATTTTCCACTGTGTGCTGGTTAAGTGATTTCTTCTCTTCGCGTGCTTGATTTGAAAGAGTCATCAGGCAAACCTCCACTAACTCTGCTCATTGCTAGTCACGACTTGGGTGCTCGACTCTTAACAGCTCTCTCTTTGCTGTCCCAGCCTGGCTTTGGAGACTCTTTTTTAGATCATTCACCAAGGCTAAATGAGCTCTGACAACCCTTTCTGGGGATCTGTTTTCCTTTTGCTCAGTTCATGTGATCTCTAGCATCATCTCCCAAATCAGCCAGAGAAAGTTCCTTCTCTGATTTCCTCTGCACATGGGACAGACAGCATTGTACTGTGCCTCAGGCCAGTGAATGGAGCAGAAGAACACAGGAGTTACTCAGGCCTGCTGCAGAGCTGTTAGACAGCAAGAGAACAGAAACCAGACACACTGTGAGCAAGCCCCTGAGAGTCTGATACTGTCTCAGAAACTCCTCTGCTAGATTGCGTTGTACAAAATAATAAGATGATTTTATTGTATTCAGTATCTCCTTAACCTGATTTTAGTTTAAAACTACTCCACTTCTACTTGAACTACTAATCTTCTAATATTTAAAAAGAGGAGATTAATTAATAGACTTCAGCAACTTTCCATGACCAGCATCACACTTTTAACACATTACTTTTAACTAGATAGTTCCTAGGAAAAGTCTTGATGTTTGTTGCCACTGAATGCATTAAAATTCATGTCAGAGATAATGACTTCCTCTATAAACAGTGCCTTTACAGTGAGTACAGTAGCTTTTCATGCTTCACAGTATCAGCTGTGTGGATTTTTAGTGCACTTTTGGACTAATTTTGCATTAAGGCTATCTTCTGTTATATAGCTGTTAGTTCAGCTTGGTTAAGAAATGATAGGCAGGTGATCCTTACAGAAGGGAAATCATCATTCTGGAGGTATCAGTTTATGACAACCTCAGTCCAGAATTTATAATTTTAAGTTTTAATTCTACTTAAGTATCTGTTAAGACTCAATTTACAATGAAAAGATGTACTACAGAATTATACTTATAACCAGAGCTGTTTAATATGCATTAAAAATTTATTAAATGCAACTTTACACTTAATGTTAAGTGTCAATTTTTCAATTTATTGATACCAGCAATAATTTTGCAATTAATATTTTCACTCTTCAAGCTATCTCTTTACAGTAAGAATTCAACTTTTATTGCAAACATTTGCTTTTATCTCTGCATTCCACTTGCAGCTTCTTATGCAATGGTATGATCTTGCAAAATCTGAGCTGCCAACACTGAAGAAGAATGTCCAAATCTAAGTAAACAAAACAGCTGTTCCAATGGATCTTTTTCTTTTCATCAGGTGTTAGGGAAAAGAACCCACAATCTAGTCTTCGAACTCAACACCTTTGGAGTGCTCTTTTTACTCAGGACAGCAAAAGGTGTAAGAGCTGAACTCATTCAAAATTAACTTCAGCCAGTTTTTGATTCTTATCTAAAGGTTCAGAACATTTGAACACAGACATTCACTTAATAATGCTAACAAACCAGCTGACAATAAATTTTAAAGGATTGAAGACTCATTTATCTGTCACTACAATGCTTGTATATCTGTACTGTAACACTCAATGAATATACAACACCTAAATTAAGCAGGGATTAATCTTTGTTTGAGAAAGAAAACAGTAAGGAGCGATGGGATGGAAGCAAGGGAATTTTCCCATTTTATTTGCATATGCAACTAATACATTTTGTATTTATGTACTTGTTTTTGTTACAGACTTGAAATCTTAAATGCTTTGGTTTTGTTTGGGTTTTTTTTACAGAAGACTTTCTCCATTAACTGTTAGCTCATGAGGCACAAATCCTGGGAAAACCTTAGTTGCAATAAGGGAAAAAAAACCATTTTGACCACACAACAGAAATCTTTAAAGCTCTGTCAGATAGGGCTAGCCTCGGAATTGAGCTCAGTGTTCAGTCTGGGGTTATTTTTGCCATAGTTTCTTCATAGGACAGATGTTTCCCTGTGCCTGAGTGTCCCACAGTGGTTATGCTGCAATCTTACCTCTGCATTCCATCTCACAAAGCAATTCCCATTAGAGAAATTCTGCTTTAGTGTAAGCTAACTTGCACCTTACTACTAAGGCTGACTGCTGAGATGATAACCCGGCAAGTTTAATGAACACATTCAATATATGTACCTCCCAAAAGACTCAGTCCAATTTGTGTTCATGTATAGAAAACAAAGCCTCTGTGCTTTTCCTGGTGACCGTGCTCACATCACAGATGTTCCCTAATGCTGTACTTGGATCTTGAATCTGAGGGATTCCTTAGAGTGTTCTGGGGCATCTGCAGCAAGAGCTGACTTCAATAGAAATTATGGGGCTCAGCATGCCTAAAAACTAGGCCTTGTATTTTTAAAAGCTATCAAACATTCTGTTGTTAAAATAACATCTCTTTTTAGTGTGGCTGTACAACAAAAAGAAACCCCCTATGAATTTCTGCTGGCTCTGCAAAAACAACAATTGCTGTCGGCATTTGTTTATGAAAACAGGCAAAAGATAACAAACCAGCATTCTCCCCCAGCTGACAGGGAGCTGCACATCTTTTTCTCCAGCTAGTGAAAAAGTTCCTACCTCCCATAAGCCAAAATAACTTTTCAGCGCAGTTTAATACACAAACAAGTCGTGTGTGTGCATACTGGGGGTTTACACAGGGGCACAGAGCTTGACTTTTAATTCTTTTTCTTACACTGGCACAGGTTTTCTCACAGAGAGCAGACATTATCAGGGAAGCCAAGGCCTGAACTGGCACTACAGACTCAATGAGCATTTCTTTTATCAAGCAACACATTATACACAAAAACATGTGTGATTCTAGTTTAAGGCTAACAGTGAATGCTAACATTGGCACATCGAAAATGTTAGAACTTGTTTGTACTTGATACGCAATATTAATTTGCTTGGCCATAGCCCACTATAGTCACTGAATTGTTCAGAATATTTCACTGAATGAAAAATTAATAAAAATATGCAATTTGATAGTAAAGGCCAGATCTGTTGTGGTGTTGTCAACACAGCAAAGTAACTTTGAAAGCCCTCATCTGCATTCACCCTTGAATATACACTCGAATATACAACATGGCAAATCCCATGAAAGCAACAGTATAAAATGCTTTTTCCAAATGAATTTTAGGCTGTGTAGCAGAACACAATCTTCCAAGTGAAGAGGAACTGGATGCAAGTGATGATACACCTATGCAGATAAAATATTCATGATGAGCACAAGAGTATTTGGCTCTTTCAGGCTCTGGGGTTTTGGTTCTAAATACCCAGTTGGGTTTCTTACTGACAACAGCAGGGACAGAAACAATAAATGCTGCCCAGCAATGAAGGCTGGAATGAACAGGAAGAGCATGGAGAGATTTGCACTTGCTCCTGTTATAACTGCAGGGCCCTGCATCTAGGTGGCAAGATTGTTTCTTTTTCCAAATCTACCTTGTTAATTGAAAGCCTCTCTGTTGAAAATCAGTGATTTCTTAGAAGCACCTTGGTAGCTCTCTTTAAGTCAGGAGGGGTTGTCTTCCTTAGACAGAGATGTAAGATGTAAAGTGACAGTCTTTTGGAATCCCAGTGATCAAATATAGTGTGAAAAATTCAGTTTAATTTTATTTCTAGTTTGCAATAAGTAAAATGAAATTTGTGGAGGAGGAGTCACTGATCTGTTTCAACTCATGTTGCCTTTGTTTAAAACAGGATGAGGAAATTATCTCATTTAGGGAAAAACTGTATACTTCCAGAGCAGACCAATGAACATCTAACAAAACTATCTGGTCGGAGGGTCTAAGAAGTAGATTTTGGTCCATGAGTGACATGCAAAATTATTTCCTTTTTTCTATGTAACTTCACACATGACAGTGTTTCAGGCAGGAAATGGCATAAGATTTCCAGTTGCAGTGAAATGAAAGGTCACTCTGTAGCTTTGGGAACTCGGAAGCTTTTGGAAGCTCGGAAAAGCCTTAGCATATGTTGCAGCAGCCCTCTAAGGGTACCCTCCATTAGAAAGGTTGCCTCTTACACAGTATGAGGAATTTCCATCATTAGTGAAACATACTTCTCCTTTACTTTGACATTGCCATGTTCTCAAATCCTCTGAACCTCTATACTGGAGGACCACCTTTTTTTTTTAATTTTCCGTGTGGCAGACCGTTGCATTGATAAACTAACTTCTCTTTTTTTTTCCCAAAAATACCAGCTACTACTACAACCAAAAAATCATACAATTGTCATAACAACCTGGTAATATTACAGTGGCCACTTTGAAGAGTGGTCTGAAGAGTATTTGCCAAACCTTTTGATCCCTAGTAATCAGAACAGAAGTGCCCAAAATCCAGAGATTAAAGGATTAGGCCTCAAGAAAGACTTGTGGTATTTCAAGAAAATGTGACTGATGCTCACCACTTATTTTTTACAGTACTGATGAGATTTAGTGTTTAAGGTCCTTTCCTGTTCAGACATAAAAGCTGCTCTAATCAGAGTATTACTAGGGAAAACTACTCTGGTTGGGGATTCAATATGTTTAAATTGTTGAGCCAAGGTTATTGTTTGGATTAGGTTAGGAAGGATGACACTGAAATAAGTAAGCCCTAATAGTGCAGTGAAGCAGAGAAGAACAAAGAAAACTGTTTATATTTTCAAATAGGAATCTGGACAGCACAAGTATGCTGGTTATAGTTATATTAAAACAAAACTTAGACCAGCCTAGAAACTAGGTATTGTACATGTCTACACAACTACCAGAAATAGAAAAAAAAAAAAACATTTCCATGGCACTGAAATCTGTATGAAAGCAAAACTGGAGACACTGGAGATGGAAGAGACTTAATAGGTCAGCCTGCCCATCCCCCAGCTCTGTTGTCCCTCAAAATCTATGTACCTGGTTCCCACACACCTCCCCGACTTCTGCCACACAAAACTTGGCACACACCACTGACATCCATCAGGGTTATCCTGCCAGGAAACAGAAGATACCAGGGTATAGTGGTGCTAAACCAGCTTAGGATGTCTGTCAGTAAGGGCTAAAGAACTTGCACAGACTTCATCTATTAAAACAGCAGCTTTTTCACAGGAGATCCACGGCTATGAGTAATACCTGGTCTTCTTCATATTTTAGGGAGCCATTAGAGATGCATGAAAAAATATCAGCACAAAAATATGTTCCAATATACAATCATGCTATTTCAAACACCATTGGATTATTATTACTGATTAGGGGGAAATATCCAACAGCTGTCTGGGGAATTCCCTCGACATCTGGATTATTGATTTAATAGCTACATATTGTCTAGATCCTACCATTCCACTAATGTTTGAAAATGCTGTACACAAGTTTTTGGGGTTTTTTTCCTATGATTGCACAATAATAATGTATTTTAGTATGATTTTTAGGTGAATTTGAGATTAGCTATTATACACTCCACACAGCAGAAATATGAAATAGCAATTTTATCTTTTAAAGTAAAAACCAAGATGAG
>VZTI01002402.1:0-107875 GCA_013397865.1 Struthidea cinerea | reverse complement strand
CAACCCCAAATCAAACCAAACCAAAAAACAAAACCCATCCAGGTTTCCAGAAATCTGCTAAGTATAAAATTCCACTTACAATTCATTCCAAAATTCTGCTCTTCCCTCTCTCCCCTCCAGGAAATTGGAACTAGAAAAATGAAGGAGAAATTTAAGGTAGGGAAACTATTCAAGGGTGAAGTGGCTGTAATGGTTACAGTTGCTTAGGTTACGGTGATATGCTTTGGATTTAAGTTTGACATCCTCTGTGGCACATTCAGAATACATAAGTAAACAAACAACTGCCTGCTAGCTTGACATTATTTGCCTTGATGTGCGAGCGCTGCAGTCAGCCTGTCTCTGGTTTCCTTCCTTGTGGCTGGGCTGAGCCTGCACAGGCTGTGGGGTTTGTGCAGTGGGAGGCTCCCTGTGCATGCCCTGCTTGGAGGAGGATGGTGTGAAGAGCAGCTCACGTCACGCCGACTACAGACGTGGCATCGATGCAATGGAGCAGCCCCGTGGCAACACACACCCCTGCGAGGGTGCAGCGCTCTGCTCTGGAGCCCCGTGCCTGGAAACAGGGCTGCTCACTGAGGGAAGCACCAGTGCTCGGGCCTGAGAGAGGAAATACGGTGTGGGAAACAGTCCTCCTGGGGCTGCCTGGCCCGGAGCAGGGTAATCTAAGCTGTAAAAACGGTCCCGGGCAAACAAACTTGCTGACAAGGAAGCATGGAACATTTTGAGTCATATTGCCTCGGTGAAGCATCCCTCTTTCCTAAGATGGAGGTACAGCAGGCAGCAGCAAGTCCTGTGAAAGACTTTTTCTTCTAGAAGTGGAATCAACAGATGCATAAATGAGAGAGGCCTGTAGTAACAGAAGGTTAATCAAATTTAGCTCTACCACATACCAAAGACAATATATAACCCTTAACATGATTCTTGGTCTAAAAATAGTATGCATTTGTGGCATCTCCATGTGCTATTTATTTGTTTGTTTGTTTACAAAGGGCCTTAAAATAAAAAACCCCACAAAAACAAAGAGTTTGAGCCAGGGTATCAGCTGTTATCTCTTTGGCCTGATACATTTGCAATGATTTTTATCGAAGAAAACACTGTGCCAAACCACTACTGTTCTTTTGTTTCTGACAAGTAATGTGATATACAGTGAAATCCTGTCATTGTCCCTCCTCATTGATAGTTTTCTAGGTCTCTACTAAATATCACAACTTTTATGAAAAGAGAGGAGAATTCTGTGTAATGAATCTTTAAGCCAATAAGAAGATATTATGAACAAAAATTGTGTCTAAAAGCATGAAGATAATAGACTCATATAAAAATTTCGTGCCTTCATATTTTTGTTGAAGGAGGAAAGAGATCACAAAAATTGTGCCTGTGGAAGGAAGAGGACCATGGGTAACAACTAAATAATGCATGTGCTGTGGTTTAATCAAAAGTAAACACTGTATATTGACCCTCAGCAGTCTTCTGCAGTAAACTATTCTAACATCCCAGCAGCTACACACACCCTTCTGTCCCAAACCACTCCTAGCAGCTTTACTGATGGAGCTCTTCTGTTCTCTATCCTATCTCCTCCTTTGCTGGAAGAAAAACAAAGGCAACACAGTGAACAACTTCATTTTGAATCTAATGTTTCTGTTGGAGTAATTTAATTCTGGGATCTTATAATCCTCAGAAAATAAAAATTGAAACACTTGAAAAATACAGAATGATGATGTACTATGATGTACTATTCTAATCACTACTCTAATCACAGAGGTCCCTAGAAAGAGGTCCCAAGTACAGCTCGTTATGATCACAAATATCACTCTGGTTAAAACCTGTCTCTCACCTGCTGTATACTTCACCTCAAAATGACAAAACATTTTCATTTTACAGTCACTATGTTTGAGTCAACCCTTAAAAAATGATTAAATGGAAAATGGGAATTTGCTAACAAATATTGTTGGCTAAATCTAATACCATATACCAATGCTATGCTTTCAAATGCCTTTTTTTTTTCCTCCAAATAAATACTGAGATAAATTTTTCTATCTCCTTATGTATCTCACTATTGGTTGGGGTCTCTAATATAAGCCTATTCTCTACCCAGTTACCAACTATGTATTAGAGAATTAACCACAACTGTTAAGGTTACATCAGGTCGACTTTAAAGTGATAAAACCTTAATGGAGTAAGGGATCAAGAATGCAACAAAATCTCTTCTTTTTTCTAATTTTGTTTTCTACATCTCTGGAGAAATACTTCAAAGTTCACTAAGAAATACATATCCAAATATACTGATCTTATCATATTATTTCAAATATAGGTAGTTGAATTCTAAATCCAATTGATATAATATTTCCAAAAATAAAGCATATTAAATAAATCATGCTGTGGATCTTAGAAATATTGTGCAAATCTGCAATCCTAATATGTACGTATGTTATTAATCCCAGGGGGTTTTAAATAAAAAGAACCTTGTGTTGCTGTGTTTGTTAACATATTTAATAATTTATTATATAATAAATTACCTCTCTTTTGTTTATTAAGTCTTAGCTAAAAGCTGGCTAGAAAACCAGTTGCTCTAATCTCTCTAATCTCAACCAGTGATTTTGTTTCCTCAGTATCTAACCAGCAGAGATCTTCTAGCTAATACTTTTGGCATTTTAAGGTGTTATGCTCTTGTAGCTATTTTGTACAAGAATTTTAAAACCAGTAAAGACATTAATAAGACAATATTTTAGTTCTGCAAGAAGAAACAATACTTTTTGGGGGAAAAAGTTCCTGTTTGAAAAGAGCATATTTCTCAGCTTTCACCCCGCCAACCTTTGTTTCCTTCTCTAGTTCCCCTGTTTATCTTAAAATCCCCCAGAATGTCACTAGAGAGGTTTCTAAAACGTGGCTTTGGTTATGATGTGTTAATGTCTCATAGAATCTACAATTTATTTCTTAACAAAATCTGTCTTTTCCCCATGGAGGTTAGATCTCTACTATTGACCTCACCCTTTTTGTTTTTCCAAACCAAAAGCACAAATGATGGAGTTAAATTCTGGTTTTGGGGGTTTTTTTTGAAATGCCACCATTAACCTCTTGCTAGTCGTATTAGTAAAAACAGAAAAATTATGGAAACGGACTGACTTCTTGAGAGATCATTTTTTTCAAAATCCTCATAACATTTTTCATAGGCTCACTGTTCTCCCCTGTGTGTCAATACTTTTGATTCAACATTAGTGTTAAACACTTTCCTTTTCTATATTGATATTTCTATTTTTTGCCTTCCACTAATCGCATTTGTCTTGTCTTTCATTTCACCTTATTTATCCCACAGCATTGCCTGTCTCAATGCTCAAAATCTTCAAGTATTTCTTCCGTCTTGCAAGTAATACTTCTGCAGAAATCCCTCAGCACAGACCTTTAACTTCCAGCCAGCTAAGGCCTTCTGATTTCCCTAGTGCAAATCTCTTAATTAAAATCATATACAGCCCATGTAACTCAGTATAGAACTATGTTATTCTTGCTCTATAGATACCTCGTGCAGGACAGTTGGGCTGCTGTCACATGGAGGAGCACAATCCCCTAGGAAGTTGGGAAAGGACATGGGAGTGAATGAGCAGCTGAGTGGGCAAGTAGTCTGTAACCTCCTTCGTGGTGCTGAGCAATGGGACACGAGGCAATGGGCAGAACCTGACGCACAGAGAGTTCCAGCTGAACTGAGGAAGAACTTCTCCGCTGTGCAGTGAACGAGCACTGGAACAGGCAGCCCAGAGAGGGGGTGGAGTCTCCCTCACTGGAGATATTCCA
This sequence comes from Struthidea cinerea, assembly GCA_013397865.1. NCBI lineage: Eukaryota > Metazoa > Chordata > Aves > Passeriformes > Corcoracidae > Struthidea > Struthidea cinerea. Next base: position 104,095 of record VZTI01002402.1, on the reverse strand, counting down.
GAGCCATCTGCCCTCAATCCCGTGCCACGCGCTCACGGATGACCCCACTGTGGTCCCTTCCAACCTGACCCGTTCCGTGTCTCTCAGACTTTCTGACAGACGAGAGTGGGAGCAGGCTCATGGGTGGCTGGAAGGAGAAATGTAGCAATACCAAACTCTGTGGAGGTGACGGACACAAATAATGGAGGGATTCAAACCAGTGGTGGAGGACGAGGCTAAAACCAGGCGACAATCACAGAAATGTGGGTACAGGAAATGCAGAGGGACGACAGCACCGAAGAGCTATACATACGGTGGCACAGTTGTCGTCATGCCGAAAACAGGAGTTTAATGCACTGAAATGAGGGGACGCTGGCAGGACAACGTGTGGCAAGGCCAAAAGGGCTGTAATAAATATTTATTACACTAACAATTGTAATGGCCCCTCAGCCTTTTTCACCTGCCCCTCACCTGAACCCGTGGCAGCCCAGCGCCATGCCGGGTGCCAGCTGGTCCCTGCGCACGGTCCTGTCCCCGCGGCTGCCGCTGGGGCCCTGATACGGAGGGAAGGGAGGAGAGAGGGAAGGAAGGAGGGAAGCAGCGGGGGGTGGGCGGCCGCCGGTTGCCCGGGCGAAGGCGACGCCACAGCGGCCTCAGCGCGGACAAAATGTCGGCGGTCGGCGCGGCCCGGCGGGGCGGGGACCTGCCCGGGGTAAGGCGGCGGCTCGGGCTGGGCTCGCACTCGGGGCAGCGGGGCCGTGCCCAGCCCGCCCCGCTCACTATCGCATCCTCCCCGCAGGTGCGGAGAGCGGCCGGCAGCCCCCCGGCATTCGCGGGGCCCGGCGCGCTGAGCGGAGCATGGCTGGCCAAGGAGGAGCAGTACAAGTAAGGAGGCCCTGCCCGGCTGGGACCAGCGCACAGTCGGTCCCCTGTACCCGGGTGCCGCGGCTGGGTTCCCGCAGAGGGCGGATGGCACTGCCCGGGGCCGCGGCACAGGGCACAGCGCCCAGCGCCGCTGGACACCGCCGCCTCAGGCAGGCTCTAGGCCCCGACATGAGGTTCTTCTGCACTTCGAACACTGACTTTAGTTCTAAATTATGACTATATAAAAGCTTAAGCCTGTTAAAAACAGCTTAAAAGCTGTAAAGGTTTTAAATGGAAGCCCTGGCCCTGTTACCTGTTAGCGCTCAGCCCCTGTGAATGGTGAGGGCGCACAGAGAGCTACGTCTCAAACTCTGGCAGTCACAGCACCCAGGGGCTCTGTGTGAACATGCAGGGACACCACACTACTGTAACCTGTACATCCATATAGCAACACATCTTTAATTACGTGATAAGCAATGTAGTCATACATGAGTCCTTCCCCAACCCCTGCTGCTGGGTATACTGAAGGGATGGATTGTGTTAAACATGGAAAACCTTTGGGAAATAAAGACATACCATGTGCGTTAAGAAACGGCATGTCCAAAACCATCCTTCACCTCTCACAATTATAGTCTAAACCTTGCTGTTTAATGGGTATACGTGTTTTATTACTATTGATTTGGCTGAAACACAGGAAATTGTTGAAACGTAACTTTGTTAATACCCTGAAGTGTATTTCAGTATTCCTTTGAAGGAATCATTAACATTTCACTTAGTTCAGGCAAAAATACTGTCATGCTCACATTTATTCCTTTTAAATCTTTCATAAAACTCATTGACAAACATTCTTACTCTTCCAGGCGACTGAATGCAGAATTAGAAGCCAAAACAGAAAAACTGGTGCGTCAGGCTGAAGAACTAATGGTGAGTAGGTTATGCAGACTGTTACATAATTTAGTCTGGATTCACATGCACACAGGGCTGAGCTTCAAAAGAAATTTAGACCATGACTACTAAAAGCATGTTGCGTTCAAATGCAAGGTAAGCTTTATTTCTTTTCAAAGTTGTAAACTTGTATTAAAAACACATTCAAAAATAGTTTCTATATAATTTAAAGGTTTCTATATAATTTAAAATATAAGGTAGGTATTCACACAGCTGCCTACAGCATTTGTGCAGATACATACATAAAACCACATAAAAAACTTTAGTTGCTTAAGGAAAGTATTAAGGAAAGTATAGGTGGTTTTATGCCTTAAATACTAGAAATTAGTAGTTGAAAACCAGATACTGTTACAGTACCCTCCTAGTGAAATAGTATCTACATTGTTCAAGCTGAAAGAGATACAAAGAATAAGCAACATAAATAGATAACATGAACTTAGTAAGAAGGAAACTTTCTCAAAACAGAAAAAGTTCCTGTTTATTGTCAGTATTATCGTTTAACATTGGTGTGGCTGTGTACCAGAGGGAGTCAAGGCTTTATATGAAAGTTGGACAAACAAATAAAAAGGGAACGAGGCAGGTATAGTTTATAACCAAAAGAGTTTGGAGAAAGTGTTCTGCATATTAGAAATATTCATTGTAAGTACACTCATTCAAATAAACAAGGCTTAAAAAGCAAATTAGTAAGTATTCTGGAAAGCTGTACTTGTATGCACTTTTCCTACTGTTGAAACTTCAATTTTATGGCCTGTGAAAACATATTCTTCTCTTGAGCAGTGACAAGCTGAGGCTAAATGCTTGGCATTTGAACAGGAGCAGATGAAACGGCCAAAATAGCATCTAGTCTCTTTCCTTTAGAAAACAGCAACAACAAAACCACTGGTTTTTTTTCTCTAAATATAGCAGAAGATGGAATATTCTTAGGACACTTAATATACCACATGGCACTGCCAGATTGCTCAGATATACATTTAACAACAAAATAGCAACGGCATTTTCATTTTTAGACATCTTTTCCTGTGTTTCAAAAGTTCTTTTCCACAGCAGACTACAGTTTCCATTCTTTTCCATAGTAGATTGTAGTTACTGTGATTTGTGATTTACAAATAGGTAATTCATCTTTAATGGATTATATTCCCCCAAAATCAACTAGATTTTTTCTTTTCTTAATGAAGAAAGGCCAACAGAAGATACTATCCCAGCCAGTTTCAGTACAGAGTAAGTCACCTGAAGATGATGGACAAAGGTATGTGCTTTACAACTGCTGTGCGTAATTGGTGAGGAACCTCACACTGATCCTGCACACCTTAAATTGTGTCCTAATCATGTTCCTGTTTTATCCGTCTTTGCTGCATACTGCATTGGTGGAGCCTTAAATTTTTTCCTATTATTTAAAAAAAAAAGTGATCCTAAGCAAGTGTTGTTCCTCGTTATTTCAAGGAAGGCTTAGTTTTGCTGGAATGTTCTATCTAAGATATTAAGTAGTGCTGACCTTTGTAAAAGAGCAAGGTAAGGTAACAGGTTTCATTGCAGTACCAAACAGTAGCCACTTGGCAGTGGATGGTTTTTAACAATTCAGCTGACAAAATGAAGGAATAGATACTGGTTCACATTTAACTTGGCCTAAGTGTTCCTGGGACAGGAAATGCCTGATGAAAACAAACACAAAACCGTAAGACCCGCAAACATTCAGCTGCCACCCTCTGGAATGTGGATACCATTACAGTGCCGGGGCCCGCATGCCTTTGGCCTGGATGATCACAACCTGAGTGTTCAAACCCCTCAGCTCAGGAGTGGGGACATGGCTGTATTCCCTTAGTCATTCAGGGGCATTATTATTTCCTTAGTTGTTCAAGGGTTTGTATATTGGTAGTGTAGGAAATGGGTGAATTTAAGATAGGTTAATACACAGTTTATCAAGGATCTGATCTGTAGGTTCCTAAATTTATGATGCCACTAATCTGGATAAGAAAGATACAGGAACAGACTACAAAATGCTTCAAATGTTAAGCTGCAGTCAGGAAACTTTTCAAATAGCGTACATGAAAGTCTGATAAAGATGATCAAATAGTTACTTTTGTGTGGAATAAAAACAAAGACATTGAGTTTTTCTGAAAGTAAAAGCAGTTTTCCGTACACAAAAAGGTGTGACAGCAAGTCAGCTTCTATGATAGAAGCCTGACTACCAGCAGAAGTTTGTTACTACAATTAAAATTATTCCTGACCTATTTTAAAGCCATGGCTGAGGGACTGAGGGGCAAGAAACTTAATGTGTTATCCACCAGTATAATCATGCCTTTTAAACAAATTCTGGATATCACTTTAGTTTTATGTTCTGTTAGATGGATTTTGAACATTAGACAGAGAATTTTTAAGAACTTCAAACTGGAGTTGAGTTTTAGGGCTGCTTTATTAAGTAATGTGATCGGAAGATTCAGCCCCACAAAGTGAATTATTAGCTTTGATGGTACACATTAGAAATAAATTAAAGTGTTGGAAGAATTAAAAAAAAAGAAACAAAAAGGGCAATTAGCATGTCACTATCAACTGACCTACCAATTACCATCTTAAATTAAAACACCTTAAAACAACCACAGTCTGGTAAACATAGTGTTCTGGTAAACATTTACATGAGAGAAGATTGGAAATCACATGCTGTAGTGAAAAAAATTGGAAATGCGTGCTAGGAATTAGGCACACTGATTGTTCCTGAGTGAACACTGAGGCCATTCAATTAGATTAGTTCCAAGTATTTAATATTTAATTAAAAGTTCTTTCTAAATTGTGCAAGCAGATAGGCCTTAAATCTAAAGGAAGCACTTGAGGTATTTTTGAAATATCTCGTTGAAATTTGTATTGATTCCTTTAAGGAGAATGAACACTAAAGCAACTGGAAAGAAAGGGAGGAACTGAAGCAAAGAAAGAGGTGGTATCGAGGGGAAAAAATGACAGGTTGAAAGGAAAAAACAAATGAATAAGCAAAGTAGAAAAAAAGACAACATATACTTAAGTCAGTCTCCAAGTCAGCGTATATTTTAAATAAAGGTGTTCTGGAGTTCTTGCAGGATATTTTTTGCAGGGAAATTTGATTTACTTAGCAACAAAGCAGCTCCGGTGAGAGCGCCCTGCAGGGAGCTTTTGTTTACACTTTCCCTCTCCAGCCACGGCCCGGCTGGCGGCGCTGGGCCGCGCCGCGCATGGGCAGCCACCGCCCGGGCCGGGGCTGGGGCTCGGCCGGGAGCAGCCGGCGGAACGGGCTGGGGCGGGGTGGAGCGGGAGCAGCCGCGCGTGGCCCCTGCTGCCGCGGGCTCGGGCTGCTCATCTGTGCGCCTCTGCGGGATTTACACAGTCATTTCACCGACCGTACAGCCACACCACTGGAAAGCAGGCTTTCAAAATGGGGTGTCAGGGATGGGGATCAGGAAAGAAATCGTTAGGGTTAAACAAGTTGGAGAATTTGAGAGATACAGTGAGGCTGGGTTTTTTGTTTTGCTTTGTTCGTGTTTGGGTTTTTTCTGTTTTGTTATTTTTGAGGCGATCCTAAGACAACAGATACAGTAGGAAAAAATTAGTCTATGGGGGGAAAGAACATACTTGTTTTCTTGAGTATAGAGCATGTTGTATTTTCGGGTTTTTTTCAGAATAACATATAACTGCTATTTCTGTGGCAGCAAATCCTCACCTTCTGCATGCTCCTAGAGCTAACCAATAGGGAGGAAGCTTGAGGAAAATAGGGTAAATAGAGAAAAACTAATCATCCTATTCTTGAAGTCTGTTGCCAGCCACACATAGATGATTTCTCCAGGTTTTTTTTTTTTTTTGGGGGGGGGGTGTTGGTTTGTTGGGTTTTTTTTGGATTAATAAAATACAGAGCTTTGTGCAGATAATTCTTGTTGATGAACGTCTGTGAAATTTTTAAAGGCAAGATCTAAACATTTGCTCAAATCAGCCTGGCAAAAAAATTAGGTGACTTGATGAGCCAGAAATTTAAATTTTATTCAAAATCTTTTATAAGCCAGCATTTTAATTGAAGTAAAAAAATTTATAAAGGGTAGTTAAAAAATAGCCTTTCATTGCAATAATATACATTCACATAAGTCATTCTGAAAGCAAAATGTAATATATTTATCTATATATATCTATCTGACAAGGAATTTGACCTGAATAGTACACAGCATGCTAAATCTTTCTACTTAATTTCAATAGACTTGAAAAATAATAATTTAACCTGAAATTCAGTTACTAAGAAGCACAGTTTTCAGCCAAATAAGCAGATAAGAAAGCTGTTTTTTTTATTCCTGGTTTTATTCCCTGCCTGTAAAATGGATACCATATTTATAATACTTATTTCAGAGAAAATTCTATGAGGCTTAATTTATAAATTGCTCCACCTCATATTCCTTTGACAGTTCCTGTCAATTTACCTGACAACAGTCAGTCTGACCCTGCTAGGACAGGTGGAGCTACCTCCTCATAGGATGTAGAGGACACTGGTTTATCTTCACTTTGTTTGTATGAGTTCAGGGGTTTGTGTGTCAGGTAGGTGTTGCTCAGTGAGCTGCTGGCAATTTTTGGTACTGGATTGTCCTGGAGAAGCTGTAACTCTCTGCTTCCTGGCTGAGTACTCCCTGGTACAGGGAATCATTGATCTGTCAAGCCAGTAGCCTGAATTCCAAGAGACAAGATCAGGATTCTGGTACATAAGTATTGTTGTAGTAGATACCATAGACTCACCAGGTGATTTGGGTCGCAGAAGAGGTAGACTGGACAGACAGCAAATGAGACTGAATTTATGTTTGAACTCAGTATGTTCCCACCTTAGCTATATTGTGGATTCTAGACATATAAAATGTTGTTATTCTCCTGATTCTGACAGGGGGGTCATATTTTAACTGCAAAGTATTTACTTTTTTTTTTCTTTAATGCAGAGATCTACTCTGTCCCAAAGTTTCGTCTCTTACACACTCACTTGCCAAGGTACAGAAACTATCCTGGTTAATTTCTTTTCTAGCATAATTTCAATAATATAATGACTAGTGGTTTTGAGGCTACACTGGGGCTTACATGGGTGGCAGGCCAAAGGGAAGTGATGCCTAAAGCAGTGCTGCAGGGTCAGTGTTACCAGGGCTCCTCACTGCCACTGGTGGTCAAGTAGACTTAGATCATGCTTAATTTTTGTATTCTGTTGTCTCTTCAGCTTAGAGAGAAATGCTCTGTTTTGAACATCGAATTAAGAATTCCAGGTGCAAAATATTAGAATATAATTAGTTTTTTGCTTTCTTCCCTCCCTCACTTGTATACTACTAAAGGCAGTACTAGTGTCTTCTAGATGTAATAATAAACAAATAGAGTAACTGAATTTAGAAAATATAATGGAAGAATGAGATTAGGAACAATCTCAATAGTCTCTACAACTATATTGAAGCTTTCATGAGGTGAGCTGAAGCTTCTAAAATACCATCTGTAGTTATTTATCAGAATACAGTAGAAAATGCTCTTATTTCTTAAGAATATTTGGGTGAAAGTAACAGAAATATTGTTAAATATTCCTTCAACGGGGACATTATAAGATTAAAATAATTCATAAAATACCATATTTTTGAAGGTATGATGACATCCAATAATGAATACCTTGATAAAAGCTCAGAGCCTTGCTTGTGCATAGATTTATTATGAGTGTGTGTGGAAAAACTCTCACAAGCCAATGACTATTGGGTGTATTAGAATTAGGGCATAGAGACACAGAAGTTGCAAGCTAAAGATGAGTGCAAATAAAACTGAGAAGTTGTCATTTTGAAAGTTTGAAAAGTATACTTGGAAAGCTATCCTTGAGTATGGATATATGAAGAAGAAAAAGAAACATGAAAAAAACCCTAGAAAAAAGTATTTCGGTAATAATAATGCCCCACTAATTTCTGAAAAAACTTTTAGGTAGAAAACAAGAAGAAATTTCCTTCTGTGCTCACGGCTCAGAACAGACCATACTCTGCAAATAAGGGAAAAACAACAACTTCAAGGTATACCAGACATCTCATTTGGTTTGTCATGAAATCTTTTAGTTGCTATTTTTGTCTATCAAGTTATTTTATAGATGTATGCTTTTATATTTATACAAATAAATGTATCAAACTTCTGGTCCTCCTCAGTCAGCTCCCCCATGTGGCTATCTCTGTTTACTTGCACCAAAAGTTATCAGTCAACATATGTGATTAATAATACAGCAATGAAACTGTTGCATTCTGCTTTAGCACTTCTCAAGGCTGACAGCTAAATTCTGTAAGCTCCTTCAGTGAAAGGAAGTCCAACGAGCAAAAATAGAGCACCTGAGGCAACCTGGCAGAGCACACTTGGGTGTCACAGCCTGATATGTGATCAGACTGCTGCTGGGAAACATGAGGCCTTGAAGGGCCTCCTCTGTTGTAGTGAATCTTGGGCTCACAGGACAAGAGGCTCAGTAATACAACACAGCTTCCAGGGGCTCCAAGCTGAGAAGCTTCAGCTCTGTAGGTAGCAAATTCAAGGTTGTAAAACCAAAAAATGGAGATCTGGACAAAGAAGAGTCAAAAAATCCATAAGATCCTGGGAGCAAATTAAAACTACCCTGAGATACGGCATAATACCAAAATAAAATGAAAATTGTCTTCAAGGTGATAGGACATGGAATTGACAGAGGCTGAGTCTGTCTTACAGGAGTTGGAAGTCCTTGGTGGCCCTTCAGACCTCCTTTGGGCAGTTCAGGGGAGGCTGTCATGCTGGCACCCCATCATGAGATTTAGAAGTGGAATTGTGCAGATGAAGAGCCTGTGGGGCAACCCCAAAGTTGTGGGAGAAAGTTAGGAGCTAGAAGGAGTTTGGAGGCTGCACTGGAATGAGGATATGTTGGAATAAGAAGTTAGGAGCTTCAGATCCTGTGAGAACTAAGATTACCTTTCTATAGGAGAAAGCTGAGGAGACACCCTGTGTAGGTGATGTGTTACCCTGTGTCCTGGTTTTATGAAAATATTGATATGCAACCTCTAGGATCAGTGAAGTTTCCTAGGCTGGGCATAATGATGCAGAAATTGTGGTAAGGTAGGAGTACAGCCAGGGGCAACAGAGTTCTACAAGATTACGTGGCAGGGGGTGGAAAGAGCAGAAACTGAAACAGAGGATAGTAGCCAAAGCCAATAGAACATTCCTGTTTCTTTGCTTCACTCTGATGTAGTTACGAATTTGTTGAGATGAGAAGACCATGCCAGAATCTTCTCAGTTGAAAATGGTAGTGGTTTCTCTGTCTTCTACATTACAGTATGTAGAATCCTGTAATTATTTATGTGGAATATGGTAAAAGTATCTTACAGAAAGAAAATGAGAAATTGCAATTGATGCATCTTTCATATGAATGCAGGTAATGAAATTGCACTATGTAAATAGCTGTACACTCTTAAAAATAGCAAATACAAAAAAATTTTACAAAAATATAATGTATAATAAATTTTAAATCTAGGTTTTTCATTTTTTTTGTTCAAAAATAAGAAACATGGAAGTACAAAGTGCTGATGGTGTTGCAGTACTGGAAGATTGCATAGGTTTTTCTTTAACAAAAACAATAAGCAAAGTTGAAGAAAAACTAAAGAAAGGAATCTTACCAGGCTGTCAAGATGATGATATTATTCCAAGGGTTGGAAATGAAATGGGAACGGGTAAGTTTCCTTCCATGGTTAATACCTTTATTCTTGCTTCGTGACTGTTAGAAATGGGTTTTCCTGGGGAGAGACAAAAGGAGTTTCTGTAAAAATTACAGGGGAAATTCTAAAGCCCTTAACTTAAAGGGAAAGAAGGTTTTTCCTCTTTACGTAGTCCTAGAGGAAGATCAGGTCACATATGAATGATTCTGTGGAAAAGTGAATTATTGTCTTCCTTTCCACCTTTGTAGGGAGGTATTTGGACGGTTACATATGTTGAATAAGCGCATAACATTTGATTCATTTCACTGGGGAAACAGAAGTACATGATGCTAAGCTTGTATTTCCAAAAACATGAGCTTCAGTCTTTGCGCAGACTCTGCCTTTAGAGGCAAAAGCCTTTCCTCAAACCAGTGCTGTGGATCTTAGCAAGCGGCTGAAACAAGGTAATGTTTCAGCTACAGTGCTTGAATTCAAATCCTCCAGATATTTTCCCACTCCAAATGGTGTGTTAATGTCTGTCCTAGAAACAGAGCAGGGAAGGGATTGCAGCGTTTGCCAGCGAGGCTAAAGGCATGACGCACATCTGTCTTTTTGGCTCGGGTGTGATAAAAGTGAGTTTGTGTAGTTCCTTACAATGCTAAAGTGAGCATGAAGTCAGAGATTCACTGCAGTAGCACAAAGTGCCTGAGCCCTCTCCTTTTAATCGAACAGCTTGATGTCAACAAACATGCCATCACAGAAATAGCTTGGTTTCTAACCTCATGTAATTCTGTGCACATCTTCTGTTACCAAGTCTCCCTAACCATACCCTCAGATAACTTTTTTTATAGTTTTCTTCCTGAGCCAAAAAGAAATTGTTTTGTCTTGCATTGGAAACTTACACCAAATTAATTCAAGGCAGCTCAAGAAGAATTATTACTGGTGCCTTGTAATCAGGGACCAAGGGTATGCACTGGAGTACTGAGGATTGTTTCTGTAACTTTAATGATGAAATAAAAACCCTCTGGATTGATTTTTGCATTTTGAATTTGATATTGACTGTTTAGAACACTCTGAATGCCTCCTTAATGTGGTAAATAAGCTATTACAGAGCATTCCAGCAGTGCCAGACTCCCAGAATAGTTAGGGTGTTCACAAGGAAGCAGACACAGGTATGAAGCAGGCCCTGTTACAGAGAGGGATAATCCATAATGGATTCCTTAGGCCTGTGTGCCTGTGCCCAGCTATTTAGGCCAACGTGCTGGTAAGATTCCATAGCACTGTCCTTTCCCTGAGCTTCTTGCAGCATTCCTCCTGGAACTGGGTTCCCTGTATTTCATGATCACAGGTTACCACAGTGCAGCCATTTTTCTGCCAACACAGTAGCTTAGACATTATTTTAGTCTGGGACTGTTTTTGTGGGTTATAATTCAAGTCTGCAATAAGCAGCAGTGATAGAAGCACACAGACATAGAGAAGGCTGAACATGAAACTCTGTTTTTATCTAATATACCCTCACACATATGAATAAAACACCTGAATGTATTGTTGCACTCCATGTTAATCTTCAGTTTATCTCAAGAATTCAAGACATCTGTTCTTTCTTGTAGGGTATCAGAGTCTCTCAGATGTCCTTTTGTTTACCATCCCTAAATCATTGGTTACTTTATAACCTAAGACCATCCTATGAAGTGATACTCCCCCTTATCAGCCTCATGAGGTGATTAAAATTGACCAGTTAGGAAGATAATTGTTTAATTATCTTTACCCCTTGTCAGAATTCAAATTATTTGGCTCATAGGCACCTCCTGAGAGTGATCTGGTTCTAGTTGTGCACTTGAATTTTCACAAGTTTTACTACTAAGTGCTCTAAATGACACACAGCTGAATAAGACAGAAGTTGTCTGTGGACTAATAGCTGAGTAAAAGAGGGAACAAAATGGTAAAAAGGACCAGTTTTTACAGGTATTGGTATAGCCTTAGAGGAGTCTGTCATGGAGCTTACATTGAGAGCTGGTAAAGAAATTTGTCTATGAAACAATGATTTTAGGGTAGTTAAAACTGATGCTGAAGTATTGCAAAAGAATCTCATGGTACTGAGTGAGGTGATGGAGCACAAGTTTGTATTAAAGAGTGCAGAGTAACACTGACAGAAAACACAGCTATCCAATCCCACCTACTACACAGCTCCAGTTACACCTACTACTGAGCAGACTTACCTTAAATTAGTGATAACTAAACAATCTCCAAAAGCATAAACTTATTGCCTGTTCACAGTGGAAAAGGCAAATTATGTTTTAGAAGTCCTTCAGAAGATAACAGAAAACAGAATATTGTACTGTTACCATTATGCTATTATATAATTGATGCTACCCCATCTTGAGAATGGCACAGAGTTCTGCACACCCCATCTCAAATCCAGGATGTAGAACTAGCAAAGATACAGTTCAGAGTGTACAGTGCAATTAGAAGTGTAGAACAGCTTGAATTTGAATCTTCAGTTGGAAAACAAAACAATTAAAGGCAATACGAAAGATCTGTAACGAAAGCAGTAATGGTAAAGGGAAAGCTGTCTTTTTCTAACAAACACTAGTAAATGCCACATTAAATTGGATTTAAAGGGAGCTATACAAAGTGTTTCACATAATGCATAATTAAATTAGCCATCTTATTGCCAAAGGATATGGTAAATGCCAAACTACAGTATGTTTTATGAAGAAAATCAAACAACTTTAATAGTATAGAAGTACCTGAAAGGGGATTTAAACATGAAGGCTTCATTATAGTCTCCATCTTGATAGCCGCTAGTTACCAGAAGCTAGCAAGGATATAACAGGAGGAATAAAAGTCAGTCTGTATCATATTTCTTCATGGTGTTTTCCTAAATTTTACCTATTACTGGCCTCTGCAGAGTTAGAGCTTAAGCTGCAATTGATGAGGGAATGTGAGTGAAAGTAAATGAATTCCTGTTACAGCAAAAGAACACATGTACCCATCCACTTCTCCACTCTTAGATCCAGATATTCCTCCTCCATTTTATTCTTTTCCCCTTGTAGCTCCTGTGAATAATGGTTATTCCTGTGTTAGTCAACTTGATCCTCAGACTGTTTCCATGCTTTATGCCTGTGGAAGTTCAGGGGAAGTTCCTTGTGAATGATCCGGAGAATAGGAAGTATGAGAACAGACTGTTCACATACAGCTTGTTTTGTCATGCCAGTCCATTTCTTAGCTGTCCAAGAGCAAGAAAGTATTTCATTTGGAAAAAACATCTGATTAAATGGATTTAATTTTAAACTATTAGTTGAAGAATGTTAGCAGTGTACTTTTAAAAAGCACAGACTACTGTGTGGGAGGGGTATTTACCTGTTAGGAGGGGTTTGCAGTCTACATCGAATTCCTTGTTGTGCACAGTTTAAAATTACTTTGGCTGTACCTACAGAAGTTGCAGCTCCAGCTGGATTGCAATGTAGGCATCCCCTACAGTATCGTTTTGTTGACTTCAAACACAAGAAGTGCTGTCATGTACAGCATGATATGATGCAAGTTTTCAGTAAGTTGCAATTTTGAGAATTATGAGTCTGTTGCATTTTAAAGATGTCACGTTCAGTCATTAAAAGGAAAAAATCTGTGCAAAGCTCTGCCTAAGAGTGAGAAACCTGCAACACCTTTTTAGAAATCTGAGTTGTCTATTTCTCTTCAATAATTATAAACAATGTAATGTGTTTTTAAATACAAGAAGATAAAAGTGAGTTCTTGCATCAGTTTTGGTTCTTTTCTGCACTGAATAATGAGTACTTGTGTATATTAAATGAAACTTTTTATGTTCACAGAAGCTCAAATCAGATTTCTTAAGGCAAAGTTACGTGTGACGCAGGAAGACCTGGCAAATGTAGTGTTTGAATGCAGGAAAAAGGTAAGAGATGGATTTTTTAATCTAGAAATGGAATAGCTTCCTCTTTAACAAATAAAGCAGAATTCTCTCAACCTTTCCAAGTATTATTTTTTTTTTAAATACCCTGTGAATTTAGAGTCAGGTGTAGTAATTTCTGTATGTGATCTTGGGCTAAAAGCTTGCAAAATGCACTTAATGGAAAATAATTTGGGGCTGGAAGGAACCACTGGGAATGAAGATATGCCCCAGCTGTAGGGCCACTGTGGTGCTGCAGAGTCCCAAACCATCACTGCTGGGAAGCAGAGCAGAGCCTGAGAGAAAGGAGGAAGAAACAGTAGCGGTGAAATGCAGATTGTGGTATGCAGAGAGAAAGAGAGTGGTGCCCAGAGCCAACTGCTGGGATGAGATGGGTGTTCAGGGTAGAATGAGAAATAGAACAGCTTGGGAAATACAAAAGCTTGAGAAATACAGTCAGGTGCTTTTGGCATCATCAGTGGATCAAGTGTGGAAAGAGCTTCCATTTTAAGTGGAGTATTGTAATCAAAACAGAAATGAGGCTCTTTCTCAAGAGTACAGTTGATGCAGAGAACAATATTTGGAATTACACATTTGGGCAGATCAGACTGAACTTAAGGCATTGTGAAGCTACACTGATATTTCATTGTTAGAATGTACAAGTGAGTTTTATGCTCTGTACTGTCTGGCAATTTATTTTAAAGTGATGCTCAAACAGCTCTTGAACTGTAAAACCTTAAGTAGTTCATATCTGTCTGCCAGAGAGATCACTTCTTATTCATGTATTTGTAATCAAGCAAGGTTTTTGAACTAACTTTCCATTTTATATAACTGGATTATTTTTAGTTGTGGTCTCTTAACTTCAGAATGTTTTTTTCCACCTCTTCCCCAGGCCGAAATGTGATGATGACATTAAGAACATATGGCAAAACACCTATATGTTTTCTTACAAGCTTTTAATTTAGCGTTAAGGAGCAGGATGATATTAAATTAGTTTTTTTGAGATAAGTAAATGAAGAAAATCTTCAGAAGTAATTAGATTTTGATATTTTATATCTGTAATTTATTTTTATCAACACAGGTGCTTCTGCATTTCAATACTTTTATGCTGTGATCAAAAGAAAGTTGTTACATTAGATTTTAAAGACATTTTCATTTTCAAATCAAATATAATTTTGTGAATAGCTATTGAACTTCATCATTCCATGCCAAAACCACTACAGAATTCAGTTACTGTAGCAGATGACAGACAACCTTGTACTTATTCTTGTCCTGCTCCCTTAGCACTTTGTATGTAAATGTATCATTTGGGGTTCTAGTTTCTCTGGTGTGAAAACAACTTTATTACATTCAGAAGGTCCCAAAAATTTTATTTTGACAAAGCCTTGAGATAGATTTGGGTTTGGTTCCAATTCACAGTCCAGTTGTTATAAGGAAGCAGTAAATCTGTTTAAATATAAAGAGGTGGGAGTTTCTGAGGTGCATGAACTCATCAGAAGCTTCGTATAAAGCACACAGATTTCCCAGGTGGGAAGTTTGTATTCCAAGGGGCTGAGAGAACAGCAGAGAGAGACTTTTTTCACAGAAATTCCATTTCTGTATGTGCCTTGGTTTCTTTTTCTCAAAGAAAATCAGGGCATAATGTGTCTCTGAAATAATCTACATTAGTATTCACTTATAAAGTTTGAAAGGTTATGAAAGAAAAATGCCTTGAATTATAATGCTTAATGTGGGATGTAATTGCCACTAGGACATGAATCTAATATGGGACTCACTTCATGTTAAGAGAATCTTAAATTTGAATACTTGATGTATCCTGGATCATTAGCTTGCTTTTAAGTCAAAACCAGATAATATCCTAAAACATAATGGATTGGTTTATCAGTAATTACGTTCTCTTCCTTTTCCCATAGTTTTTCCTTATGTGTGCATTTAGCTATTCTCCCGAAATTGTCACAAAATACCTATGTGCCACTGTTACTCATATTATTCTATAACATTTTTATTATTTTCAGAACCTTTGGGCTATGAGAAATGTTTTACATACTGCTACAAGACAGTTTCAAGTAAAAGACTGCAGAAAAATAAATGAGAAAAGTGTTACTGGTTTTTAAAGTGTTATCTTGGTAAAACAGTGTTTTGTTTCCTTAGTCTTACTTGTTGCTATTTCTAGATCTACAGCACATATATTCTTACTACCTTTTATTTACAAGACATTATTACTGCATTACCCTTCTGCTTCCTTGCAATAATTTAGCTGGGTTTTTTTGCTAATTACTGCCATACAGGATGATGAAAATCAGAATTTAGAAACTCGGCTTAAAGATACTGAAGAAGAAAACACAAGACTGCAACGAACAATCAGCCTGCAGCAGTCTCAGACTGAGAAGTACAAAATGTTGTCACAAGAAGCAAACAAAAAAAATGAAGGGTTACAACAAGAGGTCACTGCACTAGAAAAGGTATTGCAGATATTAGTCTTATTTATCTCAAAAAAGGAAAAAACCCACATCAAATTACCCTCTGTTCCCTGATGGATTGATATAGCTGTATCCAGTGATCTGATTAGTGTTTCAATGTTTGTTAATAGTTTTATAAATTGTATTTTTAAATGGCCTAATAATTTTTTTAAAAGGAAGAAATAATATATTTTGCTAACTGCTTTTATTCTGCTTCTACAATCATATATTTCTTTGTTTTAAAATTAAATTCCTGTGTAAAAGACCCACAAGAGACAGAACTACCTTTTCAGAAACTGCTGTCAAATATAAAAAGGAATCCTGAAAAGTACAAGGAAATTCCATCTTTCAGGTTTTAATTATAATTTTTAAAAAATTACTTCTGTAAATTCTATTGTAAGCTGTAGAACCTAATGAACATTTTTTTAAAAAGCACCTGCAGTTTATAATAGTATCTTCTGCAGGTAGAGGACGGGATGTCTTTGTTGTTGCAAATGGACTGCTGGAAAAGCAGGCACTCCAGTGTGGCTGAGTCCAAGTGAGCGTGGCTGCTGCTGTCCCACACACGCACAGCGGTGCCCGTGCCTGGCACAGCAGATGGCTGCGTACACAGCTTTGTTTGTTTGGAACTTAATCTTAAGGGCAGCACATGTTTTTCTTTAATTCCTCAGAGCTAGAGGGGTTGACTTCAAAACCATGTAATACATATAGTGTTGTGTAGTACATGTAATACAACCAGGAGAATGTTTCAGTTAAAAATTTGGGGGAAACAGAACACAACTCAGCCCATCAAAGTCTCATGCTTCCATTAAATCATATTATGGATTTGTGTGGGCATGCTTGTGTCTTCATGTTTTGTAGTTCTGGCATTTTAAAACTAACATGGTCTTTGTGTTCCTTTTGTGCAGATACTTGGGAGGTTTTAAGCTCCCTTACACTGATTGTGATTCTGTCAGAAAAAATATTCACTACCAGTATTTATCCTACTCATCAGCTCACAGCAAATAGGGCCTAGAGATTTACAGTCATTTAGTCCCTTATCTTAAAGCAAGACAGAACAAATTATATTCAAACCATCCTGGACATAAGATTGTTTAACCTGTACTTAAAGCCTTCTGGAATGGCAATTTCAACCATTTCCTTGCACACAGTCACAGTTAGAAAGTATTTAGGAAATGGGATGAAAAGTTTATTCACTTCCACTGTACTGGTACCATATCCAGAATATGGTCACTTCCCTCACTGGTCTTTGCTTTGGATTTACCATCCTCAGTTGCTTCAATTATTCCTCACAGGTTGTGTTTTCTAGAATTCACCAAGGTTACCAATCAGTCATGATCATGAAAAATAGTGGTAATTCCTTAAAATACTAAGACAGCAAAAAAGCAAATGTATGTAATGAAAGGTTCTCTAATTCAGAAGTTACTTTACATATTTTTTCTGCTACAATAAATTATCTAACTGCAAAGACCACACATGTAAAAATAATTTTGCAGTAACTGCTTATATCTCCTGTGGATTTAGGAGTCTGAAAACTGCTCTATTTTTTAGATATGAAGTATTATTCAACCCTACTTAATTAATGTAGTGTAGATCAGTTCTAGACATTTAAAAGCAATTTCCTGTGAACACAGGCTTGAAATGGTGCTACTGTGCTGCTAAACTCTCACAACTCTTACTTGCAGTCTAAAGAAAGTTTTCTGTATAGCTGAGAGAGCACAAATGTAACCTCTGATTTTGGGGCTTTTATTGCTTTTTCTGTTGTTGCAATGTAGATGATGGTCGACCTACATTGTGATACATACTTCCCCATACTCCTTAGATTATCAAGTTTTTGTACCTTCATTAATGCCCCAGGTACTTTTTGTATGTGCCTAAGCAAAGATTCTCACCTGCTTTTCACAATTTACCTGAAACATGGTAACTACTTTGTTATTTTTACATCTCATTCTTTCGGTGTTTGGTCTCTGTAAATATTTCTGCTGCAGCACTCACCTAAGGCAGCAGCTGAATTCTGATTCTCCCAGAAACTTCCATCCTTTTCTTTCCAGCATTCAAATTTTTTTTCTATCTAGTTGATCTAATAAATGCTATCACCTCTCCCATCTGTTTTTCACCACTGGTCTACAAGAACATTCCTTCCTTTGTGTGTTCAGCTTAGCTCTAACGTTAGATAGTGGTCGGGGAACACTAAAGTTGTTCTCTTACTCTTTTTAGGCCTTTGTGCAGGGGTTTATCACTTGCCTTGAAGAAAGACTTGATGTTAAGTACACATTCTCTCTCAACTGTTTTTTGGGGGGGTGTTGGAGAGCTTCCTAAAGATAGCAGTGCTGCCTACACTGCTGCTGGGAGGACGGAAGGCCTGGTGAGGGTTACTCATGGGCCATCACAGCCCCTGCTGATGTCCCATGACGTGCCTCAGCCATGTCAGAACAGTGAGGAAAATCCAGCAACTGAAATGGGATACAAATTTAAAACAAAGTAGTTTATTCTCCCCCCTTTTAAAGAAACATTATGTGAGAATACTAATCCAGCTTTGACTTAAAGTATTGAAGAAATGACAGAAACTTTGCCTAGTTACAAAATAAGACACTTATTTCAGGCATTTTTAAGATTAAAAACTTGGAGTTGAATATATTTAACAATATACCCTCACTGGATGACTTGCAGAAAAGTCCTTGTTAAGGTGTTATGTGTGACAGTAAATGTCAAAAATCCCTAGAAGAATTCTTAGAATTCTTTCATTAAATGATCTGATTAGCAGATAAGTAATTTGCATTGCATATAGACTATTTTTTTTTTTTGGTCATTTAATGCTTGAAAGACTATATTCCAAAGCTTTTCATATTAATGCAGAATAAAATACATAGCATGAAAAGATTCAGTTGACTTTATTCACAGCTCCATCATCTTGATACGAGACAAAGAGGTCAATTTGTATGTATTTCTTGGATAAATGATGTGGAAGTCTTAAGTAACCACCACAGAGCAGCTGTAGAATTGAAAAAATAGAACTACTCAGAAATGAGGCAGTCTGAGGGCTGCCTCATTATCAGTAAGTCCCCTCTCTACCTTGAGTTGGTTAAAAGAATGTTTCTGTGCCCATTACTAAAAGTTTGATACTTTAAAGAAAAAGTCTATTTCTTCTTCATAAAACACAAGATGTGCTCTTTCTGCCAGAATTGTTTATTTCTTTTACTTTGTCTGTTATCTGTATTCCCTGATCTTCAGTCTCATTATTCTGTTCCTCAACTTGGTCTCTCTCTCTCATTTCCCCACTTACAGCACTATGAAATACTGTCAGCAGATTCAAGAGACAACTGTTTTGATTGGTGCCATAACACTTGATGAACTATTTTCTGCCAGATGAAATAGTTACTACCCTCAGCCAGCTTCAGTAGGCTGCTTTAACGTCTTGGTGGTAATTGCATATAGTAATCTCTGGGGCAAAGAGGTGAGAGGAACAAGTGGGAAGAGGTAGCTGGGAACATGAGCCACTTTCCAAAATCTGCCACAGAGTGGACACAGTAATTTTTTTTCTCTTTTTCTGACTGATCATACAAGGTTTTTCAGTCAGTCCTGTGGTCTTACATGATCAGCTTCACAATTATTCCAAGAGAAGCTTAAAAAAATAAAGATGAGAAAGATCCCTTTTAAAGATTTCAAAGGAGAAGGGGATGTTTTAACAGTAGAATTGTCTTTGAGACAGATTCTATCTGCAGGCCAAAGAAGTTCACAGACTCTTCAGCTTTCAAGGGTGAGCCTTTTTGTGTGTTGTTTATACAGGATTCATTAAAACACCATTATTCATGATGTTTTTATTGGGTTTGTCCTTTCTTAAATAGGAATTGGAGAATCTAAAGCGTGCCCAAAAGCAGGCTGTAGCCACTCAGAGTGCAACAGAGGTTCGTTTAAACAGGGCCTTGGAAGAAGTGGAGAAGTATAAAGTGGAGCTGAATAAACTGAAGCAAAGCAACAAGGTACTGTGGCTTAGGAAAAGAATTTCCAGTCTGTAATCACTCAGTAATGCTAGAATGAGACAAAAAGCTTGATGGCTTTGGAAGAATCATATCTCTTACAGGCAGTCCCAAATTGACTTGGAGCAAATCACAAAACTCCTCAGTAAGTTATCTTAGATGACACTAAGACTGCAACCTCTGCAGGAGAAGGAAATGTACAGAATGAAGTTGAAGCCTTTCTGATTTTCCTCATTTGTGTGAAAATGAGACATGTTTAGAGAGAGTAGTACACATACACACCTAATACATACAAAGGCAAACCACAGCTCTTACTGCCAAGATTTTCTTTTCTTTTTTAAGCTTTGATGTGGGAGTATTTTGATTAATCCCATTTCTTTTCAGAAGTGTCATGTGTGGCTACTGTTTGTCATTTTCTTATGTAATGCCAGGTTTCATTGGTTAATACACTTTCATAATTAATACATTTCTCCTTTTCTTCCCTTGGTAGGATGTAGTTAACCAAGAACTCAAAACGATCGAAGACTTAAAATCAGAAAACAAGAAACTGCAGAAACAAAAAGGAGAGCTAATTACAGGTTTTAAAAAGCAGTTAAAGTTAATTGATATTTTGAAAAGACAAAAGGTAAGGAGCAGAGTATGGGTGTATTTCAGTTAACAACCTCTAGTTAAATGTGTCTGTTGTCCAATAAAGTAATCCTGAAAACTGTGAGTTTACATGGAAGGAAATTAAAATGAGAGGAAAGTATACTATGACATGTTGCCCAGTTTGAACAATTTTCCACTTACTAGTTCCTTTCACTTAAAATACTTGGGATGCGTGCAGCCATTTCTGTCAGTTTCCCTTCTGAGGCTGCATGAGACACGGAGAGCTATGGGCTGCACAGCTGTCTGGACAGGACCTTAACATCACAGAGTGGGTCACCTCCAATAGTTTACTCTGCTGAATCTCATGGGATTCATTTTGTGATGGAGTCAGTGCCCTTCTTACACTCTCAAACCAAAGCTGTAAGACAGCTCAAGCAAGCAGTGTATGGTGGCTTGTTAAGCAGAACCCCCTTTAAGAAGGGCCGGCCTTAGAGATAAGAAAATAGAGCATTTTATTTACTCTTTGAGTACTCAGTGATCACCAGACATTTAGTAAACACTTTCGAAGCTGTTGAGCCCCTAGAGGAACAATAGTTCTGTATGAAGTGGCAACTTCAGGGAGCAAAATACACACGCTTATCCTAAGAACTGGGAATTGCAATATGGAACTACACCCTTGAATCTGTAATACCTCCCCAACACAGGGCAAAGGAGGACAGGTACACAGAATAAAAGGAAGCAGGGCTGCTTTTGCATTTCCAGTGCAAGAGAATTTTTCTGGCAGTAAGAGGATGCAGAGGAGATCCTGGGGACTCATCTAACAGCAGCAGTGCTAGCTTAGCCTTTGGCTGGCCCTTCTAGCTCTGCAAGTTTATTTTGAGAATTAAAACTACACAGCATTCATTCAAAATATGTTCTTGTAGATGAGGTAGCTCATTCTTCTCTGGAACATGAATTCACTGAAGTGGGTGTCACAGAGCAGCATTTCTGTTCTGTTCTGACTGGGAACCAAAACCATGGTCTCAGACAAGTGTCACAAATTGCATTAAATACATTTTTAAACAATTACAAAATGCTGTATCAGAACTGCAGACAGGAGAGAAAGCCACTTAACTTTTCTTACAAAAAGTGTACTCACAGACGAAGGATGCTGTGAGTTGTCCTTTCTGAAGAGACTGTGACTGGAGGAACGTGGATGAGACTGGGGCTAACCCTGTGCCTTGCAGCTTCTGGCCAAAGGCACTGGGGAAGGGCAGCTGAAGCTCACAGGTGCTCAATATTCACAATCAGTGGAAGGACTTCAAGTCTGCTTCAGACAGGCCTTTTGTTGAATGAATTAGAAAAACCTGATTTAGGCTATTTGTGTAGTATTTGTGTGGCAGGTTCAGATGCACAGAGCAGACAGAGCCTGAAGAATGATAGAGGGAAAGAATTCCCTAAAGACATTAAATATCAGGAGTAGGATGATTTGCTTTGTAATAGCTTTAATGTTAAATTGTATATTGATCAGCTTGAAAGAACGTGGACTAGTTTTCTTACATGTGTTCTTCAGAAGTCACAAGAGTTGTCAGATTTTCAGGAATTTCTGTGCTTTATTAAAACCCATAAAATATCCCAGTTATCCAGGATTTTGTATTGGTCATTCACACTATTTTACCTTCTGCTCTTTTTCTTTTTTCTTTCAGATGCACATTGAAGCTGCCAAGATGCTTTCTTTTACCGAAGAGGAATTCATGAAAGCTCTTGAGTGGGGAAATTATTGATCCCATTAAATAACAACTTCTGTTCGAAAGATGAGTCAGATGGTACATTATTTTGAGACTGTATGAGTCCTTGTTAATAGTTAATAACTGTCTATCACACTGAATTGATTTTGTTGATTTTACTTATGTTCAAATTGTTTAACTTTTGTAAGCCTGATAGCTTGTGTTGTAATGTCGTATGAAATACAAATTTCTACTTCATAGTCAGGTCAAAGTGCCCATTCTGTAAGGAGCAGAGAAGCTCAGACCATGTAAGGAATATTCCAACAAGTGAACTTGGTTATCAGTTTGCTCTGTTTTAGCATTTAAAACTGTACCTTACCTATGGTAATATTCAGTCCAAGGAAGTCAGGATTTAGTCTCAGAAAATTCCTTGTTGCAACAGAAATAAATTAACCAGTGATCCAGTTGAGAAGAAAATGTCATGTCCTTTTTAAAACACGTGGTTGGAAAATTGGCCTTGCCTGTTCTCTGTAACAGATCTCCCCTCAAAGCTAGCTGGTCTAGCATCTAATTTAAGCACCAACAGCTCTTTTATAGAAATGACCATAACTTGTTTTAGCCATTACATCTTAGCCCCAGCTGGCATAACCATACATGAGACTTGCCTTCCATTGCCCAGACAGACTCCATAGTCCCATAGAGCTGTATTGTGTAAAACTGTTCCTTCAGTCAAGGTGAAAATATTAAACCTTTCCCTGGCCGTCAGCTGCTGCTTTGGGAGGCAGGCAGGAGGGATGACTCCACATTCACAGGTGCTCTACAAGCATTACATCCTTAACAATTTCATTAGTCATCATTGTAATCAATAACTAGAAAACAGATTCAGGGTAGGTGAGCTGAGCCTGTTGTGCATACATTAATGAACAGGAGCAATACCAGCCTGTGCTGCTTGCATGAACTTCTGCCAGACCTCAGCTATTGCAATGGATTCCTGCCTCAGAGTAAGTGAAAAAGAACATGGGATAAAAATTAGTCAGTTTATGCACTGAAAGAAAGGTATAAACAGTGGTTCTGATCTCAGAATGGAACAACATCTCTGCTTAGAACCTACCAGTTGAAGTACCTCAGACCTACCCTGTGGAGATGAGACACTACATTTGGATGAGGATTGTAGTAGTGTAATGCCAGGACAGCCACATCTTCCCAGAAGCAGTGCATTAGGAGAATCCTTTAGTCCAGAGTGAAATACACATGCGAGCTTAGGTTTCTGCTGTGTTGCTGGAGAAAACATTTCTAACATTGCTACATGACTAACTAGAATAATTGAGAACTCCAGAACAGTTTATTTGTGAAAAATGCAAGTGGAGCACACACTTATATAAAACTAACTGCTCATCAGTTTAGAACTTCGGTCTTAAAAGGAAGGCTTTTAATGCTACTAAAGAGGAATTCCTCACTGTTAACAGCAAATGAAGTTTTCACTGGGAATCAGCTGACACCTAGTGGTAGAAGCAGGAGCTGAGCCGGGGGAAGGTTCAGCTCTCTTCTGAAAGTTCATTACCTCTTCTCTGCTGGTAAGCCAACCTGAAATCTTCTCCAAGCATGTTAATGTCGTTTTCGTCTTTGAGTATTCCCTGCATTAACAGGAAAGAAACACACATCAGAAGGTAAAACGAAGTAGAGAGACACTATGGATCTCTGAAATTTTCCAAAATTTGCTTCCAAAATGGAAGCAAATACAGTATCCATAATGGTATCCATAATAGTTATATTACCTTCAAAGCAAGCCTGAAAATCAAGCCTGAAAACCATCACAAAACCTGAGCAGATGAGTTACAAATAGGTGCTAACCCAGAGCCCCCCCTTTTGTTTTGCCAAAAGACAACATTTAGCCACATTCTCTTGCTTACAGGAGTGACTGCAGTCAGTACAGCACAGGAGCAGGTTTAGTAAAATCAAGCAACTGCAGTGAAAAGAGGCCCTGGCTGGGCTGGGGCTCCGTCTCCACCTTTACCTGTGTTGGAATTAGCTCATACAAAGAAATAACTTGGGAAATGAAGTAATGCTGGACAACTTAATAAAAAACTATGTTTTTGAGAAGAGAAGCAGGGCACCCAGAAATCTAAATTTCTAATTAATTCTAAAGTAATTTTACAGCTAAAAATATGTATGATCCACATAACATACCTTGCAGCATTTAAAAAAGAGGAAAAAGTTACAAACTGCATTTATATTGGAAAGGTTCCAATTTGGTAGCATTTTGCTATTTAACCATTTTGAGTGAAGTAATGTGATGTAGGAGCACCCAACTCAGACACAGTGTTGAAGCAGAGAACAGAAAAGTAGAACATCATAGATGACAGATATGTGAGCCTTGGACACTGAAATTGCCAAGGCTTCCTACAGCAGCAAATTCAAACCAGAAAAGTATACAAAATGTTGTCACTATGAGTTACCCTTCAACAAAATCTACATTAGAGAACAACTTGCTCCAAGTGTTACAAATTCCTGCACCAATAATTGTATAAATATTTGAATAAAAACTAAACTCTGCTCTACTTAATGTTTTCCAGTATTGCAGAATTTCTTTAACCAGCTGGATAGTTCCCTCCCTACTGTAAATGCCTTTTTACATCCCTAAGGCAGCTCTCTGTTTATTTGTGTACTATTAGGAGATCTTCCCAATTATGAAGCATAATACAAAAGAAATCATAGCTTATTCCTATTGCAATAACTGCTTCCATCTTTTTAACTTTTAAAAACACAGGAATGAACAGAGCAAGCTTGGAAATGCTTCTGTAAATGCTGCAGTTCATTGCACTGCTGCAGAATCCATAGTTATGGAATATTTGGCAGACAAGCCAGAGTTGCAAGAAATTGCTGCCAAAACCCCAACTGAGAAATTTGGTGGAAACAGGTTTTAAGATGTGGTGGACCCCTTTCTAGCTAGAGAAGCCCTGCTGTAGAACTCACGTTCCATATTTCAAACACTCGACGTGCAAAATGCTGTGGAAGCTTTCAGCAAGTTCTGTACAAGGCATCAATAGTTCCAGAGAGCCCAAAGCCCCTCAGCAGAAAGAGCAGTACTGTAAATGGGTCCCAGCTCAAAAGAAAAAGGAAGAGGTGAGTGCAGGTGAGCTAACACAATAAGGATATCCACTGACTCCAGGAACTTGCCCAGTTCTGCAACTTCACCTTGAACTATCCAAGAGAATACCAATTTACAGGACAGATATTAAAGGTATTTAAAATACAATTCACTTACTCGAGGAAGATAACCCAGCAATTTCCATGCATGCTCTTTCAAGAGTTTCTGTCTCTCTTCTTCAATAATTGCACGGATACTTTCTTGTCTTCTCTTCTCTAACTCTCTTTCTTCAAGTTCACGCTCCTACAATAAACAAGTTTTTCCAAGTTCTGTTTCAGGTCTGTGAACATTTGTTTCCACCACTATCCACCACAGCATAAAGAGAAAAATTTTAGTGGAGTAAATTTTGAACTTCCACTTACTAATTCCTGGTCACAGGAAATTCTCTTGAAAAGAGTGGAAAAGTGTATGTAAAAAAAACCCACAGAGCACTGTTTAAACAATACCTGTTTGGCAACTGGAAAACAATCTCATCTACATAAAAGAGAAAACTGAATGGCGAGTCATGGGAGGAGTCTGCTGTCCAAGTGTTTGGTGTCAGAAGCCCTTGTGAAGGCAGGCAGTGTTCAGTTCTGGTGGCTTTTTGGCTCTCAGACAAGTTAGTCTGTTCCTGCCCTACTGCTCTAATCCAGGGAAAGGTGCAATAGGTATGAATTCTCCCATTGATGACTGGAAATTGCAATTCACATTACACAGGTGATTTATACCCTATAAACAGTTATGAAAACAGCAGTATGGGATTCCATGTCTTGCTTTCAGCTTATACCTTTTCTTCCTCAGATCTCAATTCAATAGATTTAACCTAAAGACTCCTCGCACATCGTTATTAGTGCAGCTGACCAGGGATGTGGAACTGGATGGCAGTTGTGTTGCTGAGCTCATGGCTCCTGAAAAGGTATTTGCACAGCACATCTATGTCACGGAGGGCCAGGGATGGTGTCGACCCCAGTCTCTTGAGCAACAAGAAATAGTTAGCTCTAAAAATACTTTTCTCTTGTAGGAAACCAAAACAAAGTCCTGCTTCCCCCCTCTGCAATTCCTATCACCTTTCCCTAGCAACACCAGCATTGTCCCTTAGGATAGCACAAGTATTCCCCTATTAAACACTCTGCTCAAACCAAAGGCGCATGCGAAACTCTTACTTTTTCTGCTATACACTGTTTGCGACGGTCCTCGAGAATTTTCTCCACGGCCACTTTGTGTTCAAGCTGCTTCATTCTCCGTCTCTGTGCGTTCAGCTGCTCAATGCGATCATCCTCGGCAAACTTGGCCAAAATCTGCTGCCGGAGGGCTTCCTCCTCTTCTCTCATAGCTTGTTGTGCTGCTGCCTTCAAAGCAACTTGCTCTTCATATGTTTGCCTTAAGTCTAGGCGCTGCCTTATTCTCTTTTCAATTTCTGCCTATAAAGGAATTTAGTAAAATGCAGTACTACTGAACATTGAAAAATTCTCAGCAGCAGCAGCCAATCTCCTCCATTTATCTTAGAATAAATTTACTGTAGCTCTTAACTTCTAGCATAACTAACTGGAGCAAACGTTCCATATCTGACAGTGCTCTCCAGTATTAATCAGCTTGGCAAATACCACAAGATTCTAAAAATTAAGTAAAAAACAAAAGGAGATTTTTTTTCCCCACTATGACGAGGGGAATCAACAAGACAGTCATCCTGAACAACACTCTAAAAATAGCAGTATTTGGTATCTCAGCCTATGTTACATTTTGTTTTCACCCACAGCAAGGTAAGACAGAGTGTGGCCAGGCACACAGGAAATGGACATGCAGAAGAAAAGCAGCTAATTAAACTACTTCGCTTAAACCTAAACTTCAAAGTTACTGGTATTCTCCTTCATCCAATAAGTAAATGTGTAAATGGGGCCATAAGGGTATTCAAAACCTTCACTTGTCTTCCTGGTTGAAATTAAAACATAAATACATTCGGAATGAAAAAGGAAACTCAAAGTACAAAATTTTCCCTCCAAAACCTAAGCTAATGTACAAACTGCCTGTCTGACTGAGAACATTCAGGAAATAGAGTTGAAAATAAATACTTTGTGCTAGAACAGAATTGGAAACAATTCAAATTCATTTAAGACTCCTAAAACCATATCAGAATTAAGCCTTTTGCTTTGAGATAGCTCACAGTCCAAAAGGGGCTCAAGGAGTCCCTCAAACACATCCCAAAGTCACAAATAACACTGCAGACTTAGAAATCCCGTGTATAAAAAAACCCCTTCATGTACCTGCCAGCACTTACCATCTCCTTCTTCCTTTCCATCTCTTCTTGTTTTTCCAGATACAGATCTTGACGGATTTGTTCCTGTTCTTTACGTCTCTGTTCTTCTCTTTCCATGGTCTTGGCAACCTATTACAAGAAGGAAAGGTTTCTAAAGGAAAGACAAAAACATACAACAATTTTTTCTACAATTTCAATTTTTGATACCATGTTTTGAACTCTCTGTTTTTTCTCCTCAGTGTCTCGAACTTTAGCCATCCAATCATCTTCTCTTTGTCGTTGCATGTTGGCAAACTCCATAATTTTCCTGTTTTCTTCTTCCATCTCTTCCTGTTTCCTTTTCCTCCAGATAGCTTGTTCTTTTATAAACTCTTCAATGTATGTCTGAGTTTCTTTTATTTTATCTAACTTCCGTTGTTTTTCCCTGTAGAAGATGGAAAAAAAAAGTTCAAATAGTCGTTTAACATACTGCACAGTAACGTTAAATCAACCAGATGTTTGCCATTAACAATATTTTCCAGAGACTAACATTTAAATTACTCTCCTTAACCATTCAGCTAAAACTAGATAGCTAAATTGAAAAAAGTTAGTAATGAATTGCTCGAAGAAGGGAATCTCATGTCTAACACCTTTCTAGAGGACAGACTGTACACAAAAGTACTCACTGCTGCTGCATTTTATGCCCCATCAAAGAGAAAGAAGTAAAGAAAACCCAATAGCACCACAACTCCCAGACTTTTTATTTACACTAAACTCTCCCCCACACACACAATACCCTGCCCTCAGAAACCTCCTTCCCTGTTCCTAAGACATGCAAACAAAGCATCTGGTGGCAAGGCAGGGACACAAGGCAAGGCAGAAATGTGTAATATGCTGTCGTGTCCAGCATGATGGGCCCACTGGAAGCCCTCCTGCAAATAAGCTGGATTTCATATTTGGGGAACAAGGACACAAGACTGAGTGGGACATTCTGATGTTTCAACAGGAAAATTCATGCAAGTCAGTCTCTTGCTAGTAAAATGTGACCAAGGAAAACTAAAATGGGCCTTAGTCTATATGGAATAGGTGCATATGAAATAGCTTTCTGTGTAGAATTATATGAGTTATGTTTTAAATTAATAAATAATAAAAATTCAAAGTAACTAACATTTGGTCTTCTTCATAGATCTTTTTTACAATTTCATCAATCATGAGTTTCTCTCTTAGAAACTCTTCATAAGCCTCTTGCTTCTTCTTCTCTTGTTCCTCAACCTGCTTGTCCAGTTCTTGATGGTACATTTTCTTCTCCTGGTTTCGCCTCAGTTCTGCAGACATTTCTTCTTTCAGAAACCTGTCGTACTCTTCCTTCATCTCTTGGGCTACTTCATCCTCCCATTTCTAGGGGGAAAAAGGCAACACAAGATTTCTTTTCACTCCCACTACTACAACCTGCAATGAAAAAATACACAGTATGAAAAGGAATTATGCTGCATAACCAGAAAGGAACGTCTTCCACCTCAATCTATAAATATAGAGCCTTAACACGCTTAATAGCTTAATCCAGTCAGTAGAACCCTTGAAGGGCACCCTCAAGATTTAACCAACTTGAGGAGCACTAAAAGTACTTAAAGGACAAAACACTGAGCACAGGTGGGACTCACTCACATCAGCACAGTGACTGGAATGAAGCTGGGCTACAGAGAACACCCTCAATGAGCACATTGCTGTACTGCAACTGCCTGCACTGAACTCTGTATAAAGCATTAACATAATCAGAAGCATCTGCCTGATCACCAATATTATTCTCTACATAAATACAAATTTGCAAGTCTTTCTGAAGTTACCCAGATCACTGTTTAACAATAGCAACATTATTTTCAACAACCAGACTCTGAGGTAAGGATTCATCATTGTAAAAACTTACTGTATAAAGGGCATCATAGTTTTTACTTGAATAAATATTACAAAAATCAGTAAAATAACAACTATAACCAGTCATACAGCTAATTCACTACTCCTTCAATTGCAATAGCAAAGTAAACCTTCTTCTTACATCTAATTATTACTGGTTAATTAATCCTTCATAACACAAAATATATTTTCAATAACACCAAATGCCTGAACAATATTTTAGATAAAAAAGGTCAAAGGAAAAATCTTCTGCACAATCCATACAAAGAGTTACAGGACTCGGGTGCTGGGGTGCACTAATTACCATTTTCTCATCGTATATAGCTTTTTTTTCAGCAATCTGTGCAGCTCGTTCTTTATTCATATAAGCAGATTTCAGCTTTCTTTCTAACTCTCGAAGTTCAAGACTGGAGGGGGAAAAAAATTATCCTATTACAAGGGGGTAGGTATCTAGAGGAAAAAATTAAGTTTCCACCACTATCTAAACACAATATTTTTCATCATCAACCCTGATGAAAAATATCGCTCTAGATAAAGGGCAGAAAAGGAAAAAAATCCATTTAAAAACAAGAGTTACCGATATTTCTACATGTGCTATCAACAGTTCTGCATACTTCACTTCTAACTATATGAGCACAGGTACACATACATACACATGTATGCTCACAAATATGCCCAAATGTACATATACATATCCTCAAAACGAAAATTTTGTGGATCAACATGTTTTATAGACAAAATTTGCTTAAAACTAACTTTTTATTATACCTTGATCTCAAAGTAATTTTTCCTTCCAGGTCTGAGTCCTCTCCACTCCTCCTGCAACTTTCCTAAATCATGATAACAGCAGCCAATTTGATATAGCTGGGAAATTTCTGAATTACCTGTTTGCTCTGACTTGTTGCCTTATCTTCTCATCTTTCATTTTCTCGAGGTCCCGCCTCGCCAGCTCAGCCGCCAGCTTTTGCTCTCGCTCCAGCTGCAGCGCTCTCTGCTTTCTGTTCTCTTCTGCCTGATCAGAACAAACAATTTCCGTACCAACTCTCGCACACGCACATTTGGGAGAAGGCAAGGAGACTCTGCAGTCAGCAACACTATACAAGTTAGTAAATTGTTGTTAATGGGGAAAGGTTTTGACAGGCAAAGGTAAAGCCACGCGAACACCTCTCCTTGGCCTTCCCACCCCGCCTCGAGCACGGCTGCCCCCGCAGCTCTTACCGCCCGCAGCGCCTCATCCAGCCGCCGCTCCCGCTCCAGCTCGGCCCGCAGCCGGGCCGCCCGTCTGCCCCAGTCCCGCTCCTCGGACGCCTGCGAGCGACAAGGGAGAAGCGGTGGCGCAGGACAGCCGCAGGAACCCGATCCCGCTCCCCCCACGGTTCCGCTCCCGTCACGGTCCCGCTCCCCATGCCGCCCCCGATCCCGCTCCCCTCACGGTCCCGCTCCCCACGCCGCCCCCGATCCCGCTCGCGTCACGGTCCCGCTCTCCATGCCGCCCCCCTCACGGTTCCGCTCCCGTCACAGTCCCGCTCTCCATGCCGCTCCCCTCACGGTCCCGCTCCCCACGCCGCCCCCGATCCCGCTCGCGTCACGGTCCCGCTCTCCATGCCGCCCCCCTCACGGTTCCGCTCCCGTCACAGTCCCGCTCTCCATGCCGCTCCCCTCACGGTCCCGCTCCCCACGCCGCCCCCGCTCCCCCTCACCATCCTGCCGGCCGTTGCCGTGGCAACGCGTGGCTCCGCCGGGCTCCAGGGCGCGATTTCACTTCCGGGGGAGTTGCCCCCGTTGATTGGCCGAGATGGCGACCCGACCCTGGCACGTGACCCCGGAGCAGGCGGGGCCAGGGCCGCGTGACGTCACTTCGAGGGGGACCTTTGAAAGTTGATATTTAAAAGCATTTCTTGAATCTTGACTTTGAATTAATGCACTTGACTCACCTCTAAACACAAATCCCAGATGGCAGCGTTTAATTGATAATTTCTCCCCTTCATAGCTATGACGATGGATCCCCAACAGGTATGGGACATACCAGGGCAGAACACAACAGCCAGAACATGAACATCACCAAAACAGATGATTCTACATGATTCTGGTAAGGTTACTTGGTACAGAGTATGCTTTATTCAAGAAAACCCAGCCCTTAATATTCCAGAGAGAGACCTTACACAGAGCACAACTGCTCCCTCCAGAGTTTTGCCGGATTGACTCTGCTCCAGGAAGGAAATCAACCTTGCGGCACCCAATTCCCCAAACTCAGCCCACCCACTTTCCTCACCTTTATGTTCCTTCCTACACAGTTAAGTAAAACTAAAGACATTTAAGCTTATTTAAAGCAGTATTTCAAATTCATTAATGGCACCTACTTTATAAAATTAATTAAAATTAATAAAGCTTAAGAGAGCAACACGTCTGAGAATTAGGTAAAAAGTCTGCTTGTTTCTACTGATGCAGTGCTAGATGTGTCTATATCTATATATTTTTGGGATGAGAACACTTATTATTTTAAATCTTTTACAAATTTTCCCACAATGGTGGAATTCTTTCTGGAGCTTTGGTTATTCTCTGTCCTTTTAACAAGAAAAGTGTTTTCCCACAATGCTTGGGGAAGAGAGGAATAAACTACAGGAAACCATGTCTTTAAAATGATACAAGCAGAGAGAGATGAGACAGAAAAAGATCATAAACTTTCCCTAGCTCTTCTTTGCAAGCGGTGTTACCACCATATTTCTCTTTAAAAAAACCCCAAAACACAAAAAAACCCCAAAACACAAAAAAACCCCAAAACACAAAAAAACCCCAAAACACAAAAAAACCCCAAAACACAAAAAAACCCCAAAACACAAAAAAACCCCAAAACACAAAAAAACCCCAAAACACAAAAAAACCCCAAAACACAAAAAAACCCCAAAACACAAAAAATCCCCAAAACCCCCAAACATTAAAGAATCAGTTTCTTCACCATTAGGCAAGGAAACAAATGTCAACACCACCCCCACCCCCCATTCCCCAGTCCTCCAGTGATTCTAAAGCATTGACTTAGAAAGGAGGAATCTTTTAACTACTCTGGTACAGCAGTGACTTTCAGCGCTCAAGGTTTGGAGGTGGCAGGGCTGGGGGGATAAAGGTGCAAAAGGTACTTTTGCTGCCCCTTCTCCTCAGTAAACAGATATGTGCCTCACTGGAAATAAATGGAATTTTCTTTCTTACCAAACAACAGAATAAAATCAAGTCCCTGCCCTTCATTTTAGGAAATAAGAGCAAATAACCTTGAGATGTAAAATGTCATCTTTGCTCACATGACACCCTCATTTTGGAACAGCAACCCTCTAAAAGGAGAGCACAAACATACCTTGAGTCAGTCTCCAGGACAGCAAGGCACTCAGACAGAAAAGTGGGAGTAAAAATGCTTGAACAAAATACATATCAGAGACCAATGAGCCAGTTCACAAAGTTATTTTTAAAATTAAGAGGTGGCTTGTATTTGCATGTAAACTATTTGTTAGCAGTGTATCTTTCACAGAAGAGACAGACCACAGGACTAATATCCTGAAAGATTCCCAATGGGAAAATATTTTGAGGTTTCCAGTCCTTGGAACCTCACTATTCTTTTATTTCCTATACATTTCACACCTGCTGAAGTGTGCTTAAAATACAAAGAAGAAAAAAAATGCAACCAGAGAATTCCTTTATCCTCAATACCTTATGGCAGTTCGTGCTCAGAAACTCTTACCTTTAATGCCCTGATTGTTTTCCCCAACATCGGTTAAGCCACAGGGACAGCTCAATAAACATACTGTGCCTGCAGATTTCCAAAAGAAGGTAAGTAACCTTTCAGCACATAGTCACCCCACGAAGAAAACAAGGAGGGGAAAATAACCCATAAACTCCACAGATACACTCAATACACCCTTGCCTTGTTCTTCCATTAAATGGAATACATAAGAGATGGAAAACAATTGTTTCCCTCAATTTAGATGCAACTACTGGTTTCATCTCTTCTTGAGAGCACCCCCAGGAACTGCAGACTCCTGTCCTATAGCTTGGGCATCTTAATTTTTTTTTTGTTCCCCACCTTACATCCAGCCAGAAGTTCCCCTTTTCCAGTTTGCAACCATTGCTGCTCTCCGGCACTGGCTGTATCTCCCTGTGGGCTCTCCACACACCTGCACCTGGCCAAGCACTTCTGTGCCAGGCCCTCTTAGCACATCCCGTTCTCCTCATCAAGGTCATCTCAGTCGGGTGCTCCTCCTCCACCTGAGAGGCAAGCACCTGCTTTTGCTGCTCCTCTTCCCAGCTGTGCGGTCACAGCAAGTGACCCCCCTTCCCTGGAGGGGCCTCCCTTGTACCTTCCTATCTGAAAGAAATCAAGCACTGTGGTGAAAACACACCTACCTTCTCCTCATGTCAAAAGCAGAGCTCCTTGATGGCACTGATTAATTTCTCAGTTAAAGACCTAAGAATTTCACACATGCAGAGTAGAGTTCAGTCCAGGCAGAGTTGCTCTGCTCTTCTGAAGGAGGAGAATAAAAATGCAATGTTTTAGCAACCAGCTGGGTCAGACTTCTTAGAAATCCAGTGTTTATATTTCAGTTTTCTTTCATTACATAGTTTATGAAGTTTTTAGAAAACCAGATAAATGAAATATCTACCTTCCTATAATATGGAAAGGAATGAGTCCCTGCTGCATAATTGCTATCAAACTCTTGTTCCGTAGAGCATTTCTTTTTGCAGCAGCCTGGTTACAGCTACAGGTCAGTGACCTGGTTCTCGTTTCTTTTTCCTAAGAGCATTAAACCCTCCTAGAGCCTGAAAAGCTTTAAAGGTAATCAGCAGCCAATTGTACAAATGTAGAGTTAAACTCGGCAGTCCTATCTCAGGGTTAACACAGCATCTTAATGAAAGAGTCAGTTCTTAAACTCAGTATCAGCAGCCACTGATGAACTCCTGACAGCAGAAGTGGAGACTGCTGAGGAATGCTAATGGTAAAAACGATGAAATGGAGTATAAAAGGGAAAAAGTAAGTTCCCTTTATTTAGCAGTTTCAGTTGAAGGTGATGCAGGAACACACGGCAGAAAAGGTCATTAAATGAAAACGGTGAAGCCATTTTGCAAGTTTACCTCTTTTCTAGGGCATTTTACCAGATGATCATAACATGAGACAGTGACAAATGCATTCCAGCTGAGATAAGATATGTGGGTCATGCTGACTTGGCAACATTATAAACCACTATTGGGGATAACACAGCTTCTCTGTGAGGTAATTTACCTTCTTTGGATGAAAAGATAAATGCGAATTAACAGGGAAGAGTCTGAAACATCTGAGCTGTGCTATTGATCTACTAAGGACCCAGATAAGTCACAGAGAAACTAATGCTTGCTTTGCTTGAGATTAGTGATGGATGGGATAGCAGATTTAGCAGCTAAGGGGCTATCACTGTCAACAAAGTCTTAGTACTAATTCTTTTTTCTAAATTATACTGCAGTAGTAGGGAAAATATGTCCCATAGCAGCAGTAGGCAGAAGCAATCTTTTACTCCTGACATTATGGACAGTAAACAAAAATATTACAAGGAACAAAAATACTCAGTGCTTCAAATGTATTCAACAAAAATACATCTGTTTCTGATGTGACAGATGTAGGTTTAGTAAATATTTAGTTGTAGAACTCAGTTTTCTTTTCTGGTGAGTTTGGCACCACTCTGCCAGAATTCAGTGATTTGAAAACAATTAGAGAGCCATGTCCACCATGCTTCTTTTAATTCAACTAGCAAACAACTGGGGAGCACGCAAGTGCTTTCTGCTGAATACCAGGCTTTCTGCTTCACCTCTGAGAATTTTTTTTAAACACCTGGTCTAGGTACAGCAAATATAGTTCTTCTTTAAAGAATGTTGTAAAACACTGCTATAATGACACTTCTGGTTTTTTGCAGCAAGACCTTTATCCACTTACCTATCATAACCAATGACAGAGAACAGAGATCTTAAATTCAAGCAAAAGGACTGAGTCCTTACTTAGTAAAGTGAATGGAGATGATTTTTAGTAGAGAATCTGCATGTTTATGAGTATGAAAGTACTGTTTGTAAAAGGTTTTTAAAAAGTATATATTTACTGGGACTTTGACATGGGACCTCTGATACAAGTATTTGTCAAAAGTGTCCTTCAAGACAACAAGCTTCATTTGTAGCTTTTAGTTTGAAAGGAAAGATTAGATTTTTTCCTATTCTAGTCTATCCTTGTCTTTTCTGTGCAGGTTGTAGAGGAAGCATTTGAGTAACCAGCCTGCAAGCTCATCTGCCAAAGTGCCCAACTGAACAGGCAGAGGGAAAACTAAAACCAGTCATGGCCTCCACCCAGTGATCATCATCCCCCCAGCTGATTTTGGCTGTCATTAAGCACTGACCAGCTCAGAGTTTTCTTTTCAGTATTTTGTATGCAATGCCATCAGAACATACACCTCTGGAAGGAAGATTTATAATTTCCAAAGGTGAATAACATAATGAGAAATAAACCGTTAAGTACTAAGCTTTACTACTCTTCCTATAGCAGCACCCATAAAAAAGTATACACCAAGCAAAAGGGTGAGATAGCATAAGCTTCCTGGAACTGCCCATTCCCTGGGAAGCACCAAGTCCAGGTGTTGGCATGTGTTCTAACTTGAGCGCAGACTTGAAAGCACCAAGAAATGTACTTAGAAGAAAGCAGAACCCCTTTCATTCCTGCAAGATGCCACCAAATACAATTAATTCCAAAGAGTTCAGTTCAGCTTTTGTGAATAATTTAAAAGCTGAGAAGCTCCAAAGGGGAGCTTAGCAAAGAGCAGAGTACTAAGAAAAAAGATGTCATTCGCAAACAACAGAGTATTAAACAAACTAATGCGTAGCCATAACCTCAAGCCAACCAGCGGAAAGGGCAACTGAAGGGCAGTAACAGAAAACCAACATCAGTCCCAGAAAGGTCAGAGAGCAAGGTGAAAGTCATTCTGCTGCCTGCATCCATCTCTTACAATGGCACTTCCTCCTGCCCAGCAGCCTTGGCAGAGCCTCGTGATGAGCCCCAGGCTGGTGCAGGCTCTGCTTCCCTGCCCCACATGGGGATATGTCTGGAGGAGTCCTGGGGCATGTTCAGTAAAATCACTGATTTTTATTCAAGAGCTTTTAGAGAGGAGAAAAGTACACAGTGGTTACCGATACATTTTGCTGCTGACAAAACAGCAATTTTGTGCTCCAACAAAAATTCCTCACGGAAGCAGTGAATTGGCTCTACATTGCTGTGGGCCAGATAAAGCCCACAGATTTCTGTCTGTGAAATGTCCCCGCCACAGTGTTACCCACAGACTTTGCTATGTATCAGTCCCTATGTCTGTTTCAAAAAGTGCTCCTGTAAGCCAAGCCTCATTGGTAGTACTGAGATGATCACAGGGTCGCTACAGAGGAACCAGCTGATTTTGGTTTCAGAGCTCCTGCAGGAAAGCAAGGCCCTTCTCCATGTCTCCACTGAGATGAGGGGAAAAAGTTGTCTTGTTTCACTGAGAAAATTTCAGGTCATCATATAGAACTGTTAAAAGTAATAAAGTGAGATTATAGAAGGATTTCCATCAGTAAGCAATATTCACTTCCCCTTTGGTATATTAAGTCAAGTTGCTTCCTTGAAATCAGAAAACAGTGTTACACAAACGTACAGTAACAAGTAACTACAGAGTTCAGCTCTGTGCTTATGCCTTGCACAATAAGGAACCTAGTTTAGTCTCAAGTTATATCTCTAGAATTTAGAAATCAAACCTAATTTGCTACAGCTGGACACCACCTGCAGATTACTGTTTAAGTACTCTGAACATTACATACTTATCTTTTAAATATTGATAATGCCATTTTTCATTTATGTGACATGAAGTCCCACAGGGAATAATTATGCTAATAAACCTTAATGATTCTTGCAAATAAATGATCAAACAAAATTGCTACTGTTGATTTATATTAATGGATGCCTTTAGGAGAAGATTTGTCAGGATGCGCTGCTTCTTGAATCCCAATTCATCTTATTTAGCAGAAGAATGTACATAGTTTGTAAAACAGATTAAGTGTTTAAAATATAATGTGTTCATGCAGTTTTTGCAGTTCATAACACTCAAGCACTATTATCTTGCCTTATGGCAAATCTGCATTAAAGGCTTCTTTGTATACAACCTTTGTCAGTCCTTTTTTCCCCCCTTTTGTCCCCTATGGCTAAAAAAGTCCTCCTTCAGAAGATCTCTAACTTAACCTTGCTGTCACTCACGCAAGCATCAGTGATCACTATGCTGTTGTAACTGTTGAACAACTTTGCTTTTACTGTAATTAGTCCAGAAACATTCTTGGTGCTTTAATAAGGGCACATGACCTGAACCTGGGTGACCTACAGAATTTTACAGGATACGTTAAGATGAGCAGTATCTACTTTTCCTCTACTATCAGATATGCTGGAAATTCTCATACCCAACTACCCAAACTTCTGAAATTTTAACCAAGTTCATTTGGAAAACGTTTTACATGGGCTTGCCTTCTAGATAGTATCTATGTTTGAAAGCAATACCAATGGACTTTTTGCTTTAGCTTATAAATAACCATTTCCTGACTCCATATCTATTCAGATGTATACTAGAGAGATACAACTGTAGTTCAAGAACCTCATTTTAGTATTTTTGGAGGAATTCTCTCTACCCTCTCTCATCT
Organism: Struthidea cinerea; assembly: GCA_013397865.1. NCBI lineage: Eukaryota > Metazoa > Chordata > Aves > Passeriformes > Corcoracidae > Struthidea > Struthidea cinerea. The sequence goes on along the minus strand of VZTI01002402.1, from coordinate 66,047 downwards.
CCATTACCTGTTTAGTATTTTCTTCCCATCCCACAGGTGTTTGTACTACAAAGTACTCTTTTCAGCACTCCTAATTATTCAATTTTTCCTCTTGTCATGAAGCATTTTTCAGGCCTCGCCTCACTTCAGGCCACATTTTTGGTGCATGTTGCCCAGGGAGTGAAAGTCACAGTACAAACACTGATTTAGCAAGGAAAAGAAAAGGAAAATGAGCTTTGGCACCTATTTGCATCAGACTGTGTCCAGCCCTGGGAGAGGATCCTGGCCTGGGGAGGGCTCTTCTGTTGGCACAAACCAGAACCTGAAACAGCACAGCAGAACCACATTCCTGGACACCACCCTCTACACCCTCAATTGTGACTCCAGTTGTGTGTGGTGACCTGGTCCCAGGCTTCGTAGCCACCTGCTTTTCTCACAGTAACATCATGGCCTATCACAGGCACTTCTCCTTCTTGGACCTGGGAACAGAGGCTGCACTAATTACAGCTGCCTGAATGCAGTGCTGCCTATGTCTGCCTGAAGATGACCAAACTGACTGGTTTTCTACATAGTATATCTTTAAAATTCCCAATTAGAAGACATGAAAATACACTCTAGGCCTTGGCTTAATTTAAGAGTTTTGCTGTACCCTGCTCTTCCTTTAACAGAAATTCCTTGTTTCCCTGGACAAGTTTCTGTATGACTCACCATTTCCATAACCTCAGCCTCACATTCATGAATGCACCAAGGCTATTGAATATTTATCAGATTTTGGACTTTTTTTCCCTGAAAGATTTGCATTTAAATAAATGACAACAAAAGAGAGAGCTGAAAAGAGTCTTCCAGACCTCCCCCACATTACCTCCTTCAACTTTTGTACCATCATTGCAGCCATTGTCTACCAAATCTTCCCAGGCAGACAGAGAATATATTACTGTTGCAAAAAGCAAGATGCAATTTAGGAAAAATAACTGCATGCGATTACATGAGTTTACAACATGCATATTGTTATGATACTTAGGTTAGGTTTTTATTGCTGTTATTAAAGAGTCTACAATACTTGCTTAATCCTTCATTGAAACTAATGTTGAATTTGCCGTTTATAACTTTTTTGTCAATTTGATTTTTTCTTTCCTGGAAGATGCTTGTCTGGAAAATATGAACTTATCTTCCTTTAATTCATTTAAAATTAACTTTCTCAGAATATATTTTTCTATCCTCTCCCTGAGTGATAGCCACTCTTCACACAAGAGAGTCTTCTGGCAGCACTCCCTCCCCATTTTTGGTGCAAATGCCACCAATGAGGACCTGCCGCTCTCTTTGGTGCCAAGAGAACCGAGATGTTTCTGTTGGACTGGCTCCAACAAGGGTGAAAATCAGAGTTTCTGCATGTTCCTTCAAGCAACAAAAAAGAAGCACCAAGATCTCGCCTGCCCACTCTTTGCACAGGCTTTTCCTTTCCCACAGGCATCCCTGCAACACCAAACATCCACAGAGCAGTGAATAAGCTCAAGACCAGAGACATGGAGACTTGTGCTGCCAATGGAAATGGCTGCTCAGGACACAGAGAGCTGTGTGGAAAAGCTCTGAATCCATTTTCCCTTCACCCTCACTCAGTAATGCAGAGAAAGGGAAGATGAAAGTGAGGGAGAAAAACACTATTTAAAAAGTAATTTTAAAAAGGAGCATCTTTGAGAGCTTGAAGCTGTTTCTGAGGGTCTGCAAAACAGAGGCAACATCTGCTAAACATCCACTAATCTCAGAGCAACAACTGAGCTCATCCTCCTGTCCCTACCACTACCCAAACTCCACAGAGAAACAAACAGGAGCAAAGTGAGCCCCTTTCTCCTCTCCCCACATCTCACCTGAGGAAACCTGCACCAGGTAAAGGCAGCACCAGAAGATGGACCAGAGGCATTTGGATATGTGATGCCACATAATCACTTGTAAACAGATGATTTCAAAGGCAGGTTTTGCTTTTGCAAGGGAGTTTTTGCCCTTGCTGTTACCATGATGTGTTTAGAGGGTCAAGGACAGAGCAGCAATGACTCACACAATGCCACAGCTGGAGGATAGGATGTCTGTAAGAACCAGAAACCCCCTCCCTTTGCTGGTCATTATACCAGTCCTAATGTACCTGCAGCTGCTAAACTGCACTGCAAGAATATTAAATTTGTATAGCTCCTTCATGCTGGCAATTGCACTAGGTATAGAAAGGTATGACAAAAGCACAGAGAAAGGCTGGATCTATTCAATTCCCAATGGGGCACCATGAGAAAGTTCAGTAACTTCCAGATCATCACACTGCATCTGTTCTGGTGGCAAGTGCTAATGTTGAGGGTTTTCATTCTATATATTTACTAGAACTAATCCATACCTTTGTAAACTCAGAGTAATTTCTATCCTGAGGAATAGTGTCTTCTCATTCTAAATCCGCTTTAATGATCACGCCTACCCCATTCCACTGAGACCTTTCAGAGGGAAGAGGCTCTAATCTATTTAGCTTCACGAAGGGTTTCTCTCTGACACGTGCTCTCCTAATAGACCATTTATCAGAATGAAGGGTGATCCCCAGAGAGTGCAGACAGCAGGACTGGCCTAGCCTGAGTGACAGTCTGTCCAGCAGAGATTGACTTTAATGAAGCACAGAATAAACAGGAAGATTAAGAGAGTGCAAAAATCAGTGACAAGTTTTGAGTCCACCTGGGCAGCTTACTGTGCAGCACAGATCTGTCACTGAGTTATAAATGTTATATATCTGTTTGGTTGCTAAGTATCAAACACAGCAATCCCACACACATTACAAGAGAAAGCTTTCCCCTTGAATCTCACCCTTGAGAAAGGGTACCTGCTTTAAACCCAGAAACACAAGCTGAGAGTGGACTGGACTCTGGCAGTGTTCTGGTCTGACCCTCTGCTCAGAGCTGGGCCAGTTTCCAGTATGTTGCTGGGGAATTCTCCAAGTAATTCATTTTCAGTTGACAATCCTTTGTAAATATTCATGATGGAGTTTCTTTCTCTGTGACAGAAACGTAGTGACAGTATGGTTCTATTGTATGGGATCCATCTTAGCAAAGTTCAGACCATAGCATCTCCCAAAATCCTGCTACTGACGATGGATAGAAGGCAGGTGTGCCTGCCAGTTAGGAACATCCACCTCAGGGTGAGATTATGTCAGCAGCTCTCTGCACTGGCCGCTAATGGAAAAAGATCAACTGAGACACAGACACCTTTGGACAATGACTTGCATCCACAAACATCAGACTCTTAGCCCTGAGGTGTAGCCAAGGCTCATTCTTCATTGTGACAACTGTGGCTCTTACGCCAGACATCTCTCCAGCATCTTCAAACTTATTTCTTTTGTTGGACTTGGATAGAAATTCATAAATAGAGGCTGAAGCTACAAATAGAGTGTTTTTCACCTAGTGATAACAAGCTTCAAATGTGGACAGGATTATTACTACTATACCACCTCACAGCTAGAAAAGCCCAATTACAGTGTACATATCTACTACCAGCAAGGAAGAATCATGTTAAATCTTGTCTCTGGATGATCTGCTGGATGTAAAGACACCACTTTGATAAAGCAAAGAAACTAATCATCTTTCTGCAGAAGCTAGTCTTGAAGAGAGCACACAATACTGGCAAGATACTTTACTCCCCCCAAAAAATGGAGTTTTAGCTCTAGTTTCTAGAGCAGAATTAAGTCCCTATTCACTACTTTCAAACAGTTTTGCTCATGCAGGTCAAACTCTTTACTGAAATAAAGCAAAAGTTTCCAAACAGAAAACTACAATACATACTGTTGCTGCCAAATATCAGGACCACCTAAAGTTTTTGACATAAAGTGGCTATATAAAATCAGTTTTATAGATGCAGTTCTAGAGTTCACACTGTCTAGTTTATTTCCCTGTAAAAAGTCTGTTTTGTCTGTGCCAATATTCACATATGACATCTAGCCCAACAGATAACGGCTGCTCCACTGTTTTTTTTTTTTTCAAAGCACAATACATAAGGTGTGAGCACAAGAAATGAAACTGGATGTGAAACAAGCAACACAAGAAGTGTTTCAGGATCCCCATCTGCCCATGCTGCAATTGTACACGGCCAACAGATGATGGCACCAAAATTCAGTCTGTTAACAAATGCTACTTGGGAATTGACAAAGTGTTTGGGTAAATACGTCAAAATAAATGTACTGACATGTAGCTAATTTAAACAGCATAAAATAGACACAACTTAGGGGAGGATGGAATGCACCTTTTACAGTAAACCATCACTTTTCCCCTACTCCCTCTTTCCCCACATCTCAAGGACTTTGTCTTTCAAAGTGTGCACAGTCAGGGTCTGACTTCTGAGGGACGCTGTGGACAGATATTCATATCAATGGCATCATCGTACCTTCAGCCTTTGCTAATCTTGTGCTATATACAACAGTAAGAATGCTCTTAAAAGCACAGGCTAACTACAGGATGAAATGTACAATCAAGAATGAGAAGCTCAAGGATTGTACTTCCAAATGCATAAATAATTTGGCTGTTAGAAGTCACAAATGTACTACCCCATCATGGATATTTCCATGAGATTCTTCAGTCTTTCTCAATTGCTCTGGTTTAAACACCATCAGTTTTGGCTAGCACTTGAAAAACCATCTGGTATATAAATATTCATAAATTAATTTATGAGAAATACAGTCTCCTTTCACTGCTTCTCAGGTAAACATCATGTGCAGCTTTAAAGAAGCAGCAGCAACACAGTTTCAAAGTAGCAGGAACTGTATATATGCTTTAAGATTGGACAACCTGATTAGCAATAGTATTTCTGATGCTGATTATACCTTAAAGCAGGAAGGAGGCAGGTGTTAAATAACTAAACAAAGTACAACAAACAAACACTTCAGTTTTTAACAAGTTACTGGGTTTAGTTACTCCAGAGGTTTAATGGAAGCTATGTTGTTTAATCTATGAAAAGTGTCTTCTGTTTGCCATATGCTTGCAGAGCCATCATTAAAACGGTAATTTATTACTGGAATGAGCCTCAAAATATTATGACCCAGTATCACATCCTGGAACCAAAGGTCAGATCAGCATTTTGTTCATGGTATTAAGCTCTGTCTTGCCTCAAGCAAGACAAAGAGGTCCATTAATTCTGGAAGGCCAACTCCCCCCCCATCAACTTGTTAGAAGTCTAATTAGCAGGTTGAATTCTACAGTCCATAATAATGCTAGTGGCCACACAATTTGAAAGGGTAGAACTCACTGATGTTTCACAACAGGTATTTAAAATTTAAAAAATACTACAAAGCTTAATTATGGAATATAAAAACATTTTTTGACACCTGACACATTCGTATGTTCCTATTGCCAAAATGACTGCATTGAAATCTGAAAGCTTAAAACTGCATCTTCTGTGTTCAGAGATCACCGTGAAAGCAATTTCTATAACCTGTCCATTTATCTCTTCTAGCTCATTCATTTACTGATAGGACTGTCATTTTTTGACAGATAGTAATGAAGGTATTAGTAGCTGGTTTATCCTGCTTTGCACATTTTATATACCTTTCCTCATTAAAGAATATTTTGACACATTATAACAAGACAACATATTCTTGATGCTTGATGCACAGGTAGTATCTTTATACTAGTATGTGCCTATGTTAAAAGAGAGCAAAGATTTTTATTATTAGAAACTGTGCACTCTCTGCTTTTAAGTTATGTCAGGAAAAGGTTTTAGATGAGATGTCAAAATCATGTTATTCAAATATGCAAATGAGTTTTACACCATCGAAAATAATAAGATTCAGAACCTACCTTCTTTATTCATGCAAAGTATGTTGTAGGAATTATTTCTTTTTTATACCTCTGAAGTTGTCTGTACTGTTCCAAAGTAAATCTTCTGTTTTATATGACTGATGCTTCTCCCTCTATTTTGAGTATCACACCTTGGTCATTTGCTCAGGAACATCCTTATAAATGAAAACACTGGAATGGAAATTAAGGAAATACTTTGTTTCTACAAAAAGTACTATATATTCTCTGCTTAATTTGATTTTCATTGAGGGCTAATTTTAGAAAGTTGCTTATTCTCCATATTTCAGACTTGGATCCATTAAAATCCTTCCTTTCTCCAACCTCTCACTGTCAACTTTTTACAGGATTTTTTGTTAACTAGGTAAGAAAAAAGTATACCACATTTATACCACGTATACTGGGTTGGGCTTCTGCATGCAGCTGTGAAGTGAAAAATAACAGTAAGGGTTGGGATTAAAAGGCCAAAGTTGCACAGTTAAAATAGCAGTGTGTAATTATCAGTAGCTAAAATAAAAAGCCAGGGCAGACCAGAAGTGATTTTGTTCAGATGAGGTATTTTACATCTTTTCCTCGCATTACTTTCTCACAAGACCATAGATCAATTATTAAACTACCCAAGTCTATCCCCATCTTTGTCAACATCTAAGTGATGAAGTACCACTTTATCACAAAAAGCGAGCCTTGACTGATGAGAAAGCAGCCAAACTCATATACAGGCTGTAAAATCAAAAATTATCATAAAATCAAACAATGGTTTGGGTAGGAAGGAACCTTAGGGACCATCTCACGCCAATCCCCCTACGTGGGCAGGAACACCTTCCATTAGCCCAGGCTGCCCAAAGCCCCAGCCAACCTGGCCTGTGGCAGTAGACAACCTGCATGGCTTCATAGCTCTGTCTCGGACTGTTCAACCACCCCTCCCTCAGCTTTACCAGTCACTGGACCCGAGTTGTTTTGAGTTCACTCATGTGCAAATACAAGGCTGGCATCCTGAGCTGCCTGCTCTGTGGATGAACCAAGGCAGACAAGACTGGTTCAATAGGAATCTCAATCAGACATCAGGTGAAAACACCCATCAGCACATCCATTTACACATAATTTGCAGAACAAAGGCCCTGGAATTAGCAATCCCGAAAGCAATACAATACTTGCCCAATATCTGGCTAAACCCTCCAGGAAACTAAAATTAGCAAAGCTGCAATTCCAACGAATATAAACGGGAGGGACTGGAGGGGCAGGGGAGGAGCCTATGACTGGTAGTAAAGCACCAGAAGTATAAATGGAATTAATTTCTCCACTCCTAGAACATAGTTCAGTGATGAAGGGATAGGGAAGATGAAAATCTCAGGAGGAGCTTCAAGAGGCCACACCTTACTGGCCACATAATAAAAAAAGTCTTTCGTTTTAAAGAAATGCACAAGGATTTTAGTGCTGTATTTATCTCTGTCCATCTTTTTAATCAAAACCAAAATACCACGCTCTGTTCTTCTGGGACAAACATATGTGTGTTCATGTATGTGTTTATTTTGGTAATTTATATAGAACTAATCCAGTGGTGTGATGAGAAATGCACATTACATTTAAATGAGCAAAGGGAATAACAAAGAAAACAGATGAATCCCATTACAGGTGTCTGTGAGGAAGAGAATACTGATGTGAAGCTCCAGTCTGAGAATTTTAACAGCTGTCAACATTAAAATACCCCAGTGGGAATTAGAAGAGTAAAGCCTTTAACAAAACTCGCAGGTTACTGATGTTTGGCCCGTGCATCCACAGAGGGTTGAAATTAATGGAGCAAGGTTTAAACTCAGTCAGTGGTTTAAGATAATTTTGTATTCTGGTAATACTCATCTTCATCACCCAGAACTAATGCCTGTCTTTTACCAAGAGAAATCTAGTAAATGTAGCATTTTCAACCTTCTGAATGCTCAGACCGATATATACAACCAGAGGACTAAAAGTACTGTCTCACTCTTAAATGTAGCAAGATTTAAATTGTAAGGTGCTGGTAGCTTGCTATTCACTTGCTTTAGTTACCCCACTAGAAGTATGAGCAAGGCTCAATAATAGAGCATACAATAATGTTCAATGAACTTAATTTCTGTTAATTATAAAAAAAACAAACCAGAGACTCTCCTTAAGGAAGAGATATTTGTCTTCTCTACAGACATATTTGCCTTATGTTTATCCCCACTGCTATGAAACATCTTTTCTTACCTTCATGCAAGTGCTCTCCAAAGTTCCAGCATTTTGTGCCAAGTACTACTATGTGGCTTTCTGCAAGATGAAGCACTATACTCAATATTCAAACAGAAAATAAACTCTACAGGATCCAAACTACAGCAGGATTTAGCTTTCAAGATTCAGAGATGCTTGGATTTTAATGCTTGATTAACTTACTTCAGTATTTGAGACTATACACATGATTCTCAAAACTTCTGTAAATAATGGACAGTTCAGACTGAGAGATTCCATCTGCTCTGGTAACAAAGAATTTTCTTTCTAGTCACTTGGTAAAAAAGTATTCTGATATTGTGGTGTTCTTCTGTTCATTGATCTATCCAGGTAATTTTCAATTAGTAAAGTAAATAATTACAGATCCAAGAGGACATAATGCTTATTTACAGTTTTGCAACCCATTAGAATACTCACTGCAGAACAAAATGAGACCCTCCTATGCTCACTTGTACTTAAAAGAAAAATTATAGAAATAAAAATAATAATAAAAAATATTTTAAAGCCGTTGATGTTAATGTTCTTGTGAGAGAAGGAAAAGGTGATAAACTACTCCACTGGTAAAGTCAATCCTGTTAATTGTTATTTTGAAGTTTATTCACAACTACTGCAAACGCAGGGCCATTTTCAATCACTTGCAATAAAAGGGATGTCCAAAACACATATCCAGAAACGAGTTAAGAAACATCATACAAATGAAAGGTAATTTGCACACACACATACAATCTCACATTATTTCCAGAAATATCAGTGTTGTAAACTGGTATTTAAAGTTCAGCATTTTTAAAACATAATAGAACTTTTGTAAAATAACATGTTTTTCTAATTCTCAACCATCTAAGTGAGCATGAAAGATTGGGTCCAAGAGAGACTCTCTTCCTAGAGTCTACCTTCTGCAATGAAATCTAAACTATGGTTAAAACCAGCTAACTACAATACAACACAATAGTATTTGGCTAAGCCTGCAGATCTCCAGGGATTATTAACCCTTTGCTAGTAAATGTAACCTTTAAATTAATTTTTTGCAGACTGAGGAAAGCAGAAAAGAAAACATCGGATTGAAGATCTAAGGTGAATAGAGCACTAGTCTAATTTCTTAAATAAGCCAAACCTATCCAGTAGCTGGAGCACAGGAAGCACGTGCTACTCATCCCAAAGCTTTCTGAAGGTGAAGTGAAAACAGGCTACATCTTGCAGCACTAACTCATCAACTGCCATGGGGAAATCTGCTTAAGTACAGACTGTTGGGGATGGTTTGCAGTGTGTCCTTTTCAGAATGTTGCTAAGAGAAATGAGGCAATTACAAGCTTATTTGAAAAAGAAAGGACCTGACTGTAATTAGGGAAGAAGTGTGCATTAGAGGCTTTTAAAATTTAATTTGGATACCAAATTACATCTTATTTCTCTTTCCTTAACAAACAACAACAAAAATCTTATGACCTAAAATAAGCTTCTTTAAAACTTAGAACAGCAGCTATTACTCAGTGGCTGTATTGTACTAACACCCTGAAAATACCACCCAATGAAGTCTTACTGTACTTGCCCTACAAATATATGAACCAATCCCTACTCTAAAGAGTTTGTAGTTTGTATGTTACAAAGTCTAATTATAGTGTGAGCATAAACCACAAACCCTCCTACAAGTGGCAAAAATCCGAAAAATCAAGATAATTACAACCCTTGCTCATCCTGATTTTTAAGGCTATTTTTAGAACGGTATAGGCTGATGTGCTCTGAGCTTTTATATTTGCATTAAGTCCTCTGTGATTCCCCCTCTGAAATGTGTGCATATGCTGAGTCCATGTGAGATGCTACCACTGGCGCTTGTCAGAAGAATTAAATCCCTCTCAAGCTTGTTTACAGCTCAGCACTTGTCATACTGCTCCCCTGAGCTTCATGCCTGGTTGGGTCTTTTCTTTCTCTTTGGCTTTGTGAAAGATTTAATTTCTTTTTTGTTTATGTGTGTATTTACACTTGCAGGTGCAGAAAAGAAAAAAAATCACTGTACCCAGATGTTTTGAAGCTGCAGTAGCATACATACAGCTGAAATTAAGGAGAAAAACTGTAGCAGAAAAAAACCAACTTTCTCATACATTCTATAGCATATTTAATAAACCTAGCATGTTTCATTGACAAGAAGGCTCTCAAATTCCATTTTAGGAAGACCAGAATATTTTACAGTTGTTTTCTTTGCCCTTTTGCAAAGAGCTTTATAGCATCTGAAGATGGTCCAATTACTCCTATTTTCAGTTTCACCAATATCCCCTTGTAAGGTTACAGACTCCATCACCACTACAGCTACTGCAAACCAAGCTATCTTAGCCCATTACTGAGTTCGTTGAAGCTCAGAGTTTCACCCAAATTTTCACTAATAATTTGAAAATTATATTGTATTGTTCAAACAAACAAACAACAACAACAAAAAAAAAACCTAAACAACCCTCTTGCTTCTGTAGTAATAGGAGAAGTCGTCGGCTGGATTGCCTGTAGATACTCCAGTTCTGATCTCTCATATCACATCTAGTTAAGCATGTCTCCGTTTCACAACTGTTACTGGTTAACCCTGCAATTCATTTACCCCACCACATACTACAACAGTCCATAAAAGGGTGAAAATACTAGTGAGCTCTGGCTTCATAGGCACCTACTGAAGCCATCCCTCTACACACAGAAGCTTGTCTGCTTCACCTTCACAGCAGCTGCAGGCAGAGCCTTCCCCAGGCAGTAGAAGGGCTGCTCATACCTTTGCTCCAGCTCAGCACCTGTATGGAGAACCTTTCCACATGCGTGTTTCCAGTCAATTCAGTTTACTCACACAACTATGCGTGGAACAAAAGAATTCTTCTGTGAACATTTTTTTGATCAACTTTTACCTTTTGACTTTTCTAGTCATGCACAATTTGCAACACAGAACTTGCTGATGATGAGAATAACAAAAATATAAGCATCTGAAGCAGAACCCATTGGAATTTTAAAGGGCACTCTTGTGAAACCTAAACAGATGAATCTGCTTTTTTTTTTTAAGATGTTTTCACCTTCAGTAACTTCCTCTAGAGCTCCACTGGACACTATGTGGAAGAGCCTGATCAATGGTTCCGTGACATGACCTCTACAATCACAGCATTCTGTCTGCTGGCACAGTGGGGAAGTCAATTTTTTTACTTTTATACCCAAGTATTTGTTGGGTTTTCTCTGGATTTCCAGCAAGCATAAATGTTTCTGGCTCTGCATGCAAGGTAAATGAAACATAAGAGACCCTAGTGGATAATAGAGGTGAGGTGCAGAAAGTTTCACCTCCCCTGAGCCAGGTATTGCAATGGTATATATTTCACTTGATGGACAGGAACTATGTTTGGACCAAGTGAACTTTGTCAATTACTGATCTTTAACTAATTGGTGTACATTATACTCAAGACTATCAGTTTACAGTCAGGTCAAATCTTTGTGCTGTGAAGTGGCTGGTAACAGTTTTGTCAGATGCTGCACAGAATCTCATGTTTCTTGATATATATCTACTCTCATTAACCAAACTCTCACTAAATAAAAAAGTAGAAGCATTTTGCTTGTACATGTTCTATATTCCACTCACAGTAAAGTTCCCATTTGCTGCTGCTTCTTATTGATCTTTTATTGCAATGAGACATCTTGATAATCCAATGACACTCTTTGTTAGGTGCTTTGTATTTTCTCTGGAGAGTTTGTTCAGAATTCCTATCAGCTTTACAATCATCTATAAGGAAGAGAATATGGCTGTTATTGCAGGGAGTCAGTTCAGAGTGGATATATTTTACCCACTCTAACTATGGATAAGCAAAAGACTGACCTTCTAAACATTTTTTTCATAGTTCCCTCTCCTTGTTCCATGCATCTTTTGCAGGGTAACATACATATAAAACAGATGTGATCAAGAAATTCTTGTAACAGTGCAAGTAGATTGTAAGCTCTCTCAAACAATGCCTTTTTTTGATGGAAAGAACCAACATATTTGTAAGGACTGTGTGAACACATTAAATAAAGAATACATTAATATAAGCCACTAATTATGTGAGAGGACAACAGATATATTTTTATTACTGGCAAAATACAAATGGCAATTAAGAGGCAGTAATATGTTAAAAGCTTCCAAGATAGCACTGCTGAACAGCAGTTCCCTAATGCACTTAAATCACTCAGTGATAGCTTGGAGTCAGGAAGAGGTCCACTTCTATGCAGAATTCTTTTTATTTCATTTCAACAATGAATAAACCTTCACATATATACCAGTACCCATGAATCAACTGTACTATGAAGGGCCAGCTTTATCCTGGTGGAAGTGCACAAACCTAGCAACAGTTTGAGAGGCACAGTGGTCCTGGACAGGAACAGTGCTTTCCAGAGCCCTCAGGGAGCCCTGCTTCCTTACTGCGCATCTCACCTGCTTTTGTGGAGTGGAGATGAAATCCCATTTCCCTCCACTGAGTAGCTCACCTAGTCAGAAGCGTGCTTGGATTAGCAAGATGCTCTAATTCAAGTATAATGGCACTTTTAGAACAATCTGTTTAGACAACTTTATACTCAAAACAGCCTCAGGATTGCTGCTGAACTCTCCTCATTTTTAACGTGATAAAAAGCACTATCGCCTTTGTGTTTTATTATTCTGTTCAGGTACATTGGGGAAAATAAAACCAAGTTATGTTTTCATTATAGTTGCACATAAACAACTGTGTGTCTCTGTGTGTGTACACAAAGAGAAGTAATGGGAATGCAGGAACAGTCCAACGCAGCTAAGACTTCACCTGACTTCCTATACTGCCACCATTTATCTATCAAGTTCAGTGTTTTTAAAGTTTCCCTTTAAGGCTGAATTTTACTCACAGTGCTGGGATTCATTTTGACTGCCTCTAGTCTGTCCCACTTAAATGATATCTAACAAATGCACTGGATTTCATTAAACAACCTAGGAAATGATATTATGTGCCATCAACTTGCTAGCCCCAAGAAGTAGTGAAGTCTTTCCAAGAGTAGGTGGAAAGACAAATCTCATCTGAAAACCCAAGAAACTGGTACACAAAATTCAATCCTCATTTCAGGCAGTAAACACACAGGTAATTTAAATACATCCAATTTAAAAACTATTAAGCATTCATGTTCCAATTCTACAGCATTAAAAGAGAGGAAAACAAGGGCTTCAATTTGTTGCTAGAATATCATGATGGATCCATATGAAAAACTCACAAGAGGCTGTAAGAACAGACCTGCAGGTGATTTTCCTTTAGTCAAAAGGATTAATTCTTAATTACAATATTTATAAGCAAAATGTATGAAGGTTATATTTTCAAGGCTACCAATTTGTCAGTATGAGACAACTTCCTTCATAAAGAAACCAGCATATTCACAGAAGTTTTTGGGGAAAATAGCTCTTTTGACTTAAATGCCTAACACTAAGTCTTTAGTGAACTGACGTATGAAATGCAGTTTCCTTACATTAGATTCATAACATAAGCAACTAAGTAATGCTGCTTAAAAATGGAGAATTGCTTGCTGAAAAGCTACTGGTTTTGATTATGGACTTGATCTTATTTTGGCCAGACTAGAGCCCACACATGTAATTTGAGCATTCCATTTTCTTAATATGAAGATAAATTTGCCCAAACATAAAGGCAGATATAGGTGTAACATCACAGTTATCTTTCTGGTTGTCAGAAAAAACTCTGATATAATGGTTTCAACAGTAAAAAGCCCCTCAACAAACCCAGCACATTTTTATGTCAATAAACACATTAGCTTTGTAACACCTTGAAGGCACAACTACATTCACCTCCCTCAAAGTAAGTGTTTCACAGGTAAACATTTTCCACTTGTTTTCTTTAATCTGGTGCAAAAAGGAGGTATCAGCTTTACAAGGTTAATTTGGGTTAGCGAAATAACTGAATAAAAAATTTTAATTAGTTGTCTTAGAGCTACAACAGTGATCCAAAACTCAAAGGAACTCTGTGCATAGTATCTGTAAACTAATATGAAATACCAGTCAACATACTTTCCCTTTCAGCACAGAATTAATAGGGAAGATTAGAGTCAAAATCCTGCATAAAAACATAACATTCAAAGGAGATAATATGCCAGCCTTCATTAAGGAACTGAGGACTGTCCTTTTGAACTACATTGAAACTGGAATAAACATTTTATTAAAAGCAAAAATCATTCAATGTAACCATAAAACATACTTACCTTTTTTTTTTATTACGGGCATATGAAGCATACATCAAAATATACAGGCTGCAACAAGACAAAGTAAGTTCACAAGCTGCAAAAATCAACACTAATGAAAACAAAAAGAGAACAATTAGGTATAAATTTGCCCTACACAAAAATTTCTAAGTGGTCTGTAACAAAATTCTGCTGTGACAGTCTATGGTCACAGTCTTTAGTGGAATATTTGTATATCTGACAACATAAAAAAATAACTGCTTTCTGCATGCCAGCATATAAATAACAATGCTTAATGCCTGCAGAAAAGTTTAAAGACCTTTAATTTAAGGTTTTGCAGAATACAAGCATTACTCAAGATTCTTTACCCTGACCTTTAGGTTCTGATTCCTTCTAGAAGCAAAGCACCACAGAAATGAGATTTAACATGTATTCCCCAAGGTTCTTCTCTCTCTCTCTCTGCCCCAGGAAAGGAAAAATAGACATATATTGTTATAAAAACTTCCTTGTTTAAAATACATCACTCAGTACTTAGAATTCAGTATGTGCTACAATTGGATATTTTTTTCCTGTGTTTACTCAGCCATTCCATTTAGCAAAATCTGAACCACAGGTCAACCAAAGCTTCTCTCCCAAGCTGCACAAGGTAAACAGACACTGGTTGCACTGGAGGAAGATCCAAGTGACTGAACGTTCACTGATCATCATGATGACTGCTGTTTTCCATTAAATGTCAATAATGTAGACAGCATGCACATGGCACACGACTTCCCTAAAAATAAGAACTATATAAACAATCTTCAATGATTATTCAAGCAAGTATGATAAAGCTCTTGAGATGAGGGGAAAGGGTGATTCTACTATGGACACCAAGAATTAAGTGACTGTTTTTTGGTAAGGCAATGAAAACTGGAGGTGAAATGTCTTCCCCAGTACAAAAATAGAGGTGACACAGTGTAAGAACTACTGATGGCTGGATGGAAAAACAACTTTTAAGTGACTCAGAAACACCAAACTGAATCATGTGACGTTATATTCAATTAACTGAAAATGCATTAATGAAACTTGATCCTCCAGAGCAGCTTCCACCAAAAGTGTCAATTTAACTTATCTCAGGGAAACCTCCCAAATAACATCTCTTCACAAAAATACCATGCCAGTGTTTTCATTATATATCTTCCTTGCCTATGAAAAGCTATCTGGTGCTCTTGCTAGAACAATCAAGTTCTTTCACCTCTTCCTTCAGAAGGACCAGAAGATATTTGAGGGGTTTGTACCTAACACTACCCTTTGCATAAGCATTGTCAACATGGTTTGAAACAAACAATGCTTTATATAATAAGCATCTGAGATGATCAAGATATAACTCTGCCAAATATGCATATTTTTAACTTTGAGTTCTATTTTCCACCTTCTCTAAACACCATGTGGCCAAATCCTTCCATATTCTTACTAAATGGTAAATGTTTCAAAAATTTAATTGCGTAATAAAAGACAAATGTGAGGAAATTACAAGTATTGCAACTGGTTCCAGCTGAACTTAATCTTTTCTAACACCACATATCAAAGCATTATTCAAAATATGTAATTTGCATGGAATATCATCAACCAGATTAAAAATACTACAGATTTCCCTGGCTTTCAACACAGATGCATTCAGGAACTCCCTTGGTAACATACACATACAGTTTTGTAGCTGATAAAGTGCTTTAAGCTGCATAAAATAAAGCATCGCAATGAGTAATCTTCCATGTGTAAAAGCACGAAGACATCAGACTGGTTAACCAAACCACTATTTAATGATTTCACTAAAATCTTTAAAAAACAAAAGAATAATGCAACTTATTCTTCTCAGCTTTTTCATGTGTCGTGGTATTTGAAGTTCTTCAAGTGGCAGATCTCAAAGAGCTGCAAGTACGTGAACTGTTCCACTTTTCTTTTTTAAAAGTCTTCTACACTTGCATGGATGACAATGAAGATGCAGTCCAAAATTTAAATCATACATCTCTTCAGAGCTTGAAGGAACTTTTGAGGCTGTTGAGATCTGGTTTATTTAGAGGCTCCAATAGTAAGCTGGATGGTCTCTGGATTTTAATACTGTTAGACTCACCTAGCAGCTGAGCTTGGTGAACTTAAGAGGACAGAGGAAACTTCAGTTGCAGGCTGATGGGCCAGAAAAATATCTGTATAGTCTGGAAAGGTTAGCACATCATATCACAATACACAGGTACAAAAAATGTTTATGCATAGGCACTTGCTCATTTAATTCTAAAATAAAACAAACAAACCAACCAAAAACTAACAAAAATGCCCAATGAAACATACATCTCAAATTCACAATATTGAAGTTACTTATTTTTTGGGAACTGCCACTAAATCTTTTTAAAAAATGGGAGAAAGCTATGCCCAAAGTTTCCAGCTGAGCATAAAATTATACACAAAGACAAATTTTTGTTGCAAATATTTACTCAAAAAGTAATAATTTACAGCAGTGTTTTAACAGCTGTTCAAAACATTTAACATTCATTAAAAACAAAACTGTAAGTCAAAAGCACATTCTGAATGTTTCAAATGGAGCAATGAAATCAAAAGAGCAAGCTACTGTTAATCATATGCATTCCTAAATCTAGCTAACCAGAAAACAAAAATAACCCCCAAAACTAAAAAACCAAACCAAAACCAGCAGCCATCTTTCTGTACATAACTTAGACTACAAAAAGTCCTGAAATTGAACTGTACAATTCTACTTTATATGCCCTTGTGTTCTATTTTTAAGTTAGCCAGTAGCAGCTGCAAAATGGCAGAACGCATGCCAGGTGGTGTTTCCAGTTTGGAGTTTTCCTTATTTTTGCTTAAAACCATTTTTACATTAAACCATACTTTGGCGTGACTTACAGACCATTCCTATGGGTCTACGGCTAAGAATAATTAAACCAATAGTAAAAGCCTAACAGCTACAGTACTTTTCAGCATTATGTCCTACTTTATACACCTAAGTTCGATATTTCTGCACAGCCTGCACAGTGAAAACCCCACAAATATATATTTTTATTGTAATAATTTCACTTTCACTGAAAGTTTATTAAGGTAAGTTTACAGCCTGGCAGAATGACACCTGTACAGAGGTGCACAATTTAATATACTTCTGTTCACGTGCTTTTACAGACAGGAATGTGACACCAAGTCCCAAGGTTGATATTTACCTAAGCTATCGGCAGACCAATAACCTTCATTACAAGAGTGCTCCATATCAGCATCAGAAGTGTATTCCTACTCAATCCCCAGTTCAATGATATTCACACTGAAGAATTTAGAAAAATACTTTCTGGGCGAACAAATCACCTTATCCTGGGCTAGTTAACTATAAAAAATTAGAATTCATCCCTCTTTTCAAGTCTCAATCTAATAATATATCACATCCAAGAGACAGGAAGATATATTTGAATGTGTTACCTTTTTGAAGCCTAACGAATTCAGTCATACATACACATAACATGCTATCTCCATATGCAAACTTCCCTTTGGTGTCTCTTTCTCTTCTCCTCTTCTCCCTTTTAAACTTTTTAATATTTAGCATCCATGAGCACACTCATCAGGAATGGTCCATGGTGTTTTTACCATAGTTTAAAACAAACAATAAAATTAACACAATTTCAGCTTGCTTCATTTTCATCTGTCTTGTTTACAGTTGTTTCCATTCTGCTGAGATTGCTTTCTCTAGAAGTCTCACCTGTTTGTTCAGCAAGCTGTCCTGCTTTCTTTGATGAAGGTGTGACATTACCTTTTTGGAGAATTTCAGTAGCTTCATGCTCTAGTACTTCTGATGGAGTTAAAGGTTCCAAATGAATACTGCCTTGTTCACTTATGTCTGAACTAACAGATTCGAGTTCATCCCGCTTTCTCAAGAACTGCTCAAAACTGACATCTTCGCCCAACGTCAGCTTTAAGTCCCTCACGTTCATTGCTGAAAGCGTAGTTTCATCCAAGGTACTCACTTTAGTCTGCTCATTCAGGATGTTATCTGAACTTTGGCACGTTTTCATCTCACGTTCATCGTGAACACATTTTCGTCTCTCATCTACTAACTGTTTGTTATTAGCTGAATCACAGTATGCTCTTTTCTCATGCAAAGAATTCTTTGAGCTGTTGCCAGGGAGTTCCAAACTAGGAACATTTTCTGTATTTGACAGTGAGGAGTCTTCTTCCCTCTTTTCAATGGATGCAACTTTTTTAGTTTGATTTCTACTGCATTCTTTTGTTTCATCTGAAGAGTCATGCTCTTGTTTGCTGAAAAAAAACAAAAGTTATTTTTAGATATGATTTTTATATTATAAATGAAATAAAGCAATGCATGGCTATAGTCTGCAAAGTGACACTCAGAGGGGTATTGAAGATTTCCTCTTTGGGATTTGTCATGACGCTTCTTAGCAAGAAAGGCAGAATTTTATCAACAGCTGGATTTTTCTTATCTATTTACAAACTGAGCTTTGTATTTAGCAGTCAATTAGTACTCTAGTTCTTGCATTTCGGCTCCAGAAAGGAAGGTTGCCTTCGTGTGACACACAGAATTTCCCAAAACAATACTTATAGTTCCTCTACCTGCACAGCCTCTTTGACACAGATGCAGATAAAATTGCTTTACACCACCAACTGACCCTGCAATACTCATCAGAATAAAGCTAACAGCTGGAAATCTAAATTAACGAATTTAGAGCAATCACAATCTGGATTCACCAAAAAAGTGAATCCGTGAAGTAGCATTTTTAGTCACCTTTCAGGGTAAAGCCATGTGTTTATAAAGAGGAAATACAGAAATAGAGAAGTTCAATTTTTCCTGTAAAGATTAAATCTGAAAAAAGTTTAATATAATTTTTAATCAATCCAAAGTTTTTCAGAATGATAAGCAGATTGAATTACCTAAAATGATGATGGTGACAGACAAAAGAAGGTGTGGGGGAGATGAAAGGGGAAGCTGGAAGAACAGAAATTTGTCTGATTTCAGATATAAATTCTATATAGAAAGTGAAATTAGGAGCAAAGTCTCCCAAATGAACTTTTAAAATTTAAATTGAAAGTAGTCTCTGAACAGTAACATGCAGAAAAAAGCTGTGAGAAACACAGTTACCACCAAATATCTCATCAATCAAAATGCATTTTTATTTTATTTCTTCAAGTGGTTTGAAACAATTTTTTGCTAAAGCCATTTAAATTATGTAAGCAACACGCAGTTCAGAACTCTGAAAAGGAAGAACCAATTCTTTGCTACTAGGTTTTTTGATATATTTTCAAGCTGAAAACCTACCTATGTTCAACTCATCCAGGAATTTAAAACAATTCAAGTGATTCATTTATATGATAAATGATATTGAGTTCTACAGAAAATGATTATTCTGGAAAAGGAGCTACGAACATCCAGAAATCTCTTTTCAAGTTTTACTTTCATTTATATAAACTGATCCAAGAATATTCCACTTCCTACTTCTACTCTAGGTCAGAGGAATAATCTGAGCAGGAAGATGAGACTGTTCAGATATCCTTCAGTGGTGAAATCTTACCGGTCACTGGGGTAGTAATAGGAATCTTTTCATCCTATTACACTGATTTTTCATTCATAGTAAGGAATGAACTCAAGAGATAGGCCAAGCTCTAACAAATTACAACCTATATTTGCTACTTTTGTCAAACAGAAATGTTAGGGTTTGGGGTTTTTTTTTCCTCATTTAGTGGACTACCTAAAGTGTAGATGACATTCTCGAATACACAGTTTATCTATCCAAGTTCTTCTCTCTCAGACGTCTAGAAAGAAAAAGGCAAAAAAGGTAACATTGGAGGGAAAACTCAAGACTAAGTTCCAGCACAAAAGCCAATGAGCACCCATCAGTTGTGGCTGACATAACTGGTTTGCCATAATTGTTCCTAACTTCTTTATCCATTGCAGAGAAAGACTTCAGTTATACAGAGTCATATAAATACTAGTTCAATATTTAGAATTGTTTACATATGAAAATCTAGTCAACTCTTCATCAAACAGTGTACACACATATGACCTCTAGCTGCTATTTTTAACAAGCAGCTTGAGGGCAAGATCTAGTTGCAGAGCTAACACGCACAGTATTGTGCTTTATGTGGGAAGTTTTGAACACATATATACAAAACCCAAAAAAACAGGTTTTAAATAAAGGGATGACTAATGCCTCACTATCTCACAAAGAGCAGTGTTTCCGCACTGAAAAACCCAAATGGATTACACACATGTGTATACACACATAGAGACAAGAGTCACATCAAGAAACTCCTCAAAGGACAAATATACCCCTTAACATATAAAACAAATTGATCACAATCTTCCTCATCTTCTAGTAACCAAAATCCCACCTTCATCCAAACCCAGTCCCTTATTCTCACTCATTTTTGGCAAAACACAAAAAGGGAGGAAGAAGTAAGTGGTGGGGGAAGAAAAGAAATATATACCTATATATATATATACACGAAGTTGCACAACAATCATATCACAAGAACAATCAACCACAGTGATCTTTCAGATTGCTAAGCACAACAGTAAGTTCCTTTAGATAGAACAGTTCTCCAATGAAATAACTTGCCTCTGCTGAGAACTGCAGATGAATCAGCAGACTAGCAATTGTGATGCACTAAAATACCACAATAAAAAGAAAAATCATACAGTATTTCAAGAATTCACTCTGTTAGTATGTCAATAGCTGAAAAAGAAAAGTCTTTTATCCAGTAGTAGCAATTAAAAGTGCTCTTAGTACTCTATGTGCAAATAGGACTGGTTACAGTGTAAGAAAACTAAAAATTCAGGCATCAAAACCACAGGAGAATGCAAGAATATTAACAGCTGCATTATACAGAAAAGCGAAATGTCAGTGAACAGTTAGAGTGCAAAATCTGACTTCTGTTTAATGAAACCAATGAGTCCAGGTTCATGACCTGATCACCAAGTATGGGATATATTAATGAGCTAGCTGCCATAGACTCTATCTGAAATCAGGGCTTACAATAAGACTACTTCAAGGGAGCAGCACAAGCCATAGCTCTGAATGCAAGAGATGAGTCTAGAAACACACATCCACGTCAGGATAGAGAAGCTTAAAAACAAAAGCAATTTAGTTTTCTTTTTTCTCATTGTACAGCAAATGCAAGATTTGGATGCCAAGTGAGGATGAGGAAAGTTAGGCTCTTATCACTTGTTTCAAAATCCTACTAGCTCAAGTGTTTTTGCTGCACTTTATTTAGATTATTTTATTATTTTATATTGGTATTTCATATTAGGATTTTGAAAATAATTCAGGGAAAAATTCTACAGCAAGAAAGAAAAAACCCCAACCCTATAAAGCAAGTGACATTTACACATCTACATACGGAGTAGTTGCAAAGTGTGTGCAAACACTCCCTTCAGTCTGTGGAGAAGTATTTCTCCAGGTAACAAAACTTGTATTACAGCTGCATTGACATTAACAGTTCGGTGCGATCCATTCCTTATTGTTCCCACATAATTAGTTTGGTTTACAAGACAGTACCGGGACATGCAAACTACATTTCTTTTTTGAGGAAAATGAACTGGAAGCTCTGATCCACAAGTGCTCCAACCCCTAATGGAGCTGAGTCCTCAAGAGTCCAAACCAACACAGGATGTTCCACACAGCTCTGCATGCGTGCACAGCACGAACATTCTGTCCAGGGATCATGAGTCTGGTCCAAAATAACACCTCTGAACCTCAATGCAGTGAAAAGATGCAGACATTTTCAGTGTCAAGTGCTTTCATTTACTGATCTGCTCCTGGAGCAGTAATTCCTTACTAATATCAACATAACTGTCTTGGGTTAATAACAGAGAAAAGTGTGAGGACTGAGAATCTCTAGTGCTAGAGCTACAATACTCCAAATGTCTGTCTTAAAGCCTATGAAATAGCATCAAACAAAGCTTTCATCAGAAAGCACAGAACAGATTTATATATTAAAGCACAGAACAGATTTATATATTAAAATTATTTTTGTCTACTTAGACACAAGGATAAGAAGTAGCACATCATATTCAATTAGAATTACAGTGACCATTTACTAATCCGTAGCCCAAAGACAGGGATAACATCCAATACCTGAACCATTTAGTCTCAGTGATTAAGCAAGCATTTTATGGGAAGGCAGAATTTCAAATAATTTGACCCACAGTGCATATGACAGAATAAAAAGTGATGAAGCAGACAGAGATACTCTGAAAGCAGTTAGTGGGTTTTTTTAAAGTCACTATTAATGCCTATATAGCAAATAACTACAATTAAGTTTTGACTAAGTTTTTAAAGGTTAAATTTGCAGCAACAATTGTGAAAGATCACTAACTGGGATAATAAATTTCAGGCTGTTGAATCTGGAATAATACAAAGTACAAGTCTATTCACAATATGTGCCAATAAAAGGTGTAAAATTTCAATTCTTTCCCCAGACTGGCATTATTTAAGTGTAAAGAGGTAATTATTAGTTACCCAAGAATTTCACATATTTGTTCTGCTAAGAATTTGATTGAGTATGCTTTCCATAAATGACACAGGTCTTTAAAGGCCTAAAGAAATAGACAAGAATTAACATTTTATACTATATTTTAATATTGTTTCCCTACAGCCCCAGTAATACTGTTAACTCACAGAGAACATGATAAAAAAGTTTCTTTTAATCATTTGGTCAATTTATTTAATATCCTATGAATCTTGACTAATTTGCCGTTTAAGCATTACTTAAAATGTGTTTTGACATTTGGAACCTAAATTCTCCATGTCTTGTTGAGGAAGTACCTCATAACTGCCACTGAAAAACATCTATCATAGGAAATGTTATGAAAATACTAATCAAACATTTTTTGCCCAATTACCTGATAAATAACACAGCACGTGTTATTTTATGTACCTGATTTCAAGATGCAGCTGTTCATTGTATTTACCTTTCAAAAGTTGGTGTTTCTGTTTTTCCTTCAGATAAACTAGGTCTTGAAATTTTCTGTAATAATTAATGATATTTCTTTTATTTTACATTCATGAGCAGCTGATGACAATATAAAGTTGTAGAAATATTTTCACACTGATATTCCCACAAATCTGTTATGTAGCAGAGACTGAGCATGGATCTCAGTAAAGATGTCTCCAAATAGTCTTCCAAATTAAAAAAAAAAAAAAAAAAAAATCACCAAAACCCACAGAAAGAAAGCAAAATTAGAAAGCAACTATTGTGGCTTTTTCCATAAACACGTAATTTAAATTATGCCTTAGTGAATAGGATGAAAACTAAGTGTGGACAGTTTTCTATTCGGACAGAAAAAGTTTCTGAACTAAACTTCTGTTTTACTAGCACAAAAAAGTCAAAAAAAATAAAAGAAAAGCAAGTTGAAGTTAATACATTTTTAACCATTATACAGTGTTTGAGCCCTCCAAGTGCTATTACATTAAGTGTAAACACGTTGAAGAGTCAAGAGAATGCTTGTCACATAAGAAACTTTTGAGTCTCTATTAAAACTTATCCAATGAAATAAACTTTTTAACTCTAAACAATATGAACAAATTCATTTTTTTCCTTCTATTTTTAGAACAGTAGAAAAGCATGTGAATGAAAATTGCCATTTAGAAACAGCCAACCCATCTTTTAAAAGCATATTCTACACTACAGGGCATTTTACTCATATATTAATCTTATTTAGGAAACACAAAGTGCCTAAATGACAAAATTAATTACTTAGGCTTTTTTTCTCTCTCAATACAACTGTGAGTTAATTTTGGTTCAAAAATAGGAGAGGTCACTGTATATAAAGACAAACATTTAAAATTATTATTTGTATCACCTCTTATTTAAAACTACATAAACAAGGCTACATACTTTTAGCATAGTAACTTTCCCCCACAGAACTGGTATATTTTGTTTCAATGAGGACAAATTACACAGCAAATATTTGAAAATTGTATGGCAAAGTTAAGCTTCTTCTAGATTACAAAATATAATTTGGAATATGGCTGTTGCACTTTGTTCTATTTCTGCCATACAAAATCCAAACACACATAAGCCATGCTAAGAAACAATTTCCAACTCAAAATTATTGTACTCTATCTTCTCCTACAGAACCTCCGTCTCTACCCACCACTCTCCTCTGCCCTGGCTGACCTATTTGCCCCTGAGAACTACCAGGAAAGAAAGATTCATTGACTTATCTCTTCGAATTTCAAATGTTATGTTTTTAAACCACCTGATTCATGCATTTGTATTTTTGGTTCTTCAGCACCCTAGGGGTGTGTCCTTTGACCTCCTGCCATGTATTTCAACAAACAGCCAAAATGTCAAGCATCCGGCTGCAGCGAAGTAACAGGCACTCCATGACACCTTGGAAAAAACAACCAGAGGTTCCACATGGCCCAGACCATACTGACAGAGCAGCAGCTCACTGTTCTGAAAGGTCTGTCAGATGCTCTGCAAACTCAGTTAACATCAAAGTAGCTTTTTCTGTTCTGTGTTCTCCATCTTTTCCAACTGTAAGAGCTACGGTGTGGGATTTGGGTTTAGTTATGTTTTTATTTGGGTTTAGACAGAAGAGGTTGCATTTTTTGTTTTACTTTTTAAATGAAAGCCAGTATTATGAAACACAATTTTGTGGAGAAAAAAAATGCAAATTCAACATCTATAATGCTGAAAAACTATATGGGATAAAAAATAAAAACTAAGAGAAATCCAGAAGTGGTAACGGATTCTATGGAAAAGGTGTGACTGTGTAAGAGAATCTTTCTTAACACTTTGGAATGAAAATGGTCTTCTCATTTCTACAAAACCATTGTTTCTGTTAAAGAAACTCAACAAAACCTCTGCATTTTGGAAAGCTGGCAAGCAGTGTTACAAGACAAATCTTTCCTAGGTCTGAGAACTTCTCCCACTCTCTTACCATCTGGGATTTCTGTAACAAGACTGCCCTTTCTGAAGGGCAACAGAAAGACAACTTCTGAAAAAAAAAAAAATCTGTAAAATCAGAATCCAAAGATGATATTTTCGAAAAACGTTAATATGTACTGTGAGATCATTTAGATTTCTGATAGGCCTCAAAAAATTACAGTTCAGAGTCAACATTATTCCAGATCTCGCAGTTACCAACTTCCAGGTTCCCTGAATATGAAGTTACACAAGGAAAGCAAACCATTCCTTCACTGGAGTCTGGCATTCAACTCAACCAAAGGGACTGACTACAAACTGCACATCTCTGGGGTGGCAGCCCTACCAAAGGTACGCCTCTGACATTGCCCAGCTTTCCGCAGTAAAACACAGAGAGCTGGATTCTTACACCATGCAGATGGTCTGAACACCATGATAGTAATATATATATAGTTAAAAAAGAATTGTCTTGGATCTTCACACTAGATACAAAGTTCAGACATACTCTTAGACTGTGTGTAGAAAAGACAAGACATTACCCCCAACTTAGCTTCTATCTCTCTATTGGAGATTTTTGTGTGGATAACCAACTAAGATTCAATGTTTTAAAACACTGTATGGTTGAAATAGAGATAAGGATGAAAATACTTACAGTTAGAAAGCAATTTGGTAATCTGAATCCAATTTTTAAAGTTGATACTTATGTTGAGCTTAAACATACTTCAGAATTTTGAAGTGTTTTATTGGGTGTACAGAAATTATAAGATAAACTTGTTTTATGTAACCTCTTCCAGTTATCTTGCCTCAGGAAAACCAGCAAGCAACATTCTTAAGGCAGTGAGCATTACTTTTATTCTAATTCTGCCTGAGGAATGATCTCACCAGAAAGGCCTTTTAAACCTTAAGTGAAGTATTTTAAGATCTGAAATGTTAAATTAAGTGCATAAAGCTACCTGACAAAAAAATTCCACAGTATAAACTTAGTTATCTTTTACTTGTCTACCACAACCCAAATACCAAGAACAGAGCTGTAGTTTACTTTACGACAACTGTAAAACATCGCAGCTGACCTCCAACTACTACCTGGAGGGGATGCTTCCTGCAAAATACCTTTACAGGCACAGTCCATACATTAGATGAGCTATAAATTATTTAAATTTATTGACTTTTAAAACCACATCAATTAAACAGCTTATCACAACATCACCAAAATTGATTTTCTGTGTTTCTATAAGAAAGTGTTATCGCACAGATAGCAAGAAGTATCTCCTACAAAACTTCTTAAGTCATCAGTTCTAACAAAATCTAACCTTTCAAAGGTTTCTCATAGAAGAAAAGCAGAACCAAACAAAGCCCTCAAAATTGCTTATGCCTGTATCTTCTTTGTCGATGCTGCATTAAAGCAAATTTAATCTGCTGAAGTATGGTGCTGCCTCTATTATATTTAGATAATGTTATTAATCATAAATTAAATTATTCACAACCTCAGCAAGTCTTACTGGTTGTCTACAGGGTGCAGAAGACTTGACATAAAAAACAGCTTTACCACTTAAATTTTCTGAAAACTGTATACAAATATTAGATTGATCAACCACATGTACTTTCCTAAATCCAAAAGAGCAGCCTAAACCCACACCTTTTAAAGAATTTAAGCACATAGTTTCAGCACATTACGAATACCTTCTAACACTAATGTTCTAGGAGCTAACTAGCATCTTAAACTGTAGCATAAACAACCACATATTATTATTACATCTTAATCTGCAACAATAGATGGCAATAACATCCACAAAAAAGGGTTGGTTTCAGTAGCACTGTAAAAATACTCTTCCAATTAACAGAGAAATAATCAGGATAAATCAAATGAGAACACATTTTTGGGGGTCAGGACTTAAATACTCTGAGGTATTTAATCATGAGTAGTCACACCCATAAAAGATGATGCAACACCAAATACTTAGCTTAGCTTTACTGGTTTAATGATTTCTATGCAAGAACTTAAATATGTTGGAAATAGCCATTTGTCATAAAACAGTCACTCCTGAAAGACTAGAACATCTTAGACACAAATATATCAGATATTGTGTATCCAAGGACAAAACTGTTGTTCTTGTCTCAATAAAGTTTTGTCACTAAATTAAATGGACATGAATTGGATTCAATATCTATCGATTATTTTAAACCCATTACAAATGTTGCTTTACATGACCAAATTTGAGAGATTTCTGTGTTCATGTTTTATAGCTTATAGAATGGATTCAAACTGACTAATTTATGCTGGTTTGGAAACAAGCAGAGTTTGTAACATTTTGTAGTAACCACATCTTTGTTATTATGGTTTACCTTGGATTCATGATGTATACTCTCAACCTTAATTTTGTTTAGGAATAGTTTTAGAAAGCAGTTCCTTCTAACTTGTAATTGGCAGAAGTTGCATGAATAGACACTAAACCATAGAAAATTATCCCCTTGTGATGTTCCCAACACTTTTATGCTACAAGAAGTCTTAAATCCCATAGGTCTCAACATCAACAAAGGCAATACTTTCTTACATTTGTGAAGTTACAGTGCTTCTGGAAAGAACATTATGAAAAGAAACCAAAGATTTTTGATCACCTCCAGTAAGTACAGCATGTCGATCCAACAATTTTGGGCAACTCCGAAACCTTTCTAGAACCCTCCAAAGATTCTTCACTCTACAAAAAGTTCTAGTTAAGAACAATGAAAATATGCCCTTTAATTGCCAATCCTTTTAAAAAATTGCCCATAAAAAAGGAGCAGCTGAGCACAAAATTTCACCTTGAGATAGTCAATAGAATGGATCAGCCATAAAAGAGATTCAGAGCAAAAGTCAAGTAAGAACAATAATTTAGACATCTTGAAGTCTAAATTCAGTTTGACCTGAAACTTTAGTTGAGAGGTGAAGAGCCACCTAGGACCAATCGAAGAGACCTGGAGTCAGTAACAAAAACTAGTCTCTAAAATGCAGTTAAGGACAAATAGGAGTACTCTACTGAAATTCAGTCTCATTGCTTGCCCTGCTTTCACATAACAAAATTCTATATATTTGCCCACACACAGAGCTCAAATCAGGAGCCACCGTCTTCCCAGCAATCTCTCATGTTTTCTTACAACCAAAGGCTCACTGGGTAAGCAGAACAAACTCAGCTGGAATCTTTTGCCAAATATTTCTCTTTTGTCCACATCTAACCAAAAGTAACCTTCTCTGGGATTACTGTAGCATCAAGAATTTCTAGAAATCAACTTTAAGTGACTCAAGGTATCTTCCAGACACTCAACTGGATCATACCCAGCATTAATAAATCTAAATCTATTTACACCCGTAAGAATGAAAAGGTCATTGGGTTTGGGATTCTTGGGTGTTGGCTTTTTTTTTTTTTCAATGAATCCCACCTTCTAGCAGAACTTCTCTATTTTGACAGATGTAACTTTAAATGCTGCACAGTTACATGTAACAGAATAACAGAAACAAATATTTACTTTGTTTGTAAGACTTTCAAAGCAAAGATAAGACATAACTGCCTAGTCAAGCAATGGCACTCAATGTCCTAAAAATAACAAAAGAGAGGTTAAGATACATACAAATGAAATTTTAATTCTTTGACCATAAGCTAAACCGGTTATATCATGCATATTCATGCTCTGCCCTTGCAGATATGGTCCAATACGTTGCATTACTCACATAAATTGTTGAGACCATAAGAGAGGTTTAACACTAAGGCAGGTTTATTTGCATGATTTAGAAGTGGTTTTATGAGTTTTCCACATGAGTAACTTTTCCAAGATCCTCACACAAATGGAAACAGGATGTCACAAGGCCAATTGATTCTACATGAACCATTTCCATAAATATCTCATATCTGTAAGTAGTCTATAATTTTTTTAAAATACAAGTTTGGAATCTTAATTTCTGTAGCAAAGCTGCAAAAGAACGGAAGGATAATACTCCAAATAAGCATTCAAAAGATGTATAATTCATATAACTTCAAATCCAAGTGTCTATCTGGTGTAATTTCTGAGAAATTCTTAGAGAATGTTTCTGAAAGCCACAAAAACCTGCAATCACATTCCATTCTTCTTGTTGTTGGAAACCTGAATGAAAGTGAAATATGGATTCAACCTCCTTTGAAATGAGCAGCATGTTCACAATGAGAACACAAATTCACTATGCTTTTTTGAATGCTGCTGTGTCAAAACAGAATTAAGTCCTGCAAGAAAAACCTGTAGTAGGTAAGTGATGCTTGAAGCTGAACAGCAGCAACCAAGAAGGAACACAGCTTCTGTCAGAAGGAAAAAAAGTAGCAAAAAGAACAAGACTTTAGAGTACTGAGTAAGTGTGCAGATGCTCAGTCACAAAATATGCAGAAGGGACAATGGATGACAGGATCCTTGCCATTATTAGCAACACTACGATGGCTGCAGAAGCTCACTATCACCAGACCTGTGACTGTTTGAGTACTAAAAGTCAAGAGGACAAAAAAACTGGTCAAAATTAATTAATCTCAGAGAATTTGATTATTCAGAAAAAGAAAGCGCTGCAAATCAAGAACAGCTTGCATTCACCAAAACCAAACTCTTATAACTAGGAAGTTATATCAGTGAATGATCCTTGAGTGAGGTAAGCTTTATCTATTATGTTGCTTGCAGGCTAGAAAATGAGAGATTCAATCAAGACATAACCACTGTAAACAGGAGGCAGGGTTTGGAGGAACATTAGATGTTCATCATGGCAAAAGGAAAGCTCATCACATATCCTGATGGATAAACTTGCCATAGATAATCTAGAACTGAAGTCAGAAGCAGTAAAATCAAAAGCAGCAGACTTCTCAGCAGCTTGAGTAGAGCATCCTTGAAGATGAGACATGATACCAAAAGAACAAGGTGTGAATGAACTGGAACTGTAGCTGCTCCACCCTCAGAATCAAGGCTCAATAAATGTACGTACTTCCATTACGTGCTTTCCTCCTCTCACAGCATTTTGGAGCAAAAAGAAGCTTACCTACCAGAGAGCAAAGCAGCTAATAAATTCCTTTGGCTAAGATTCAGTTTATGTAGTTAAATGCAACAGAAGTCATTCAAAGCATATTTTGCCACTATATACCATAAAGTCACTGGCAGAAAAAAAATGCAACTTACTTGAATATAAAATAGATCAGGACTTGTATGTTCTAGTGAAAACCCAAAAAGAATGATAAAACCTTTTAGTTTCAGAAGGTGGGATCAAGTTAAGAACAAAATGGGCTTTGACGTCAGCCCATATACATCCCACTTACACACTACTCTAGCTTGGGATGATACTGATAGACTGGAACAGGGAAGAAACACTGCACGTGAGCAGCAAAGAAACGCTGCATCACGTAAGTGAAACTCCTGGTAAGCCTCTCTTCAACTGGGTACAGCCCCCAAAAAGCTGCAAATCAATGCTGCAAAGCAGAGAACATTATCAAAAAGGGCCTTTGACTACAATATTGGGAGAAAAGACCAGACCTGCTGTCTAAAAGATGCAAGAAGAGAATACCACAGCTTCAAAGCATGAAGAAAAAGGAAAAGGTCTGGTCAGATCCTTGTTTGCTTACATACCAAAATAATCCCAAGCTGGACTGGGTTCAATTTTCTGGTCCACAATGATGTATCAGTGAGCCAAGGCAGTATAGGATACCTGCTCACTTTCAACTGCCCTGCAACAAAAATGTCTGCTGTCAGTTCATTTAAAAATATGTTAATGGTTGTGCAAAGCAGAGAGTTGAGCATTAGAAGAGTACTCGCATAGTTATTACATCTTACTCCCTCAGCACAAGGTGGATCACCAAATAAACAAGGAGACTCTCTGTAGAGTAAAAATTTTAAAAACAAATTCTTCTGGAACATCCCCAGCTAGGTTATCTGTATTACTAATGGCAGGATTCTGGTCCAAAGACAGGCTCTGTAACAGTACAGAGTTCATGGAACATGTCTGATCATTAGCAATAAAGATGAGTTTTAAAACATATACAGACAATGCAATATATAATAAAAGACACCAAAAGACACCGAGAGATGCAAGAGAAGATCCAAAAGTGTTCAAGATTGTAATTGTGAGTCACTGTTTCCAATGATGAAGTGATTCTGAAGAGCCCCATAAACAAGTCATTGAGTTATAGGTCAAAGAATTGGAAGGAACATTCAGAGATCATTGAGAAACTATACAGCAAAAGTTATGAATATTGTCTGCAAGTTCCTCTTCTTCCAAAGCAACCAAAGAGTACCGCTAAGAATCAGGCCGCAAAAAGATGAACGTTTTTGTTTGTACTCTGCACAGCAAATTACGACTTAAAAATCTGCTACACAGGTATACTCTTCAGTTTAGCAATGATACATTCTTGCCCAAAGTATCAGAGAACTAGTGTATGGAAATGGACAAGATTTACTGAAGTTAATGAAGTCTGAGCCTGACAGTTTCAAAAAACACCATCAAGGATTTTATATCACTTCATGTGGTGCCAGTAACTAATTTTATGTTGGCATCAGAACGCTCAAAAATAATGGCTATCTGCATCTGTCCTAACCTAACCTCCTGCAGAAACAAACCTGCATATATTCTTGACTTTACTTCAAATCTTTGCATTGCTTCCCCATCTGCTTCTGAATAACACAGATATATCTCCGTACATTCAGCATTTTTACATATTTCCATATATCTCTGTAATGTATTCAAGACAGCAAGATCCTTTTGCAGTACTGACAACAGCCTGCCACAGCTGTACATCTTCAGCCACCATTAAACACATCTATAACCTTTCCTTCCATGCAGTTCAGGAAATATTAATTCCCAACATCTAATGGCAGCTCCAAACACAAAAGCTAAGATTTCCACTAGTATCATAGCTCAACACTTTATTTTCTCATTGTTTGAGTTTCACAGAAAGCTAAACTACTAGAGGACCCCCTCTTACTAGCCACTTTATGGAAACTTGATGGAGGCCTGCAGCAAGATAGGCACTCCTCAACACCAATACCTAATAAATATTAAATAATCTATTTGGGATCTTTCCAAAACTCAGTGAAAGCTGATTTATCCTTAGAGGCCTAAGAACTTATCCCTCTGTTGGCAGAGTTCTCACCATACATGAGACAATCTAAATTCCTTTTAGAATCCCGCTAAAGGCTAGATGGACTCTATCAGGGTTAAACCATTTTCTTCCATCTTTTAAAATAGTTCTTTGCAGTCTAATTGACATTTTTGATTCTGTTTTCTGAAATGGTTTGAGGAAATATAAATGTTTGATTTAACTGACCTCTAAACCTTGAAATAAGGCATAAACAGGCTCAAACTATGCTGTAAAGCCTCAGAAACTGTTCCAGGACAATCAGGAAGGGCTGAACATGTCTGATTCCTCTAAGGTTTAAAAAAAACCCAAACTAACACAATCTGAAACACAATCTCCACAATACTACAGGTTCTTTTTCAAATCCTTAAAAAAGCCTGATTAATATCTACTAATTCTTCTTTGAAAGTCAGAATAAAAAAGCTAATACAAAACAGAATGTCTTTGTCATATAAAGAACATAATTGTGAAAATAATTCCTAAATATTTTTAAATACTAAGACTGAATTTGTCCTATTTCAGTAAAGGACATTCCTTTTTGCATTCATATTCATGTTACATAAAGAACTTAAACCAGTAATTTGATAAAGCTAGTATTAAGTAGAAGTAACAGCCTCATTGTATATAGACAGGTCAGAATTGAGAAGTTCCAACATTGCAACAATTATTTATGTCTCTTCAAACTGAACAAAAGCCTGATTTTGTTTTAGCTCCAATAGGTAATAATTTTATCTCTTCATTATTGTAATTGTGGACATGATGAAAAAGCACTAGTACAGTAAAGGCCTGTGTTCATCCATACATTTCAAATTCTATGGAATTAAAAAAAAAACCCCAAGTTCAAAGTGCAAATTTTGACCATCTGTCACTAAATCAATAGAAAAAAAACATTAAACAGTAAAATAAAACTTACTGAGACACTTGTGCAGCAGTTGGGTTATCTGTGGAAACTGAAAATAAAAACAAATGATTTAATTAAGAATATTTTAAAATGTGGAAATACAGAAGTACTCGCTGTCAAATGCAAGTACAAAAATAATGCAACTCAAAATAGGACTGTGATAACACAAGACATCCACATGTAAGTATTTATATACTGTATAAAAAAGACACTACATGTACTCACCTTTCTCTATAATAACTTGACAAGTATGAGTGTGGTTCTCACTCAGATGTGTGGCCATGCTATCCAAGCCAAAAGCATCAGCCAGGAAATCACAGTTAAGACACACTACAGTCACACCTCTAGGAAATACAAAGCAAAAAGGAACTGTAAATACAACATGGTCATGGAAACACTTTTCTTAACTTACAGTAACTGGACAGACTATAAAAAAAAAAAAAATCATTCAACTTCAGATCAGATGATTCACAAAAACACAATCTTACTTTTTCTACTGTAACTAGTATCAGGAAATTCCCATCAATGAGCAGGGCATCTCCATGCTGGATATAGTACAAAGAACATGACTTTAGACAGAAATTTATCTGTAGAGCATGAGTTTCTGTGTTTGGGTGGTTGTTTTTTTCTCTCCCTGACCCCCTCCCCATTTTGCACCTTATGAATAAGCAAAAAAAAAAAAAAAAATTTAAAGATTGCTCAGAATTAAGTTCATAAATGTGGACAAATAAGTATATATCACTGACCAGAACACTGCTATTGGAAAAGCTAATGGTTTTATTTCTTTGCTCTAAATTGCGGAAACTCAAGAGTTATAGTCTCAACTAAGTTATTAGTTCAACATCAGAAAGTAAAAACATCATGATCTGTAACTGAAAAAAGCTGAATTACCGTAGCTCTTCTGAATGCTTCTTAAAGATCCAAAATCTTTTACTTGGACGAGCACTGTGAAAACTAAATATATGAAAACATTACCACTTAGACCGGTTTTCTTGAATACATTACTCCACATATCCCCTCTGAAAGGCCGTGTTGGTACAGTGACTTTCTTCACCTCACTATACATGGTACTGCAATTTGCTTATGACAAGACATGAAAATAGAAGCCTAAGTTACTGAACTACATTATTCTTAAACATTAAATTGCTTA
The DNA here is from genome assembly GCA_013397865.1 of Struthidea cinerea. Lineage (NCBI taxonomy): Eukaryota > Metazoa > Chordata > Aves > Passeriformes > Corcoracidae > Struthidea > Struthidea cinerea. The sequence goes on along the minus strand of VZTI01002402.1, from coordinate 31,763 downwards.
AAGCTTATGAACTTGTGAATCTCAGCTCTAGTTTAAAACATTGTCTCCCTTGTAAATGAGTTTGGGAGGTGAAAAGATTGTGCCAATAAAGTTAATCTTGCAAGAACATACTTCTATTGCTTCCATGAGCAGTTCAGCTTTTGATGAACCATGGCTGTAGCCATGGAGTGCACCACAAAAGAGCTGAACTTGGTTAAACTTGGGCTTCCTAAAGACATGGCTTTCAATGAGAAATGAAATTTTCAGATAACCTGTGTCTCTTACACAGGTTAAGTATGTGCCAACACTGTTCTCTCCCATGGAACAACGTGGAGGCAGCTCAGTACAGGGGCTGCTCCTCCACAAACACCCCCTAACAGTCTTCCTCCTCACCATCACTTTATCCTTACACTCACCAAAAAAGAGGTGATGATAGGTGCTGCAAAGGATCAGATAGGAGATGCATTAGTGCATCGAGGGGACAAAGGACAAAAGATTGGCAATTTTACTGCATGGATGAATTTGACCTGCCATCCAGACCACTGGCAACAACAGGAATAGTTTACCTTACATTCCTTTCCCCTTCCAGAGCAAATTTTTTCTTGTACAATTGGAACTAAGCACATTAATTTTGGGTTTTTTTTAAGCATGCAAACAACAGATTATACACATAAAAGCATGTCAACTATTTCAGCCTAGGACTTCCATGAGCATTGAAATTAGTGTGCATAGGGTCAATGTACATAAAATATATCCAAAGACTTAGGTCACAGATTCGAGAATTCTAGCATTCACAACCATCAAGGCATTTTCTGTGTACATTAATTCAGAAAGAAAATCACATTCAGTATTTTCCACAATACAGTTGGCTTGTTCAGGGCACAGGATTAACAAGTAGGTTTTTAAAATTTTGTTTTACTGTCACTGCTATGTGATCTGTATCTAATTATTGGACAGTATAACTCTATGGCTCTGAAAACTAAAGCATTTGGTTTTTTAACAGCTTTTTTACAGCTGTCATCACTAATGCCCTACGCTGCCCCACAACTGGTGACAAAATGAGATGTTATGTCTACGGATGACCAGAAGTAGTGTAAGAAAAATATTGGCTTGAGTTTGCTGCTTGAGACATCCTTTAAATCTGAGCACAGATTTCACCAGCAATAGCTGTGGCCCGTGTGCCTTCAGCACTTGTAAAATCAGATGAGGTATTCAATCTGAAACCCAGAGAACATGCAATCATTAGTCATTAGTTGACAAGTCAGGCTGAAGTGATTATGGAAGATCCCATAGAAACTCTGAAGCAAACGTATAATATTGCCTGAACCACTGGATTTTTAAAGCAAAACAAGAACGTGCAGTTTAAACCTTCATTACAAAGCAACAAATGCAACCTTACACGTTTCCCTGCCAGTCTGAGGACCCAGTTCAAAATTCACCTAATACTTCATACCTTACATGAACTTAGGAAGTATTTGCTAAGCCAGTAAAAGCTTCGAAGAGTTCTTACCTCATCATGTGATTCACATAGGCTTTACTACAGCTGGTGTTGTATCTGCATAAACTACAGTGGACGTAAGCAGGAAAGTGACTCGCAAAATCTTTTATTTCTGAGAAACACTCAATGCATTTGTGCGTTCCCATACGATGCCTAACAGGAACATGAAAAAGCTACCAGTTAATAGCAACACTTTCAGAAGAGACAACTATTTCAAACTTCTTGCTTTAAGTAAGTAGGAAGCTTGCCTACACTGGGGAAAATTGAGAAACTTAAAAATGCATCAGCTGAATACTTTACACATGCACTAGCACACGTGAACAAAACTTTGCTTTTACTTGAACTATGATTTCATTATGATCCTAACAAAAACGTGCAAGGTAACGTAAGCATCCATTATTGGCCATTCCTGGAAACAAGAGATAATGCAGTGGATAAGAACCTCCAACTTCAGCTGCTGCTGTTGTCTCCATGCACTTGGCAAGTATTTCTAATAATTGTTTCCTTCCATCACAATGCACAGAAAAAGCCTCTGGCTTTTCTGTCACCCCAATATTATCCACAAGCTTTGAAACATCTACAAAGCAAAAACGTAATGCTGCTCTTCCCCAGTTTTGCTGATTGTTTTTGGATGTCTCCCAGAGCTACACACTGAGAAAGTTATAAACTGGAGGGGTGACATCTACCATCTTTGACAAAGAAAAATGCTTAGTTATCATAACCAATGAAATTATACTCTAGTCCATAAAACACCCATGAAAATAGTAACGTAAGGACAGCAAACCCCAATAAATTGTAAAGATAAGGACAGCATTCTCCTAATAGCTTGCTTTTACTTTCCTGATTTTTTTTTTCATTAGGTGCCCAAAATGGGGTATCTCCTAGGATAGACAGGATTTAAACTTTTAACTAACAGGTTCAAATAAAACTAAAACAACAACAGAAAATAGTTTCTCTCCATAAGAAAACCTCCAAAGAACACCAGGCAGATGTACTCCTCTCCACAGATAAGTTTTAAACATAAATCTGAATAATGAGTCAGTATTTCAAGAGTCTGTGACTCCATGCAGAGAAAAGTTCTAAATGTGACACAGAAGTTTCCAGAACACTTGTTCTACCATCATAAAGTAGTCTGCCACCACCAAAATCAGTGAATGACGATTCAGAATTATAACCACAGTACCAGTATGTGCAAAGCTTATGCATCTGCTTTCTCGGCAAACCTGAGGTGTCAGATCTTCTGTATTACAGTATTAAAGTTACTGAAAGACCATCAAATGATCAGTTATTTATATTTAAAGTGTACTTAAAGACAATTTTAATGCTAGTATTTTACCTTAGGTTATGAAATACTATATTTGTAGGTTCTTTTTTTTTTCTGCTGTTCGTCCATGCATTTTGTTTCTTTGATGTAGATTGTTTTGATTTTCCTCTTGACTTACTTGTATTAGATTTGTTATGATTTTTAGTGGTTGCATTTTTAGCTTTAGGTGATAACTGAAATGTGGAACTGCTTGTACTAACAGAAGATGTAGCTGATGATCCTGACTGATGAGATCCCAAAGATGCTCGAATAGTCACCTACAAGTATGAAATTAAAAAAAAAGTCTGTTTAGATTTAAGCTCTCCAAGTTCCCACTTCTATTTGTCTCAAACTTTAAGCCACTTTACAGCACAAATCATAGCATAAGAAACTATCCTGATTAAAGACTATAAATACTGTCCAAATACTGTTGGACTAGAGTTAACCTCTAACAGCCTACTGGATGCTTAAAAAGCTCATTTTGGTCAAAATGGTTGGTCATGACAAAACAGTTTTCTTTCCAGAGCTGCAACTGACTATATCCTGCTTTCTTAAATGAAAAAAAAAAAATGTAGCAGAAGTCTCAGGCCAATCAGCCCTACTAAGAAGAATATCAAACCATCCCATCAGTGCCCAGATTTAACAAAAAAGTCTCGTGTCTTGTTGCCTCACGATGAGCCAGTCTACTCCTTTCAGATACCTTTGCTCCTCATCCTAGAACTCCAAGGACTAATTCTGGTTTCTGACCTCTCATCTGGTATTCTCCAACTCCCTTGTCATGCTCTCAAATGTGGTTTTGACTCGCAATATGACTCCTAATTATATTTCTTACCCATACTCCTAGTTTAGAAGCATCTTGTCTTCTAAACCTGGTATTAGCCTTTGCATCCTGTCAAGGTCTACTAACATGAGAATTTCAACATTATCTAAGCTTTTATTAGGTCATGAAGACCCTGAAATCTTTAAAAAATTGAGGTATTGTCACAGAGTAAAGAATCAGTGCTTTACATTCCTTCTGCCAAGAAAGACAACCAACGGCAACTGCAGTTATTTCCTGACTCTACAGCAAATGAACTGTGAAGAGCTGATCAAAATGTTAACTTCTCTTCTTCCTTGCAACTGAAAGGACATATATTTTAACTGTCTACTAAAAAACTGTTGGAAAAAGTCCCAAAATCTACAAGAAAATCCTAGTCTAAGTAGTTCCTTCTTGAGAAATGGGAGAATGACTTAAAGACAGCGTAACTGTTCTGAGGGGACCCAAATTTTCCTCACACACATTCAAATGCTGAACCTAAAGAAGACCTGGTGAACTCAGTTTTAAGCACATATATTCTATGCAGAAGGAGGTCTTGCATTTTTATGTGGTTTTTTGCCACCATCTTCCATAAGTTGAAAATTTTTCACAAGAAATGATGCAGAAGAAGCTCCCAGCACAAGAAAGCATGAATGGGAGGGGACAAATAAACCATCAACTCAAGAAAACAGCAGCTCTGGCTGGACTACTGGCATGCACGTAGGTGTATGGAAAAATGAGACAGAAAGCAAAACCACGTATCACCAGGAAGAAACCATAAATTGTGCCTGGTAATTCTTGAAACAGAAGCATTTTTTAGAGTTTTCGTTTTAGAGGTGAGGGGAAAAAAACCAAAACACAACACACACAAAACAATACAATCCCAAACACTTTGTTTGGGAAAAGAAAGGAGAAAAGCACTTCTTTCTTTATTCTACTCTTTTCTTTACCAGGGCTTTTTTTCCCTTTGACCCCTCTAGTCTTTCTGCATGAAGGCTCACCTTTGTTCCAGGAGGCAAGCCTTCTAATTGCTTGGGTTTCCTAAACGTTCGGTGATGCTGAGTCTTGTGATCCATTTTTTCTTTGCATGTTAAAAACTGCAGTCTGCATTTAGTGCAACGGTATATTCCCTTTTTCTTTTAAAGATAAATGACAATCTATAGTAAGCATGGATGGCATGACAAACAAAACTCTAGCTCTAGCTTGTCTCAAGCAATGCTTATGCAGCTCCTAAAACATCAACTAAATAAACAAACTCCTAATACTGTATGAAGACAAGATACTCCATAGGAATTAGATACTTGAAAATGCAAGGCAGTACAATTACTAAAAGGAGGAGGAATCAGATGACCAGTTACAAGACACAGTACTTCATTATCTTTTACTTAATTTGAACTAGTGGCAGGTTTGCTAGTAAACTCAAGAAAAGCAGAATCATATCACTGCAATGTAATGAAGAAACCAAATAGCAAAAAGATTCTTTCAAGGATATTCAGAGACTATTTTAAACAGGGAGCTGCTATCACACAAAAACAAGACAAAATCTAATAATTAAAGACTTCTGCTATTCTTCTGAAGTATTCTTATTAACTATTCTTATCCAGTAACAACCATACAAATCAGTTGTGTTTCTTTTTTCAGAGGGAGATTCCTTACACGTGTTTAGCATTTTTCTAGCATTAATGACTGAAAATACCTGCTTACCTGATGCCTCATGTAATGATGCATATATGGTGCTCCAATTTTAATTACTTTGAGGCAAAACGGGCATAGCAAATGTTTTGTGTTTTCATGAACTGTTCTAAAATGCGTTTCTACATCTGAAAAAGCTGAGGATCTGTAGTTGCACACCTAAAATAAAAAGTTTGACTTTTTTGTTACAAGTTTATTGACAGTGAAGACAGGGGAGTGGTGTAGTCTAAATACAAAGGTCACTGTGAGATACCTGGCAAACATACGGCATTTCACCTGGCTTATGATTGTCCTTCATATGTTGCAAAAGAACTTGCTCCGTTTCAAATGATAATTCACAGATTTTACAAATGGCTAGAAAAAGTGAAAAACAAGAAAAAGGTAAAAATTTAATAGGGGTCATATACAGATAAATTATAATACATATATAATGTGAACTGTATATATCACTAAACATAAAGCAATCTAATGATTATTCTACTCTTTAGAAGAAATTCCCCACACAATTTCAGAAGGCCGGGAAGGCAAGGGCCTTAAACATGAGGTCCTAAAGTAAAGCTTTCAATTAAAAATAAACAAACAAACAAAAAATGCAAGGAAAAAACCAAAAAGCTTTTAAAAATACTTTTTTGCACATACATTGCTCTTAAAAAAAAAAAAAAAAACAAAACAAAACGCTCTGTTCCTATATTAAATCTCAAGATTATTGTTCTTTAAGTACTACAGTCTTATTCTGAAATTACAAACCAGGAAATAGAAGTTGGAAAATTCCTAAAAATTTTGGCTTAGAAAAAAATTCAGTGTGATAGGATCCAACTCACTGGACGACTCATAAGGCGTGTGTGTACTCTCAATGTGGCACTGCAGCTGGAATGGGGTGGGGAACTGTCGGTAACAGTGCTGGCAGGTGGTGTGGCTTTCCCAACTTTCATTGCTTTGCTTCTCGAGCTCCAAGTGATGCTTCATGTGGTTCATAAACCTTTACATTATAGTGAACAGGTGCAAAAACTACATTTTAACATTCCTTATACATAATATATCACATGCAAAATGTACAGGATTCTTTAGAAACTTTACTCTGTATGGACTTCTCAATTCCAAAAATAACCCCAAAACTAAGTAATAAGTGCTTGCAAAAAAAAGGCAACAAACTTAAAGCTGACTAGAAATCTTTGACTTTAAGGAACACACAGCAAGTCAAAAACATGTTCTAAGACTAAACAGTCCATCACATTTCTCATGTGTGCTTAGACAAAATTCTTGCCTTGGAATAAAGGGAAATAAGCAAAGACAACAAGAACACATCAACTGTTCACACTTCATTTGCCACCAGTAATCTCAAAGCCACATTCGGAAACAAGTGTAAGTTTAGCTCTGCTGAAAACTATTAAGTAGCAAAAGCGTATCTGCAATTTGGATATGATAGCTTTATGTGAAACCACGCCCATTCAAAACTGGCAGCGCTCCAGGAGCCTTCTTTGTCTAAAGCATTTAGGCCTGACATTGAATTATGAAGGACAGTTTACAAAATGTCACTGTGCAGCCAAAAGAGTCAAGGGAGAAACTGGTATGTTGCTACTTTAAGTTACCAGCTTTTCTTCATTAATCTGTCCACCTGTCTGAAGTAGGAACCTATTCTGGCTGAGAAGTCCAGGCACCCACAACAGCATCAGCAGGTCACTGTTACTGGCGGAGCAGCACAAGGACAGGTTAGCTGCAAATCCACTACTGTTCAACTTCCAAAATTCCTGTTTTGAATGCACTTCATTTCAACACAGCCAGAGGAACTATTAAATGTAGGCCACACTCAAAAAAGGAATGCAGACCTTGGAACTGGAAAAAACAAATGAGCAAGGAGAATAGTCTATTGAGCTCAAGTTCCTAATATCGCACAGTTGCTTAAAAAACGGAAACAAGAAAACCAGAAAAAGCCAACTGAGTCTGTCCAGGTTCCTAAGCAGACAAAAGGAACTGACACTATCACTGCGTAATGCCTTAACAGAAAATTATTGTAATGGTGCGTTCAATCACAGATCTTCTAAAGAAAGCAGGAGATTACCATGATGAATCACTTTCTGCTTTTGATTTCGGTCAAAAAACTTATACTTGAATTATGAAATATGTATTTGTTTTGTCCACTATATATAATGGTGCAAAATACACCTTGAAATAAAAATTCTTAAGTTATAGAACTATGGAATAAAGCTACAAAGTTACAGCCAAAATTAATATTGTTTAAGTCAACCCTATAGAAACAGAAAAAAAAAAAAAAAAAGGGCTTGTACATTTTTAATGACTTGCTGAGGAACACATAGGCACCATAGCAGCGATTGCTTACAATATAATGCTGAGTAGAAAATAGTGCCTATTTAATGATTAATAGCAAATGTCATTGTTTTAATTACAGAAAACTTGTTTTTTTCAATAATACGTTGTCTAATGTTAGCATAAACCTGTTCATTTTAACTTGCAGACTGTGCCCTTTGAAACAATAGTCCATTTTTCAATTTTACATTCTGCTACTTCAGCTTCCCTTGAAGAGTGCATGTAAAAAAGTTCAGTGACCTTAACTTCCAAAGGAACGATGACACACACTCGTCTACCTACTAAAACAGCTTACTGGGGTTTTATCAGCATTTGGAAGTAAAATTACTCCAACAAAATAACAGATGTTACATAAGTGAACTACTGACTATTAGTCCTTGTGCGTCCCTAAAGGGAATTAACACTCGCATCTACCAATATTGCCATCAATCCAGATGGCAAATTGTAAAATACTTTGTGTTGCCCTTTCTAACCCTGAAGTCCTACAACTGCTCTTATCAAAACTCTATGTTTATGTTAGACACCACTAAAATTTGTACTCTAATCTGTAAAAGGTATCAAGTCATGGCCATGCATGCAAAGTAAAAATTAATTCAATTTCTTTTCAGTCACCCAATATTATCAGTTTTCAGTACAAAAGGAACTCTACACCAGAGAGACAAAATTTTAATACATGAGACTATTACGGGTTGTAAGTGATTAACAAATAATTAAGGAAGCAAGTTCAAATACCTTATGTTATTTTTAAGAACTTTGAGACAACTGATGCATTTAAATGTCGTATGAGTCTTCTGCTCTTGTTGTACCTGCTGGAGGTCACCTTCATCCTTTCCATAATAAAAGTCATTAACTAACATAATCAATTTTCCTTTCTCAGATTCAACAGTCTTACTTGTTGTGTTCAAACACTCTGTTTTGATCACTCCCGGGAAAAAGTTATTTACCATATCTGGACAACAATACTGGATGCAAACAGGGAGAAGAGATGAAACAGAGAGAAACAAAGGTATCAGTCTCACCGAACTGCATCAATGAGAAAAGCATTTTAAAAACTGAAGGCACTAATAAGAGTTAGATGCAAAGCTTCTCTGACACACTGACCTTAGACATTCAATTTTTAAACAGTGACTCGTCTTTAACTAGTGTTTAAGCAATAAAACACTATTTATTATAAAACTGAAAAGAAAGAGTCTTAGAGGATCATGTAAGATAGATTTAATCAAGAAAACAATACTACCGCTGCCTTACTCTTGCGAAAAATTTCTATTTCATTTACATTCAATAACAAGAACAAAAAGCAGTTTTCAGGCAAGTATTTTGCTGACAAGCATAAGTTTATTGAGAACAGTGTTTCCAGGAACAGTAATAAGTAGTTTCATAATCAGATGCTCAGTTTCTGAAAGTTTTGTTTACCACAGTGTTTAAGTATGAACTACAAATTAAAATCTTCCCCCCAGCTTAACAACTTTTTTATCTATTAGCTATGAAGTATCTTTATCTTGATGTACCAAGTGATATATCAAGATAAAAAGGTACGTTTACACTGTCACCTTTGTGTCAGCTGCAATCTTATACAGATGTGGGTCACCTGGCTGCCTATTACCATAGACACTTACCTTCAGCACATTGGAAAAATGAGGCAAAAAGCAGCAAGATTTAGAGCTCCCCTACCCCTGTCTTGTTCTTTGTGACTGCAAGACTTTGAGCATTTGGCTCTGGTTGGTACCAGACAGAAATCAAACCAGCTTCCTATCAAACCACAGCACTCTTCCATAACCAAAGAGAAGCCCATGAAGTTTGTTCTAATGCTTGCCAGCCCCAAAATATTTTACCTTCATATGATTTTTTAGAGGATCCATAAGATTGAAATGTATATTACACTTTGGACAGGCCCGTGGAAAAGGTCCTCCATTTTTAATGGTGCTGGATGCAGCATTTGTCCCTGTAAAATTTAAAACATAAAGACTCAGCATTCACAAGAATACTCAACTTAGTAGTAGTAGTAGAATTCTAGCAAAATATGCTATTTCAAATTAAAACTATTACCATCAATGAAGCTGTCGTAACCATAACAAGGCTTTACAGCATCTTTTAATTACTCTTCCTTTTTCCCAAACTGACTTGGACTTTCTTCTATTTGATATAGACTGATAAACAGATTTTACAAAATCTTATCAACAAACAAGGGAGATAAAGGTAGCACAGTAGGGAGAAAGCACTCTTTCTGTGCACTATCAGCCCACCTCATCCTGGACAGGATGGATTTTTGATGCTTTTGTTTTGCAAACTAATTTTCAAACAAACAAGTAAAGCCTGTTTACTGCCACGACCCAATCATCATCACAATAGGGTTCAGATAACTGGTTTTGGAAAGGAATTTCACCATTTGGTTCTTAATGATGAGGCTATTTCTCTCAGGATATTTGTTGGAATCCAGGCCTATTCAAATTCATTCTTTCTGTTACGCAAAGGTGTCTTTGGAGAATCTAGAGAATAAATCCTCTAAATTAATAATTACTCCCAGTAATTAAAGGAAATAACATTCTCTTATCAACATAAATGATTAATGCCTTTTGAACAAAAGGGAGGTATTAAAGTTTTGCATTAGTTTAAACTTTAATGAATAAACCCAAGCTTCGAGTTTTCTCCAAAGTGCCAAAAAACATCAGAGCAAGAGCTACTGTTCCAGATAAAATTCTCTTGCATTCTCAAGTCATTCACAGATCTGGAGGACTCCATACTAAGTTTAGAAGCTAAACACAGAAAAAACATCTCAACAGTAAAGTCAACTGTTCCATGAAATACAAGGGAATGAGTAAGTGTACGAGTTAAGAGATGACCATGCAACAGTGTTACACATTTTTACACAAAAATAGTCCTGCCTAGACCATAGGTAGACAATAATTTTCCTTAAGATAACAGTTTTGCTAAGAATCATTATTAAGCAGAAAGTCCTTCACATGAGCGGATGGCCATGTAAAAGATGCACCAAAAAACAGTGCTGCAAGTCATCACTATTACAGTTGGTAAAACATTTTGGCACATCACAGCTAAGTGCAAATTGAGTTGAAGAAAACCAGTTCTGCAGCAAAATGTCGTGTTCTGCAGTGCTTCAGTGCTGGATTCTGCGACAGATTAGAAATTGCTATGCCAGCATGGGATGGCTTAGAGACAAACTCAGCAAAAGAAGGTTTTCAGTGAATATGATCTACTTCTTTTTTTTACTGAATTTAGCAAGATCCTTCAGTTATCTTTTATTACAGGCTGCAGCACAATATCTATTTTACCCGAAACAGGGTGGAGGAAATTTTTTTGCTGCAATGTTCATGTTATAGCCACTTCCTTCTGGTTGCTGGAAAGCCCAAACAAGCTCTAAGACATGCAAAAAAACCGCAAATCTGAAATTATTCCAAACAATCATTTTAACATTATAGGAGAAAGGATGTCTTGGAAATGTCTCAAAGTCAAGAATAAATCCTTGCCTATTGCAATCACTAGAAAGTACCTTTTGGCTCAGGAGAAAAAAATGCCCCTAATTGTTAATACTCTGAAACAGCTAGACTAGCTCTCTTCTTGCAGGGAAGGAAAGATCTTTCCAAGAACATCCCCTCTTTGAAACAGGCCTTCTCCCCTCCCACTACTACTTCAAACTGTATCAAAAACTGCTGCTGCTGCAAGAAAAGCGGGAAAACTGCAAAATGCACTTTGCAATAGTCAAAATACAGAATCACAACATAATTTAGGTTGGACCATTGGAGGTGGTTTTGTGCAACCTCCCACTCAAAGCAAGTCCAATCTTACACTCAGAGCCATGTCCTGTCAACTTCTGAATATGTCCAAGGATGGGGATTCCACAACCTAAGTCATTACTGCCTTGCCTGGCATTGCTAAAATGATTTTTTTCCTTCATCTAATCAGAATTAGTTCATAAATTCAGCAGTCACAGAACCAACTCAAGAATTCTTTCAATCTTGATTTTCTGGTTGGTTGTGTTTTGAAGTTTCAACCCCCTACTCAGTTCTTTGACATAGAAAATCTGAACTAAGACAATGAGGTCAAGCGAATTTATTTTTATCGTCTGTCTTCAAATAACTAATTATTGCTCTACAGAATTCAAACCTACCTACTAAACAATAAAGGTCTAAAATTTGAATAGGTAATAACCTCAGATAAAATAATTTGTAAAGTTATATAAATCCTTGCATAGAATAGCTATTTTTATTTTATGGCATAAGAACAGTTACTTCTTACACTGCCTTACTGACCAACTGAAACACTACAGATGTGTTAGCTTTTTCCATGACAAAGAGGCATGGACTGCCAGCCAGACCATTCCATCTTCCTACCGCTTGAAGATACATTTTATGTCTGTGTAACTGTTGGACAGTTATCTGTAGGTGAAACAGCCCAGTTGCTTCTAGCACTGACCTCATTGAGCTTGGCCTGTTTTGGAGTTACACTGTCACCTTCAGAAGTAGCAGGAGGTTTAAATACAAAACCACTCTCATGTAGACCTACAGCACTTGAAAATAAAGAACTTCGTTTTTTTCCCATAGTAATCAGAACACATTAGTGATACCCGCAATTCAGAGACCACACAAAGCAGATTTAAGATTTTCCTAAACTAATATGCCATACCGAAGTTAAGAAAACAATATCCAACTCAGACTGAAGGCCAAGGCCAGTGAAGCAGGAAAGGGTAAAGGCAAAGAGATACAGACTCACCTCTGAAACCCCAGTAAATCATACTACGGCCACCTGAATTTATTTGGCCTACTTTTCACATCTTGACCCACTCTAATCTGAGACAAGGTGAGTTCAGAGTAATAAAGTTAAGCTAAGCAGCTGGTCTCTGCAATGTCAACTATTTGGAACAAGCTCTGCACTTGCAAAGAAAAACACCTCTTCTTTTCTGGTTCTGTGTTAATGCTGTTTTAGTTTGTTATTTAACTCCGTAAACTTCAGTTTGCATGCAAAATGAAAACAGCGTTGTAACTTCTAATGACCAAGCACAGCACATCTTTCTGCTCTCTTCTGAAAGAGCATTACCTGTCCTTATTGTTTGCAGTATTTCTTCTGAAGAAAATCAATAAAAACAAAACAAACAAACAAAAAAAAACACACAAAAAAAACAAAAACAAAACAAAACAAAACAAACAAACAAAAAAAAACCAAACCACCCCACAACAAAAAATCCCCCAACTTTGAAATTGGAAGGTTCAGCGGCTGATTAACATGCCCATAAACACTTGGCTCCATCTTGTCAGAAACCCACATCTCTGTCACTTGACAATATAAACTCAACACAGAGATCAGTCCTCTTGAAAGACACAGCTACAAACCAAGTAGTCTGAAGTGCCAGCACTGGTCTTGTAAACCTCTCACAATCACAGACTGCAAATAGTCTTAAGACTATAATAAACTATGTCAAGGGCTTCAGTCCTGGACACAATGATCTAAGTTAAGGGCATTCTGGTATACCCCCCACCCAATGGTATAGCTGCTCCAATGATTTCTCAGGGTGTAACAAGAAGCTCAACACATAGAGATACCTTGTGTCACATAAAATTATTCAAACTTCTGAGAAGAAACAAAACAGCCCCCTGGCACCCATAGTTGTGCGTACTCAGTGGGAACCATCTAAACTCAGCCAACAATCTGGAGAACAACAAGCCATTCAATGCACATAGGCAGACTCCCAGCAGGGAATGCTGATGAACATCTTGGAGAATTTGCCACACTGTGCCTCATACATGGGAAAACATAATTCACTTGATATATAGATACTTAAACATCCTAACATTCTCCTTTGTAGCACCTTTCCTTCTTTTTGACATAAATGAACATGTTAAGCTCAAATGTCTCACTCTATGCATTGTTTGCCTAAGGTTCATTCATTCACACATTCACAAAATGATCAGGTTATTAACTAGATGCTACTACTTCCTAGGGGGTTTTAATTTACTTATACTCACCCTTATAGGTATATGAGCTGCTTACATTGACATGTGTCTTGGTCAGCAAAGGCTTCCAGGGAGCTGGTATAACCTTAGCATTTTTCTGTATCACTGAAGCTATTTGAGTATCCGGCCATCAACCTACAGCAGGAACTGCTGCTGTATATTAAACTACGTGTAGCTGTGCACATAGTTTTTACAGGGATCTTCAGTGAAGTATTTTATTTGACTGTAGAAACTAGAAAACCCGATTTGGAAACAAGGACTATTTTTGTATGTTAACAAAATTGTTCATAATTCCAATTTTTAAAGCTTAACACATCTGTGATAAAAATTTTGAAGACTCATTTATATATTGATAAAGGCAAGTAGTCTTGGTCTATACAACTCTGATTAGCAAATGCTCTCAGAAGAACTATAATACTAGGAGAATACACATAGGTTTGCATTTTAATTCTGTTGTTGGTTCACGTAAAAAAAAAAATTAGGCCTATTTTGAAAACTAATCACACCAACGCCAAGTATTATTTAATATCTTGCTGGTATAAATCAGATTTACCCCTCTTATCATGAAAGTGCCTCTCTCAGCTGGAGTGTGGACACAAGAATTCCTTGAATCACCCGCGTTCCAGACTAGTTTGTCCAATCCTCTACACAGCAGGCCACAGGGACTCCAAGTAGTCAGGACAGCAGGGAAAACCAGCAGCCAAACAATTCTTGTTTGGTCACTTTGTGCTATTAGTGAATGCTTCTGTAGCTACTACCCAGCAGTTGGCTATCCTTATATACACAACATTCCTGTGTACCGTATCCATGATGGCAAGGAAGCAGCAAAGTATACTGACTGCAGCACCACCTTGCAGACAGGTTTCTGAACACACAACACCACTGTAAAAACCTTAATGCTGCTCTGTGCATCTGTGCTGGCTGGGCCTGACTTTATAAATGCTGAAAAAAGACATCAGAAATAGTAACCTAGAATAAAAGCACCAAATATATCGTAATAACAGAATAGGCACATGAAAGCCAAATTGCTTCAGGCCTCTAGTACATTGTCCTGCACCAACACCTCCCATTAATCAGGAGCTATGAATTCATAGATGCAGTCCAGTCAACTCCACACAACAGGTCTTTCAGTTACAGCAACTTCTCATTCCTCCAAGTGGGTGAAGTTTGTGGGAGAACGTTCTCACAATATTCTCAGAAAGCCAGCTACATTTTACATACATCCCCAGGGCCGTCTGACCTGCAGGTAAGAGTTACCAATGCTGTTTACCCAAACACCACCACATATTTAGCAGCCTAACAAGATGCTTGGCCAGTGTCCATTAGCAACCTGTCATTTCCCCGCTTAGACCTCAGAAATAAATATTTATGCTACACTGAGCTAAAAAATGTCTTTAATGATCCATATGCATAAGTTAAATTGTCCTGCAGAGTATCAAAGGCCAGTTCCCAAAAGGATTCTGCTTTTAAATACCATATTCCAGAATGTCTTGTGCCCACAGTACTCCATATGAATCAGGGAAACATAGCACCAACACAGGCAAGTAGGCTTTGGCATACATGAACTTGAATGTACTCTCATTATACGGCCTCACCAAGCAAGCCAAACCACAAAATACACAGACACCTCCTTATCGCAAAGTGAAATTTATCTTAAATTTGCCTTCTGTGTCATAAAAATATTCATGTTTCAATCCACAGTAATAAAACTTTTTAACTTTCAAATCCTATTGTCATCTGACAGAAATAAACATAGATTAAGTATAGCACATTTTAAATGCTTTGAATTGCAATCCTCAATGCTTTTAAGCATTTCATTTTTTTCTCAGTGAGAGACTAATACAAGTAATTTTTAAGTAAGTAAGCAAGCAAGTCTCTAAAGTTAAAAAACCTAAACCCACAAACAATTAAACTTTAATACCTGTTATTTGGAGAACAAGGGCTGGAATACTGAACCATTTGCAAAATACAAACCATTTCCTTACTTGACGAAAAGCTATTTAACCCAAGACAAGAATGACACCAACAGAATGGCTGGACACAAGCAAGAAAATACACTATTAAACCTTTCTCAATACATATGTGGAGTGAATAACTAAACTAAAAATGCAAAATCATCACATGAAGCTGAGCAAACTAGCTATCCCTCTGTCCTACATAACTTCTTAGCATGACCAGTCAGGCCATTCACTGCACTTAATCAGTTTCCTCAGGGAAGAATCAGAAGTCATTGTCACCCATAACTTATAGACAGAATAATGGGATTCCAGCCCGTTATTACAAAAGTACAATCCTTCAAAAAGGAGGAGGGAAGTCCCAAGTTATAGCCTTCTTAAAGACTGAATACACTGCAGGCTTCAAATCTATTTCATCTGCTGTCACACACACACAAAAAAGGTGCTTTTTGGCTTCTTTTTAAGTAGGTTAAATATTTACTGCTGAAATGCAGTTTAGCTAGTTGAAAAAAAGAGGGTTTTTTGTCAAATTACATACTCTCTCCCTTCCCTTCCTTTTCAGGAATTATCCTTTTGATCCCATCTACTCCAACTCCTGCATATAGCAGTCAGAAAACCAAGATCAAGATCACAGGGAATCCATCCAGCAGACTCAGTTCTTCAGGTACTGTATAGACCCTCTTTTGCTAACAGTCTTTCCTATTCCCACTGGCCAAAGAGCGATGAATATATTGAAAATAAACCTTTACCTGTCAATAAAGATACAGTGGATCTGGCAGTGCTTTTTCCTGTCTAAATGAGCATTATGACATCAGTTGATTTTATAGTGAGTCTAATGCACTGAAAAGCAAAGTCTGACAACACAAGACTCCAAAGTTTATTTCATTAAACATTATACAGTGTTATGTGCGGGGGAAGAAAAAAGTAGCTATACTATATTCCAGAAATCCTATTTAAAGTCATAACCCAAAGATCTGCACTAGAGTTAAATGACATTAGGTTGTTTCTTTCTCTTATCAACTACTACAGTTATACCCACCTGTTACATTCACTGCTGGCCCAGTCTGGTACTGTTGAACTCCCGAGTTCTGTCTCACACCAAACAGTATACCAGATGTATTATCTGGTGCATCTGGTGGAGAATCCATAATATAATCCTAATAAGATATTTTCAAGAGGGAAAAGAAATTTGAGGTTTAATATTTTTTTACTTGCAAGCTTCAAAGGGTTTATTTTAAAAACATATGATCGCTTAAAAGTACTCAGAAGTACTCAACTGAAAATCAAGCTCATTACAATCTCCCCAAAATAGTTTCTTTTGACACTTCACTAAGGTTGCAATTCTCACCAGTGCTTGTTAATTTTTCATAGCTGTGTATTCAGAATAGTAAAAACAATCCTAAGACCCGGGAAGACCATTTAATGAAATATCACTAATCTGTTTGAATTGCTAATTGTAAATGCTTTTGTTCAAAAAGTCTGATGATGTTTCAAATCATACTTGATTGTTTTTCAAAAAAAAAAAAAAAAAAAATTTCTTCCTTCAACCTAAACTCAGGCATTTGCCTGTTACTCCTGCATAACATCTAGCTGCATTTTAAAAGATCAAAAACCAGAACTCAAAAGTAGCACAAGCTACTTGTAGCAAGCAGAAGCTTCTCAAAGCAAGATGATATTAAGATCAAATTCTACTAAGCGCTCAAGCTTTAATGAAAGTAAGGGGTATCTATAGCATCTTGACTGAGAAGGGCACTCATTCCTGATATCATCAAGGGTTTTTTTCTTTTATGTAGAGTAATTTTGTAAATTTCTGAAAACAATATAATCAAACCCTCTTTTCAAAGTCCAACTAACCTAAAAGTTGGTTCATGCTTCCCAGCACCTTGTTAAATTAAGTTTTGTGCATCTCCAAGTACAGGTATTCTTTTATCCTTCAGTTTAAAAGGTCTGCCCTTTAGTACATACAACCTAAAAAATTAAATAGTCCACATTTCTTGTCTCCAGCACTTAGAACTGTTAAAACTAAACAGTTCCACTGATCACCCAACAGGTAACACTTGGAGGAAAAAGAAACATGAAATTTAGTTCTCTTTACAAATATTCAAAGTTAAGAGGGTGAGGTAAGAGAAACATTTTTCAAGATGCATCAATACTGGTCACATTTTAATAGGCCATTCATCCTAGCACAATCTGAAACATGAAGTATTTTCAGGAATAGCAATAAGCAGTTAAGAAAAAACATAATCGTTAGGTTTAATTTAATACTAAGGTAGAAATGGAAAAGCATTGGCAATTTCAACTCTGAAATAATTCAAATGGTTACACTTCATCAAGCTGTACTGTGAAACAAAAAAAAAATTGACAACAGTGCTATTTTCCTAGAATAAAAAGAACAACAGATTACAAAAAACACCCAATACACATACAGGGACCTCATCATCAGTGTATGCATGAGACAAAGGCCAAAATAAGTTTTGCTGAAAAGATCGATCTCACAAACTGCTTCCCATTCACAATTGTGCTACTTACTTGAAAACATCCCTGTGGAAGCTATCACATTTTTAACTACCACCATGTTAACCAAACTGAATGGAAATAATCAGGTATGATAATCTGGTTTAGGACTCCTAAATACCAGAACAAAAAGGAAGATGCTGCTCCCCAACCTGCCTTTTTCTTATCTCCTTAAGTGAAGACCCTTCAGGACCTTAATAAAGATCCATTCTTTCTTCTGGTGAGTCACCTAATCCACTCCAACCAAATTAAAGACAGATGTTCAGGAGTAGCTGTGGAAATAGTTACTAAATGCCTGTGTTGTATTTGGTATGAGTAACAGCTACATCAGTTACAGTCACAATAGAGGTGTTACTTGTAGTCACAGCAGTTTCAGAAGAGCCAATGAAAGGACAAGCAAAGCAGCTCAGCCTGCAGGCCACACCTCAAGCACAACTAATGCTCAGGGGATAAACCTGTGGCAGGCTCCGAGTGCAAGGCCCTGTGCACACCATTTATATTTGAAATGTGACCAATACAACAGCTACATACAAACTCTGCATCTCTTACTAGTCTGTAGTTTCTTTTTCATGTCCTGCCAACATTTTAGTTTTCATGTTTTCATGTCCTGCCAACATTTTAATTTTCATCAAGATCATAGTTTGGGTATTTTGACGGCATGGGTACATCTCCCCAGTGTATACTAAACACACCCAGCAAGCAAAAAAAGGTAAAAACAGAGACACTGAAAACTTCATCTCCTAATTTTCAAAAAGTCCTTTTCTGTTCACAAGTATTATTTTAATGTAATTTGGCTCTGTCATTTTACATACAAACCCTCCCAATATTGTCCAATGCTTTAGGAAACAAAAGTGTTTAAAAAAACCAAAACAAAACAGCCTTACCACATTGATGAAACAAAAAATAAATCAAGCTAACACGTACAGGTGCTCTCACATGCAGAAAGGCAAAACCCTACATCTTTGTAAATTAATTTCCTAGGGCTCAAGTGAAGTGAAGTAATACACCACTACTTTTAGTTTTCTAAGGGACTAGTGAAAATATTGGGTTCATAGTCTGCATCCTAGGTTTTCTAACTGTGGAAGCTCATATGGTAATTGATAACCAAACCCACCCTGAAAAACTACAGTGCATAGTACTGGACCTTTGTTCTCCCAAAATTACGTAGGAACAACCGGAACCTGAATCACACTGACTGAGGAAAGCGCCTGTTAAGTAAGGGAAAGACAGAATTGGCTGTAGCTTAGTGGAGAGCATTCTGAACACAGAATTATAGAACGTCTTCACTGCTAAGGACAAATTTTTCTTAAAGAAGATGATAGTCCTATGCTATGAAACGCAACAGTAGCTCTGACAAAACTGCTGTAAACTGTATGACTGAAATAAAAATCATCTCTGAATTTCTGGAACTGCACAGCAGTTAGTACATAGCATGTAGTACAGTAACAACACAAAAAAATAGACTGACTTACTTAGGAAGTCAGCGAATCAAGCTTGTGATTGGAAAGTGGTATTTCAATGATAAAACTGGAATACCAAACACTGACAAGAGGCAAATTATAGACCTGTTGAGAAATTGAGGAGATAAGTGTTTCAACCCAGCAGGCGATCAAAGGCAACCAGTTCCCACAGAAAAAAATTCTTTTGACATCCTAAGATTAAAAAATGTTGCAGCACTGTATTTAGAATGCAAAGGCACTCTGAAGGATGTTCACCTAAAAAGGGGTCCTGCCAGTGTCTAGCCAGTCACACCTCACAGTGATCTTCACAACATGGTATTTTCAAAGATAAGTTTCAACACCTGGAAGCTGAAGATCCAATGACAAACACTCGCCAGAAAAACTTAGTTGAAGCTTTTGTCACTTACGAAGAATAAAGTTGGGAAGAAACAGAACATGTGTGAACAAAAATGTCACAGAAAGCCCAAGGCAGAAAATCATCACTATAAAACAGCAGCCCCCAGTGAAACAAACACCAGATGGGGAGGGGCTGAGGAATCCAAAAAACCCTAAGGAGCTCTTGAATGAAGAAAATTCAAACCAAGGACATGAGCCAAAATACAGGTAGTATACATATAACACTAAGAAAGCAAATGACAATATGGCAGAAGTGATTAAAAATCACAGAACTTTGCCCAAGAAACTAAACTATAGTACCTCTCAAAAAAAAAGGCACATCAACCAAGCTTCTTCCTCCATAAAAAGTGTAACATCATCAAGTGGTAATAACAATATAAACAAGAAAACAAATTCTAGATAATGCTCAAACTGAAAATACAGTTCTGAATCTAGAAAAGTTAGGCTGAAGAGATGGAAGATGTACCATGTCTTAAGCAACGGAAAAAAACCACAAACAAAACTTCCTAAAGGTACTCAAGAATTTCTTAACATCCAAATAACAGGATGTTACATTTAAGAGAGCTTAAAAAAAATTAAGAGCTCATGAAAACCATGATCAAAATGTCAATACTGTAAAGAAACCATGTAAGACGATAATTTCAACAAACAGCAGAAGTTTTAAGAGACCACAGAATCTGTATGCACTGGTTATCCCAGAAAAGGATGCATGACTTTCTAAAGCATGTCAGTCTAACCTGGAATAGACAGAACTGATTAATACATGGTTAAAGAACCTTTTCCATGTCCTATTTCAGGCTGCAATTTCTTCAAATAGCTGTTTCTCTACTCTGCCATGGAAAAACAACCTGCAGATTTTGACAAAGTAACACTATAAATACTTAACTAAAGCCTCATCTGTGACATAAATAAACTCAACAAATGAGAAAGAAGCCTCACAAAAAGAAGTGCACTCTGCATGCTTTCTTTAAAGGAAATCACTGTCTTGATGAGTTACATCCAGCTTACGTATACCCAATGGAAAAGTTCAGGTTTCCTAGTTCTGTTTACTCTGAGGTTTTGTCACAAAAACAATGTAGAAGCCCCTAACCAGCTTTGTCTGTTAGATCAAAAACATGAGCATGTGTGTGTGAGGGAAGTAAAGGACAGGGCTTTCTTTTGCAGTAAATATTTTGCAGGACATACTAGCACACTTTTAAAGGGTTTAAATAAAGCACACTACATCATCAGTAAACTTGTAAAAAAATTCACAGACTTGAAATATGTGTATACATCATGTAAAGTAGCAAACCTTTCTGTATTAATCTGTCCTGCTTTAAAAAGACAGATTTAAGAGGACTAAAGAAGCAACCTAGATATCCTACTAATATCTGGACTTTTAATTATATAATTTCTTAGGCCTTCTTAACAGTGACAAATTTAGCTAACCCACTTCACCAGACATATCCACAATTTCTCTCTGCAAACTATCAATCAACTGCTGAAGACTTGAAATCGGCAAGCATGAGGTTTTTTCCTACTGAATTTGCCAAAGATTTAGCTAGCCAGTTGACAGGCAATGATTACATTGCATTGTTTTAATTCTGTTTTTGTTAAAATACAGCCTCTCATCAGCAATTATTTAGCCACAAGTCTTAAGAAGAATACCCAGTTCCAGTCCTCATGTTTTAATGGCCTAATTAACTCTGTTCAGACTGATTGCCCTGTTCAGCAAATGCAGAATCCATTAGGCTGCATGAATTTTTATTTACACCAAAAGACTAACAACTGAAACAACCTCAGGTATGTCTATTTGCATGGACAATGGAGATGGTGCGTACGGTAAGGCTTCATTTTAACCTGACAGCAGTAGCTAATATTATAGGCACATTGTCTGAACAGTTTCAGCGTGAATTATTTTCAATAAAGGTATTGCATCGTACAAATATGGAATTTTAATCCCCATTCTTTCTCTCACGTGTCCAACAGATAAGGCAACAAAACCAGCATCTAACTCAACTCCCTCATGGCAACATTCTGGGGTTCTGTGGCAACACAGGAAGGTCTATGATACATGACCTAAGTGCACAATTCCCTTAGGCTTTTCCAGCAAAACAAGTATGTTGCCAGATTGTTTCAACTGCTGATCGTGCAACTTCTGGTTGCTTAAACCTCTTTACCATATTATTGTTTCACAATGTTTTCATTCCTGTGCCACATGAATGAAAAGCAAAACTCACTAAGGAACTACCACTACAGCATGCTCTTAAGAATCAAAAATCCCAAGCAAGGCACTGTAAAAAACAGGTGGAAAACCCACAAAGTTGCTTTACACACTAAATGCAAGCTATTTAAAAATGAAATTAATTTATCAATACAGAGGATCCATCTGTGAGCAAAGAAATCAGCAAAATTTAGAGAATGAATTTGCATCATTTCTCCACAGAACACGAAGAATCTAAACAGTAGTAATTTCTCGAGTGTCTAGGATTTTCATTTAATGCCATTTTACTCTAACTAAAGCTATCATCTTTGAGTCTTCCAAATCAGTATTTCCCAATACATATTTTAATTTACCAGTGCAAGGTTATGGTCTCAGCATCTTTACAGTCTACATAATGCTAGTCTATAATCTAATCCAGATCTTTAAAACACTAGACTGAGTCAGTATGTTCTTCATTAATTTATTCCAAAAGTAATCATACCTCTTACATTTTAAATGAATATTTACCTGATTGAGTATTACAGGCTGTGCTGTTGCAGTAGTCTCTGGCCTGGATACAGGTTGAGCCACTACAGGAACTGTGATATTTCTTGATACTGGCTGTGTTGTCACTGGAATGGTTACAGGTCTGCTAACAGGCTGTGTTATACCAGAACTTGACCCAGGCATCTGCTGTGTTGACAAACATCCAGCAACTGGTCTCTGCAGTATTTGTGAAGTTCCTGAAACATTCACTGCTACAGCCAACTGCTGAACTCCCACCAAGCCGGTCGCAGGTCTGGGTACAGTCGGAAAGACTGACAGAGCAGGCACAGCAGCGGGGCTGGAGGCAGGCGTCGTGTAATGCTGACTCTCAGACTTGAACGTACTGACTGTACCTGTTGCAAAGGATTCCAAAGTTATCTTTAAATAATTTTGCAGCCAAATGTTTCATAAGTGTTGTGGATTTTTTTGTTTTTAATTACCATATTAGGACAATAAAGTACCTCTACTGGGTGCACCATTCTGTATCCCCCTTCGTGGTGAGCTGAGGTTGACTCTGTTCAATATATCTGTCAAAAGTTACATTTATCTTAATTGCAAATAAATTAATAGCTTCATTGCTTTTCAAATTTAAAACCTTCATTCATATACCTTAATTGAGCCAATTAGGACTTGACTTATAAATTAAAATATTATTTCTACAACAAAAACCTGGTAAAACCAAGTGTAATTTGTCCAAACTAAGATATGCTCTTCCACTCCTCTTTGGTTAAGCTAGTTTGCTTAAGAATCTCAGTGTTTATTTTCTTGGAGACAGATTAACACACACGTAAGAGTAAAAACAACAATAAAAAAAGGACATTTCATTAACATTTAAATTTGCTGATTATAGTGCATTTATTTACGTCTCTTTCTCACATATACATAATGTTTCCCAAATACCAGAACTGCCCTACATTAAAGGAAGCATTTTCTCTAAACCAGTAATAACACAATTTGCTTCAGTATTAGCAAAATACAGCACTTACAAATGGGATTTTAGCCTTCATGATACCCATTTTCCAATGTGAAAGGAAAATCAACAGATCAGCAGCCAAAGGAGTCATACTGGAATTGCATTACAAGAGCACTGATTTTCTTACATTACCTACATGGTAGTCTGTGTCCAGAGTTCTAGCTCAGCAGAAGCACATGCAATTTCTTAAATTACATTTACTCCCTAACTAATGCCACTGATATTCCATGACATTTTATGTCTTAGTCTAAGGTTTCTGACAATTTCAGAAAGTTACAAAAATATTCATCAAATCAAAATACTTTTCTACTCCCACATTCTTAATTCCACTAGTGTTGCTGACAAGTTGCTTGCTCTGACCTGTGAAAATATGCATATGAAATTAGATTGATTCTCCAATATCTAACCAGCAAGGCTTGAAGTAACTTCTCAAACCAGGGTTAAATTACATCAGGTTCTCAAACAACACATATTAAAGTATCTAAACATTGTGTTTAATAACCTTAAGGCTATTTCCACCAGCAATGGCTCATCAGTATATATTTCTCAAGTTGATAAATAAATCTAATAGCAGTAGAGCTCCGAAGATCACAGCTTTCAACCTGCAACCTGCATTTAGATCACACTAATAAAAAAGCAGCTGCAACCAAGAGATTTAAACAGGTTTGCATTTTTTACGATATGACAAAACTTAGTCCTGTAACAGTAATACTATATTTACTTCAACGTAACAGTAACTACAAACAAGGATTAAATTATTTTGGTATTTAGCTGAACACATACATTTTGGGATTGTTAACAAATCTATACCTCATACATGAATTCCAGAGTGAAATTAAACTAAAGTATCATCTATCTACAAAAGAAAAGCTATCCTGAAAGTTAGGTCTCACAAAGCATAGTCAAGACAGTCTGATGTGCACACATCCTAAATTACTAAGGTAGGTTTTACTGCTTTTAAAAAGAACATTTCAGGAAGCCAGTTATTTGAAATTATAAACTACATTTACACGACTCAACTGATTCATCATAGACTTGATGTGCACTTTCCCCTCTTCCATCAAGGAGTTATTTGTCCTGTTTAGGTAAAACAACACTGAAGCATAAGCATGCTGACATGCAGAATTACATTTTAAAGCAGTAACAAATTACAGGTTTGTATCATTATGAAAAAGGAAGCAAAAACAACAAGTGGTAACCGTAGGAATAATGAGCAGTTGCAGAAAAAGGTAAAGGGAACAAAGTGTGAACTACTTTTCATCTCAGCCAAAATAATCCTCCAGTACATCAGAAGGGACACTTGATTCTACACCACTCTCTGCCAGCAGGTCAAAGTTGGGGTTTTAACTATTTCCTTCAAGTTTTCCACACAGTCTGTACAAAAACTAGTAATTGTACTTGCAGGAAAAGGTTAAGAAAACGCAATGCATTGTAGAAACTACACCTTTCAGAAAAATTGAGACCTACGCGTGAGTTTCTATTTGTCATCAATTTTTCATCTGATCAGGTGCAAACTAAACAGTGATAAGTGAAGCTGAGTTCACAGTATCTTGCCTATCACCAACAACAAACTGAAGTCTGACTAGTGCCAGGTAGTACTA
Organism: Struthidea cinerea; assembly: GCA_013397865.1. Lineage (NCBI taxonomy): Eukaryota > Metazoa > Chordata > Aves > Passeriformes > Corcoracidae > Struthidea > Struthidea cinerea. Next base: position 6,580 of record VZTI01002402.1, on the reverse strand, counting down.
CTTACAAGCCAGAGAAGAACTGAGGTCATTCTTCCATAGCTGTTTTTGATAGTGAAGTAGAAGATTAAAAAGAGAAAAGTTGAGGAAAGGGAAGGAAAAAATATAAAGTAAAAAGTTATACCATAAGTGATTTTACTTGTGTCAGGACCGACAGCACTAGAACAAGAAGCAAATATTTTAAGTCTCTATCTTTTACCAAAGTTCTTGAAGTTCACAGAATCATACCAAAATTATAGTTTTCACCTGAATTATTTTTATCCTTTGACTACAAAAAAATCTTGAGGCTACAATAATTGCAATCAAACTTTGCATATTTGTTGTTCCAACACATGCTAGTGCCTTAATAGCTGTTCTATGCCACAACCTACTGCCAATGACCAACAGCAATCCAGAGGTCTCCAGACCTTCCAGAAAACAGTAAGAGTATAATATTCAGACATTCGAAAAGTATGTAACTGCAGAAAACATAGAATAATTTTAAAATATTCTTCACATTTTTCAGGGTATCCAGAGTATTTTTAAAATACTCACTCTTAAAAAAATATTTTCAGGTGAGAGAACTTAAATATCAGACTCAGTATTCTTTTAATATTTAAAATCATGTTTCCACTTTTTTAACCTAGTGTAAGAAGCCTTAAACTTACTATCCTAGTGAGCAACAAAGTAATAGATGCAAGATGAAAGTATTGTGAAATAAAATGACTGAACAGCTAATAACAGCTCTGAAATCCACGCAGCAGAGTGTGACAGACAGTCTAGTGTAACATTGTGTCTTGAGATCCTTCACTGCAAATTATACACCTTCAGAAAACTACTATGAAATCCTGGATACAAGCATAGCAGAGATGAGGCAGAAACTGCGAGCAGTAAACCTCACCACGCAAAGTCTGAGGTATGTGACTGCTAGGGAAACCTTACGTCAAAGCTCTTGAAAACTGATACAAGATGGACACACAAAAATCAAATACTTTCATTACTACAGTTAATTAAACTAACAACAAAAAAAATGTTCTTCTTTACTTACCTGCCAAAGCCCAAGCATAGGACAAACATGGAATCCTGACACATCTCCTGTCATCACAACCACCTAACCTCAGTCCCTGCACTGCCTGAACTTAGGAGAAAACTCCGGAACCTGATGAAAAAAACCTCTCTATTTCACAAAGGATGGGTAAATTTATATTTTTTATTTTAATAAAAAATCTCCTACTTCACAGACAGGCTTTCAGTATTTTCATGTTAACCACTTTCCAGATTGTGCTTTTATTGTAGACATGTAACACAGTTACCTTGGTTTTGCCAGAATGATGTTCACCAACATATGAAATAAGGGGTGGAGAAAACAAACAAACAAAAAGATTGTAACAGGAAGACTTAAATTCATGCATATTCTTTTAGCAGGGAGACACTCCCAAATATATAACTAAATATTAACTATACTGACAGCAATTGCATGCATGGTTTCAGCCTTGTATATACTGGCTTCTAAACTCTGCCGCTAATGCTAAAACCTTCAAATGTCCTTATTTTGACCTCAGAGATTTAAGGTTAGAGGTAAACAGAACCACGCGTAACCTGGGGTTTCAGACAGAATTTCTTAAGAATTCTGATTTTCAGTGAGACAGAAACATACAACTTTAAGATGTGGAATTTCTCAAGTCATACTGTTAAAAATTCTATACTTTCAAACTAAGTTTAACTCTCTGTACCTTGAAATTTCTGTTTTAAATTATGGAAAAGTGTTGTCTTACATGTCGTAGCTGGCTTCGAGCTTGAGATTTCCCCAACAAAGATTGGCTCATCATCATCATCCTCATCATCCTCTTCCACTTCTCTCACTCTCTTTTGCCAGGGTTCTAGCTCCTCTTCTTCACATTCCATAAATAATTCTGCCATCTTGAGACTAGACAGTAAAAAACAAAAAAAACCAAAACCCACACATAGCCAAACATTCCGTACTTTCATGAAATGCTTCACTGTTCAGTAAGGAATACTGCAGTTGTCAATAATTCCCATAGAATGGTCTCCCTCCCTCCCTGTTCTTTACAGATCAAACATGATCTGATAGAGGAGATCTTCAAAGATTGATGCCACATCACCATTCTGACAATTACTTGAATGCTCATCTTTGCTATTGAAGAGAAAAGACCAAAGACATCTTCCACAGACTTTAAGCTATTTTTGTATAAAACACCAGTAACTATCAGAGGAAGCCTCAGCGGAAGTCACAGTGAAAGGTATCTTTTAAGAAATACTCCTATTCCAGGTAAGTGATTCACAGGAAATGTGAAGGGCCTTCTACAAAGCACGTAATCTACCTGGCACAACTGAGTTAGTGAAACACTGATTACAGCTTTATTCTCTTTGCATCTTAAAAAACCCAACACAAACAAAACAAAACCCCACCCTAACCCACAACCTACCACAGCCTCCCGAATTTTCCAAGATTTTGCCAGGGCTTCCCATATGGTCACATTTTCTTTAAACCCCAACAAAACCTACACAAAATTCCCAAAAACCCACAAAACAATATCAACAGCAACAAGCAAACTACCCACAAAAAACATTTTGAACAAAAAAACTCCACAACAGCAAAATCCCCAAACCATACCTACAATGCATTGCATACTGTTTCATTATCAATTAAGACTCGATATAAATTTCTCACAGATCTCATTAGATTGAGTCCCTCATGCCTGTAGACTTTCTGTTGCAGTAAAAAAAAGTCATGTACAAATACAGTAAAGACAAATATGTACCTTTTGGAATTAACCAAATTAAGACCAGCATCTCTTATCACAACTGGTTTTATTTGTTTTTTAAATAAACAGAGATGGCCAATAAAGTTTTCTTCTTTCTTTTAACATTCTTTAGCATAATCTTGAAAGTATTTCTGAACAAAACAATAAATAAGAAACTTTGCTATTTCTTTACAGAGTACCAATAATGTAATAAGACTGCAGAAATAATTACTCTGTAACATTTTATCACAGGGGAGCAGACAGAATCATCCTCTACTTGTATGAGAATGGGGATGCTGGTGTTAGCACATGTTAAGTCTTGAGATAAAAAAAAGTAGCAAAGCTAAACTCCTTCTTTGCTTCCTCCATCAGTTTAGGGTGCTGAAGTTAGACATGGTGCTAGGAAAGAAGAGAACAGGATACCAAACTAAATTCTTGTATGGGGAAAATAGGAAGATTCTGAAGTGAATTTCCACTTGACAGAGATGACATGGGCCACATGCCAGGTCTTAGAAAGAGAATCAAGCTTAACTCCATAATTTTTTCTTTTCTGTAGGACACTCTTTAGAACATTTTTTTTTTTTAATAACACGAAGTTTAACAGACTTTAAGGCAAAATAAATTACTATTTCAGAGACATCTTTTATAGAACAGACAACATAAATGAGCAGTGTTTTTATTTTAAGAATTTAATTTTACTTGACCTCAGGGGAAAAAAGTAATAAATTATAAAATGTGCTTGGAGGATGCAATGCAATTTATATTAAAAACACAAAATAGGCACAAGCAATCTTTATGTTAGCTGAATCCTAAACAGATACATGTGATAACCTCATCTACACTGTAAGGCAGCTGATTTTTTTCTTAAATACAGTTAAAAGTAATTTGATAACATAGCCATGGGCTTTTAGAAAGTGACACCAACTGGTGACACCTCTTACAGATACTTCATTTTATGAATCAGGAAGGTCACTCAAAATGCAGAGCAGCTTTTAAAAGGCAAGTATCAAGATTCATTTCACATCTTTTAACCTAATTTTTTTAATTTCAATGCTACAATCTGAAGCCAAGCTTTCCCTGACTTCTTTTTTCCTGGGAAGAAAGCTGGCCTAATGAGTTCCTGCCTTGCTTCCTCAGTTGTGCCAGGACAACTTTGCACAGAACTGTGGTGTGAAGCAGGGCAGGTTAAAAATAACTTGGCCCAGTAACAGTTTTATTGGCACAACTGAGAGGTCAAAAATCTGTAGCCTGAACAATCAAAATTGCAGTAAGGAGTAATGGATTTGATTAGATGAGGTGTGCAGGAACAGCTCCTGCAAGTGGTCACCACTGCCAAATGAAACATCTACATCAATTTTTAGAGCACAAACAGCTTCCAAATTTTTAGCTTCTTTAACTACATTAACCCACAAAATGTGTTCTAGGAATCCTGCTAGCAGTTGCTCTCAAAGACAAAACCAACAGTGAATCCTTACCGCACCCTGCTCAAATATTTCCCAGTGGAGGTGCAGACACCCATATAAGAAAAGCAAACCTACTGACAATAGATTTTATCTTCCTCATTTTTTAATATATATAAGCATATATATATGTTTATACACACCATTTCCTTAAAGGTAGTCCATGGATCTGAGAGGTCCAAAAGTCCAATGCAATGCTGTATGCACAGACTCAAAGAAAGTGTTGAAACCAGTATTGTAAGGTAAAGCATCAAAATCATGAACAAGTCCTTCAAAACATTTTAAAAATATCATTAGGCTATATCAAGACATTGCTTTAAAAGCAACTGCCCAACTAAAACTAAGCATAGCCATGGAAGTTCATCAGGCAGGCGCTAATAACCAACAATCTGCAAAACCACAAGTCCCTGGGACACTATTATAGTTACTAGAAAAGTGGTGAACTAAAAACCTGATAAAAGACAGAGAAAAAAATGAGAGCTCATTGCACAAAGCAGCAATAAGCTTCTGATGAAGTAATTGTTTTAAAAGCACTAGTTTAGCCAACTTTATGATGGCAGTTAGGTTCAAAAATACCTAACTTTATTAAAAGCTAGTTGTATTTATAACCCCTTTTCCTAAGTTAGGATTTAAAAGCTCTCACATAAAAACAACAAAAAATGATATGATGTTAGTAAATGTATTAAGAGTGTAACAGCTGTAGTGAAAACAGCAGAATGATCTGTAGAAGAGCACCGTAAGGATGGACAGAAATTGGCACTAGAGAAAATCACGGCAGATGCAGCCTCAATGAGACTTAAGAGCTATTGCAAAAAACAGTTATTACTTCAAATGGAAACTTATCTGTTGCACTGTTAAGCTCATGTAAGCCTTCCAATACTGAAAACTTCATTGGATTGTCATAAAATCAAATAATTAATATGAAACTGATAGTGAGCTTAAAGAGTGAGGACATTTACATTAACCACAGATTTTTCAGACTAGCCTTGTCACCCTTCCATAATAGAATCATAGAATATTCTGAGTTGAAAGGGACCCACAAAGATCACAGTGTCCAACTCTTAGTCCTGCACATGACACCTCTAACAATCCCACCATGTGTCTGAGAGCACTAACCAAACTCTTCTGAACTGTGTCAGGTTTGGTGCTTCCCTGAGGAGCCTGTTCCAGTGCCCAGCCACTCTGGGTGAAGAATCTTTTTCCAATATCTAACCTAAATTTCCCCTAACACAACTTCAAACCATTCCCTTGGGTTCTGTCACTGGTCACCACAGAGAAGAGATCAGTGTCTGCCCCTCCTCTTCCCCTCATGAGGATTGCCATGAGGTCTCCCCTCAGTCTCTTCTCTAGGCTGAACAGACCAAGTGACCTCAGCCACTCCTCGTACGGCTATCATCTGTCACTCAAGTAATTTCCCCTCCCACTTTAATACCTGCATTTCAAATGCCCACAGAAGTTATCTCATTTACAACACAGATCATACGATGGACTACACATTGTATTTTTCAGATAACGTCCCATACAGGCACATAACTTTGCACCACATTATTTGATGAGGGTGTGGAATCCACAGCTCCACCAGGACTGGGAACAACTGGGTTTTAATTGAGGGCTGCATTTGTTTAGTAGCGAAGAAACAATGACCAAGCTGAAACTGCACCTGCAAATTGTAAAAAACCAAAGCATAAACCAACTTCCCTCAAACACTAACCTCACCAGCCAACGCTGCCCTCTGTGCCACGAGAAGGCACAAGCTCCGCCTAGGGAAGGGCAATATCGGCAGTGCCAGCCCGCCAGCAGCTCTCGCCGCCGAGCCGCGGTGGTGCCAGGCCGTGGGAGCAGAGGAGTCCCGAGGGCAGCCGAGCAGCTGCCGCTCCAGCCTGACCGCCCTGCGTCCCGCCCCCCGCGCCGGGTGACCGCCGGCACTGAGCTCGGGATGCGGGCTCGGGCTTGGGCGAGGCCCGGACGGCAGAACCGCGGCAGGCGGGGAGGAGGCCGAGCCGAGCCGCGCCGCCAGCACCGCTCTTGCTGTTAACGCCCGGGGCCCATGGAGGGCCCCGCGCGGCCAACGGCGGGAGGAGCGAGCCCTGCCCGGGCCACCCTCGAGGACAGAACCGGCCGGTGCCAGCGGGGCCCGCGGGCGGCTCGGGGGAGCCCTCACAGCGCGGGGGCCCCGCTCGGGGACGCCAGGCCGCGCTCCGACCTAAGATGGCGCCGGTCTCGCCGGCGACAATCCCCCCGCGCCCGTCCCCGCCGAGCGCGGCTCCCGCCGCCCAGGGAGCGCGGCAGGGCGGGTCAGGAGCACGGAGTGGGCTGACCTTACCGTGCTGCACGTCCGTAGGGGCCGCGGCGAGGCCGCCGCTCCCTGCCGCCCGGGCC
>VZTI01002401.1:146645-162550 GCA_013397865.1 Struthidea cinerea | reverse complement strand
GGATGCGGAGGATTCGGGGGAGGTTCTCGGCCTGGCGGGGGAGGAACCAGAGGGATCATGGAGCGGGTGGGAGCTGGGCCGGAGCTGTGAGGCAGTGGGGGATCATGGAGTCAGGGAATGGGGTGGAAGGAACCTTAAAGCCCTTCCCGTTCCGCCCCTGCCATGGGCAGGCACGCCTTCCATAGCCCAGGGTGCTCCAAGCCCTGTCCAAGCTGGGCTGGAGGTGTTGAGGTCAGTGCAGGTGTTGAGGAAAGGAAGGACCCAGAGGCTAAGGTGGGGTGAGGGGAAAATGTCCCTTCCCCAGAGAGTGTTCGGGGCCCGGGGGGAGCCGATGGGCAGCGCTGGGTGCCTGTGGTCCCAGGGATGGGGAGCGGGCAGGCAGCTCTGGGCTGTAGGCGTGGGCCAAATCCTGGCAGCTGAGGCTGCTGCACAGCCTGGCTGTGAGAAAGGATCCAGTTATAAATACCTCCCTCGGTCTGTTTTGACTCATTCGAGCAGGGATTAATTTTAGGCACCAAAACAGCTCCATCCTGTGCTTTGGAGGCTGCTGAGATCCTGGCTGACTTGTCACATTCGTATGGTGGGGAAAATCGTTTGGTGTTTGTGTGGGAATTCTGTGGACGGGAATTCTGGGATGCTGCTGGGGATCAGCTGCTGTGTCCGTGTCACAGAATCACGGGATGGTTTGGGTTGGAAGGGACCTTAAATCTCATCCGGTCCCACCCCCTGCCATGGGCAGGGACACTTCCCGCTATCCCAGGTTGCACCAAGCCCTGTCCAACCTGGTCTTTGAGGTCTTCCCTCTGTCTCCTCTAATCTGGGAATGTTAGCACCGCCCCCATCCCATTATCCTCCTCCAGACTCTGCTTTGCCTTGATTTCTGCAAAGATTTGGTAAAAATTAGGTTAAAACTTGTACCTACTGGGCCAGACAGTACAAGATGTCATGAGAGGGTGGCAAATACATCAGAAACAAGGAAGAGTTTATTTTCCACGAGGGGTTTCCTGACAAAACCTTATTTCCACGTGGGAAATAGGATTGTTTTGGAATGTGACTTGACTCCAAACACTGTCAGAGTGGAGAGGCCAAAGAAAGTGCTTGTGGGGTGGTGTGAGCAGGTGAATAATTGGGTGTTCGTGGAAAATGTGGTCACTGCCACTTGTCCTGGTGCTGTCCCCCGGCCCGTCAGGTGCCACTCCAAGCCCAGGGATTATTTTCAGATGTGCAAGGCTGACAGTTGTTAAACGAGTTTGTTTAGAAGGATGGTTTTAATGTGGGTCCGTGTCCCCTAAACTGACAGGAAACATTTTGTGAGAAACAGGATCCTTTCCTCTGTGCCCTTAGGCGGCAGCTAAAAGGGGAATGTGAGAGTCCACAGCACCTCAGGGGTCTGGATGCATCCTGCATTAATTTATCCAGTGTTCCTGCTGTTTTGGGTGCCTTCAGAGAACAAGCCAGAAGGTAGATCTGCAAGCTGATCATTTGTTTTGCCCCTGAATTTCCTGCAGGAAGAGGAGAAGGAATGGCAATGAAGACGATGGTCACGTTCCCCAGACGAAACGTAGCACCAGGAACACTGTCCTCCAGGACTCGTGGGACACGGAGGTGAGAGCCTTCCCAGGCAAATCCACTTTCCTTCTGTGCTGCATTCCAACAGCAGCTGGAATATCCTGGGCATTTTTTCCATTTTTATTTCTTAGCTTTGTGTTTGAGGTGGTGAGGTTTGACTCGGCGACATCAGAGATTGAAATCTGTGAAGGGCAGTTTGGAAATCAGCATTTCCAGTGAGCCTGGTTATCCCTGGCCTGAATATTCCTGGGAAGAAATTTCAAATCCTGCTTTGCAACGCCCAGGGAAATAATTTCCTGCCATGTCTGGTTTCGCTGTGTGGGATGAGCTGTGACCAGAGCTGAGGGGATGGTGAGGGTGGATGTGTCCCTGTGCTCGCTTTGCCTGACCATCAGCTCTGCCTTTACTTACAGTCAGGTGGTTATTTGTGGGAGAAAGACAAAACATATTCCAGGCAGGCCTTATCTGATGTGGAAAAAATGCTCTGATAGAGCTGCTCAGCTTAAGCAAGACTTGTTCACAGCTAGAACACTCAAACTATTTGGTTTTTTCTCACCTTTTCCACGATTTTTTTGCTGGATGTGGGACAAACTCTCTTTGTTTTCTTACCCCTCACCGGACAGGTGTTCTCTTGCTGCAGTTTGAGATTTCTTTTCTTAAAAAAAATATGCTGATTTCCCAACTGCTGCCAGATTTCCTGAGATGTCGCCTGTGTGAATCACCTGAAGATTCACTGTGAGCAACGTCCTTGTGTTGCAAAACATCCGTGGAAAAGAGGGTGCAGAGCAGAGGCTCCCTCTCGGTCTGCATCCCTGGAAGTTAATGAAATTAATTTCTTTGAGGGTTTTGGAAATATCCTTGGTTTCTTAGAGCCTTCTCACTTTGAAGGTGGACTGTAATGAGCAATTACAGTCTGAATTATTACAGAATTAACTTGATTATTCAACTGTTAATTGTACTTGGCAGAAAATATTTAGTTGCCGTGTAACTTTGAGCTCTTTTATAATCTGGAAATGGTTTCAAATGTATATTAATGCATTCCTGTTGTGAGGGAGACTCTTTTAACCTGTACAAGTAGATTATGCGGTAGGACACTGCTGGAAAATGCTTTAAGAGCTGCTGTCCATCATGAAGGAATTCTCTGGGGTTAAAACTGCCCTAGTTGCTGTGTTGCTGTTTTTTCAGGAGGGAGACTTTTGCATTTTGGGGTGTGATGGGGAGAAGCAGCCCTGGTTTGTTGCCATCTGACACTGAATCACTTGTCCAACAGGTCAAACCCCTCCGCGTGTGTAGAGTAGTTAAAGGCTAAAGCAGCTTTGTGGCGGGAGGAGGACGGATTTAGTGTGGAACAAGGGATTGAAGTAGGAGTAATGAAATTAAGGATATCAGGAAAACCCCTGATGGTGAGTGGCAGAAGCACCTTTGCTTGTCGTGTAAACACCTGGTGTTTGGGCAGAGCCACTAAAAGCAGGACTGGCAGTGGGTTTGTGGCCACGCAGGAGGGGTGACCTTAACCCTGGCCTGGTTTCCTGGGTGCTGCGAGGGAACAGCTCGGGCATGGCTGACCCAGGGCAAGGTCACTGCTCAGCCTAACAGAGACTCTGCTTCTTGCATGCACTTGCCTGGAAAAAGCCTGGTTTTAACACTTTAAACCCTGGTATGAGGCAGGGAGGAGCTCTCACTGCTGAGGAATGTGGACACAGCTTCCCAAACACCACCGGCCCCGTTCTCCGGGGAACAGAATTCCCAATGTTTTCTCCCGATGAATAGAGCTTTCTCTCTCTTTTTTTTTCTTTTTTTTTTTTCCTGGCTTGTTTTCTTGTTAGATCCCTGAACTGAGCATGCCCAAAAATTCAAGCCACGAGATTAAATCTGTATTATTCCAACATTTGGTTAAGGACTTCCTGTGCCAAAGGGAGAAATCCTTGTGCTCATTGTGCACGAGTGCTTCCGATTGGTGTTGCTTGGAAAGTCTCAGCCAGTTTGTAACGCTTGTATTTCGTTTCCTGATACTTTGGAAAGCAAAGACACCTCTTGCTGGTTAAATATCCCCACTGGTTTTGGGATATTGTCTGGGAAAGGGGGAGTGGGAGCGATTTGTGACTTCCAGGAGCACGTGAGAGTCGCTTTTCATCGCAGGGGGTCACACACCTGCTTTTTGGGAAACATTACCCAAAGTCCTGATCCCTGTGGCCTGTTTGGGTTCAAACTGACTGTTCCCTCTTGCAGAGTGAGGCCTCTTTGAGAACACAACCTCAGGGTGGCAATCAGGCAGCTGCACTTCAAACAGGACTTGGCTTTTGGCAGGATCTCTTCCCATTTTTTTTTTGGCAGAATCTCTTACACATTTTGCTCTGGAGACTGAGGTGAAGGGAGGTTTTTCCTTAGTGGCAAACCTGGGCTGTTCTGTGATGTTATCCCTCAGTCCTTCACTTTGAATCCCACTGCTCACCCGAACCAGATCTGATTCCAAAGGGTTTGGTGTTTTCCCCCACTGGACTGTCCTTTCACCAGGACAGGCAGCACCCCTGACTTCCAACTTTCACAGGACGGAAACAGATTCCCTTCAATCTCCATCAGTGCTGCTTTTTGCCCAGTTGCTGTAAGGATGTGCCATTCCTGCTGCTCCTGGAGAAGTCACTCCCAGGTTACAGCCACCCTGAGGGTGACAGAAACCTCTGCTCTGGGGCTCAGTCCGTGGACAGGCACAGACACGGGGCTGGAGCTGCAGCCAGCGTTAAACATTAGCAAGGCAGAGCCTTTGCCACGGAATTTCGCTTCCTGTTCAGCCTGTCCTCCCTTTTCCAGGAGCTCAGCTGTGTTGTTTGCCCTGGATTTAGGTAGAAATCCATTGCTTGCCCCCAAATCAAGCCAGGAGAAGTCGTAGTGGATCCTCCAAGGGGAATCGCACTCGCAGGAACGCTGAGATTCCTGGCTGTGCTCTGCAGCCTGGGGAATCACCAATGAAAACCCTTTGCTCTCGTTTTCCCAGGGAAGGAAGCGAGTCCGAGTGTTCTGGCTGACCCTTTCCTTCCTGAATAACTTCTGCAAACCCAAATTTCTCATAGTTCCTCTTTGTTCTGGCTGGTGCCAGGATTGAAACACCGCCGGGTTCTTGGCAGAGAGCAAATCAAAGTTCTTGTCCCCCTCTCTTGAGGGTAGGGCCAGTCTTCAGTTCTAACTAAAACCAGATCGTGGCTCTGTTAAACTCACCTCGGAAGATGCTGAGAGCAGCAGGGGCTGAGTGGCTCTCTCCAGTTCCTGTCACGAGGGAATTGTCACAGATCCGTGCATTTAACAGGACATTTGTTTGTTTTAAAACTTGAAGTGTGATGTTAAGGGTTAATGAGCCCAGTAAACCTTGAAGAGGCCCTTTTGATAGTTAAAGTATTCATAAATGCCACTGGGCTGCTTTGCTTTGCCCCTGTAAAGCTGTGTTGATGCCTGTCTTGCTGACTTGATGACTTTAAGGATTCTTTTCTTGTCTAATTGTAGTCCAAATGCGTTACAGAATGTGCACCACAGCCTGGGGACATGGTAGGTGCTCCGTGTGGTTTGGGCAGCGGTAAAGGGGTGCCAGTGCTAGTGAATCTTTGCACAGAGAACTGGAAATAAAGAGGTTCTGACAAAGCACATCTGTCACCAGCCTGAGGTGTCAGAAGCACGTCCCAGGACACGCTGCTGGCTTTTACAAACCTCCGAGACGCACAAAATAATCGCTACTAACAGCTGGAAAATGTTTGTTGAGATGTGAAACGTGAGCAGCAAGCGAGGCCAGGTTCTCACGTGGATTTTTACCTTGATTTGCAGAAGGTGGCTGTAACGAAGCTCACTAAGGAGCGCAGACTTAAAGGAAACAAAGTGTCCTGTGCGGTGGGTTTCTCTCCAAGGCTGCCGTGACCCCTCCAGCATCGCGTGTGACTCTTTGTGCTGCTCCGCAACAGCGGCTGGGCTGCCCAGCACCACCCCCAGCTCCTCCCTGTCCTTGCGGGGCTCTCTCCCTCTCTAGATTTAGGAAGAGGAGCTGGTTGCTCCCGTGGTTCCATCTGTGCTCCCTCGGGAATGACCCCCGCTGTGTGTTTCTCTCTCCTCGAAGCCTGGGGCCCTTGGCTTGGCTTGCTGTGCTCCCTCAGAGCTGAAGCGTTTTTGGTGCTTAGCAAAACAAAGGAATTTGTTAGGGTTGGGTGGTCAGGATCGATGGTGGATCAGGGCCGGGGGGAGGGTTGTGTTCCACCCCAACAGCCACAGTGCCTCCCTGGACACGCTGCTGGGTGCAGTTTGCACCATTCCTGATTTACGCCAGGCACTGGAAGAGGTGCTGACTGGTAAAGCCCTGAGGAATTCTCGAAATTTGTCCTCCTCTGCTGTGGCCACAAAGCTTTGACTTCTGTGGCTTAATCCTTACAAAAACGTAGATTTTTTAGCTGCTGTCACTTACTCTGTCTGCTTTTATGAATCATTTATGGGACGGCAGAGTAGCCACTTGCTGATTGACTCACCCAAGTATTTGCAGGTCCTGACCAGCAGATCACACAGAACTAAAATATTCCAGCTGGGACTAATGGAACCTTTCCTCAGCAGCCCTTAAAAGGGTGTGAGCCAAGCAGTTTTATGTCTTTGAATCCCTTATGATGATGGCAAATGCTCTTCCAGCCATTCCCATGAAACGTGGTTATCCTAAATGCTGGCAAATGAGCCCTGGCCTCTTATTCCAGCCCAGTGCCGAGTTCTTTTTGCTGCATGAGGGAATCTGTGGTGCCTGCTGCTCTTTCACTGTCACCTCAAGTAAATTGCTATGGAATTGCTGTGGAACACTTCCAGTTAAAGCTGCCATGGAGTGCTTAACTGGGAGAGGAGTACTTGATGTCAGGGTGTTCAGAGACTTAGAATGGGTGTTGTGTGCGTTGGTTTCTAACAGCCTCCTGCTCTGGGTGCTTCAGGTGTCACTTTAGGATTGCCCCATAGGAAAATGCTTTGCATGGTGCTTCCCTCAAACCTCTGCTAGAGCAGAAGTGCCAAACCTGCCCTGCCTGCCTGTACTGACACCTGCAGCTCCCTGGGAATGTTCTTTATTTTCCAATTCTCGGATGAATCCAGCAAACTTCACTAGTGCTAACGTGGGGCTGGGGGCAGAGCTGAGGGTTTAACTGGGAAGCATTGAAATCCAACATGCTGCAGGTCACTGAACCCCGGGTGAAGGCTTGTCCCTTCAGCTCTGTGACACGGGTGTGGGCAACAACAGCCTCTCCGTGCCAAGGTGGATTTATTCAGTCCATCAGGCTGGAAATGTGGAAGGGAGGGATTTATCCTAAAGGTTGGCTTCCGTGGGGTGAGGAAGAAATGTCTGATGTTGCTGTTCACCCTCTGTGTGTCCCAGTCCTCCAGCAGTGACAGCGGGAGCAGCAGCAGCAGCTGTAGCAGCAGCAGCATCAACAGCCCCGACAGAGCGGAGTCCAGCCTCAACCCCAGGATTGCAGGATCCAGCCCTGTCTCCTCCCAGCCCTTCCACGAGCAGTCTGCACTAAGCCAAGGTCCTTACTTCCACATCAACCAGATCCTGAAGGAAGCCCACTTCCACAGCCTACAGAGCCGGGGACGCCTCCCTACATGATGACCCAGCAGCTCCCTGCCTTCTGTGAAGGGACAGCACTGTGTAGATTTGATATTTCAACTTCAAAGTTTGTTAAAATGGAATTGCACAAAATTGCCTGTTGCCTTTTCAGTCTATATTTGAAATAACAGGTTAACAGGAGATTGTTTACTTGTGGTTTGCTGCACTATTGCAATGCAAAAGGGGCTTTGAAGCAATTTTTATAGGATTCTTTTTGGGGTGGTTCTAAAGTACGTGGCAAGAGGAGACTGAGGAGTCCACATGTGTGTTATAGGATTGCAAACTGTCCAATTCCAATCGACTGCCTAATCTGTTTGTTAGCAAGTTGTTGCTTTCTGTAAAGTTCTCTTAAGCGTTCCTCTTCAGTTTTATAAGTCTTTTTTTAATTTCAATAAACTAGTTAAAAAATGATTTGGCAACATAATTTTTTGAGCATTTAGATTTAGTGAGAATAGGAGCAGCGAGTGCAGGTCCTTAGGCCTGTGAGCTGTGAGCTCCCACCCAGCTCAGGGTGACGAGTCTTCTCTCGTGAGCTTCACTGCTGCAGGACTGGAAGGGAAATGTGAAATCAGACCCAGGACAGGTCAGGCAGGTGCTGCAGGGGCCACTCAGAGCAGGGTGGTGGTGCCTGAAGGACACAGGAGTCCTACCCGGCTCCAGCACCCCTTCCCAGCTGTGAAATGTTTTGTTTTCTGTTAGTGTGTAGGTTGTTTTGGCTTTTTTTTTTCTTTAATTTGACTTTACAGTGTAAGGATAGGAGGTGAAAGAGCAGCTCCACCTCTGTTCCAGCAGCCAGGGAATCCAAGGACAACCCAAGCTGTGCCTGGTTCCCGTGACATGCCCTGCTCTGGCTGAGGATGGCAAGTGCTGACAATCCCGGAGGTGTCACCGCTCCTGCCAAGGGGACAGAGAGACCTCAGTGAAGACAAACACCCAGGGCAGTTTTATTGGTTGCTGCCTCACTTGGTCATGCCCGAGAGCCAGCCCAGCTTGAAGAGGGACGGTGCCACCGTGTCCTCGTCCTCGGTGACGAGCTGCCGGAACAGGGAGCCCGGGCGCGCCGCCTCGTCCTCTCTGGGCAGCACGGGAGCTGCAGCCTGGCCCTTTGGAAAGACAAAAGTGACTCTGACTATCACAGCACCCCCGGGGCTCCCTCCACACCCTCATCAGCAGGAGCTGCTGCAAGGTGGAACCACGGCACAGCCGCTCTCCCCAGGCAGCCGGAGCCGCGCCCGGAGCGGTGTCACTGCTGGGGTTAGGGACAGACACACACAGGGCCACGGCACAGCACCTCGCTGCTGTCAGCAACAGGCGCTTGGCAGATGTCACTCAATGCTCACGAAACCCCTGAACACTCAGCAGAACCCTCTGAGCAGCAGGGCAGGGGCTGTTGCTCTCAGAGCAAGGGATCACAGCGTGGTAGAAGCACTGCTGGTGCCCTTGCAGGAGCTGTTCTTGGAGAACTGCAGATTTTAACCTCTCCAGAAGAGTTTTAGCATTGAAGAAGGAGCAAGCATCTGTCAGGGATCCTGGGAAGCGTGGCTAGCACAGGACACAGGTGTGCTGAGCACGGCACAGCAGCTGAGGGGAGTGACAGAACGAGCCAGACATCACTGCACCCTTCTATGCTCTACTCAGCTGAGCTGTGAGAGGTAAGGAATACCTTCACTGGGACATTCTGGGCTTTTAAACACCCCTTCTGCTGGGTCTGATCCTTCATGGTTCTGAGTAACAGAGAAGGAGAGTTGCAAATTGAACATCATCTCCAATGACACTGGTAAAATCAGGCCTTTAACTCTTGTCTTGGCTCTTGTCAAGACTCAACCACTTGTCCCGCTTGCCAAGACCACCACAGATGGATTGGGCTGGTAATAACTAAAGGGAACATTAATTGCTGCTTCCCACGGCAGTGAGGTATTCCTTGGCTCTCACCCAGCACACAGACCTCCATCTAAGCAGATGTTTTAAACTGGGGGAGACGGAGCAACAGGAAGATTGGCTGCTACAGCTCAGCAGCAGGGGAGCAGCAGGACACTCCTCACACAGCTGGGGTACCTGGCCAGGCCTCCTCGGGGGTTACAGGGCAGCATCCCACTGGAAAGGAGTTAAATCATTAGCTACTGTCCTTGAGCCTTTCTTGCAGCCCTATTTAATGAGGTGTCTTTGATGCATTGCCCTCATCCGTGTAAATCCTCACGGCCTCTGCAGGGTGGGTATTGCCTCCCCTGCCCCAGAGCAGTGGCCCCAAAACCACAGGGGAAAAGGGGGCGGGGGTTTGGAGGATCCTGGAGAAATCCAACCCACCTCCTGCTGTGCTGCCGTAATGATTCATTTTACTGAAAATAAAAATCAGGTGAAATAATGCTTGGCTACTCTCTTCTTTCCCCACAAACTTGAGTTTGTTGGGGGGACAATGAATATCGGGAAAATATTCCTATTTTTACAGCTCAGTTCAAACACCAACCTGGACTCTTTCTGTGCTCCTGGCAGTGGACTTGCTCTTCCGGGAGCTTGACATGCTCAGTGGCAGAAGTCCAAACCTTAAGAGATGGAAGAAAGAAATGTGGGAAGTAGCGATTCCGGAGCAGCTTCCCAGAGGCAGGAGAATGCCTGGAAGAGCCGGGTGCCTCACCTGATCTGGCTGGAGGCTAAGGGCAGGATGTTGTGGAGCTCCTGCGAGCTCAGCGCGCCGCCCCTGCTCATGTACTGGTTCTCTGTCCCAGTCAGCAGGCCAAAGAGAACCTGGAAGGCACAAGGAGCTGCTTGGATTTGGGGTTCCAGCAGAGCTGACCCTGCAGTACGTGGCGAGTCCACGGGCACACCATCAGCACTGAGTTTGAACACGAAGTGTCTCCCTTTCCCCTCTAAGTCTTGGGTTTAATTATTCCCACAGCCGAGTCCCAGACCTGTTTCAGCACTACTTAACTCAGTTAGTGTTGCACTAACAGTGAATCCTGTTAGATAAAGTTCAGCCAGCCCCTCTTATCTTCATCTGGCACCGAACGCTCCCCCCCTGTCCAAGGAAGTGCCAGTGCTTATCTCGAGGCATTAAGCGGTTCAAAGCCACCCCAGCTGTCCTGCTGAAGGCATTCTGCAGCCCTGCTCCCTGCTCCAGCCCTGCTCCCTACCGAGGTTCTCTGCACCAGGCGGTTCAGGTTGCTGTTGAGGTGTGGGGTGAAGACGTCCAGGTCGAAGGGATCGATGTGTGCCTCCAGGAAGTCAATGACCTTCTCAGTCCTGCAAGCAGAGCAGAGGGCTCCTGTCAGGGCTGGTGATGCCGGCTCTGAAGCAGGCAGGGATTTCCTGCCTGGGGTGACTGAGCACAACAGGAATTACTCAGCAGAACGGCAGCTGCCCCAAGGGTTCCCAGCTGCCCCAAGGGTTGTGCTCCTACACAACCCCAGCAGCAGGAACCTGCTCCGTGGTACCCCTGGAGAGACGCCTCAGTGCTCAAGGCTGGAGCTTAGACAAAGCTTTAACTCAACTGGAAGCTTAACTGCCCTCTCCCGGGGCAGCCTCTGAGGGTATCCCTATGGACACAAGGAGGGGGGACCAGCCCACTGCCTCAGCCCTTGGCCACAGAATCCCAGCCCTCCGCTGTTTTGAGGATGAGCTCAGTGTTCGTGCACTGTTTTAGGGCCCCCCAAGGCACTGCTGAAGGATGTGAGCCCCAGAATGCACCATACCTGGAGTCCTGCTTGATCCTGCTGGGTTTTGTGTCCTCACTCTTGGCTGTCAGGATGATGCTGAGGTACCTCAGGTCGTAGAGTAACTGCAGAGCCCTGCTCTGGGTCAGGGGGAAGCTGTCCGGCCTCTGCAAACGGGACAGGCAGGAATGGGGCTCCTCCCTGGCACGGGGGAGGCTGCCCAAGGGGGAATGTTTGAGAACACCAACCCCAAGGCACAACCAGAGTGTTGAAACCTGGTGTCTGCTCCCCTTCTGCCTCAGTTTTGGGGGAGGCAGGCTGAGTGTAAGGGTGTCCCCTTCCCAGCTGTCATGGACAGGCATTTTCTGTTCCAGGAGCTGGCTGTGTCCCTGCCCTCCCAGCCACGCTCCCACCCCACAGCCCGGTACCTTCTCCTGCTTCTGCTCCACCAGCTTCTCATAGGCAGCGAGCACCTCTGCCAGGCAGCTCCTCAGCAGCTCCTGCAGGGTGACCTTGGGCAGGGTGTGACCCCCGACCCTGTTCACCTCCTGGCACAGGCTGAACAGGAGGCACTGCACATGCCACGAGGGCTGCGGAGAAGAGAGTTCATTTGCACGTGGTCTGTAAGCCCCATTCCCTTCCACATCCCTTCAGACGGGTGGTGGGAGTGTCCCCCCTCCTCAGCAGCCACAAAGCTCTGCCCCACAGCCCGGCTTGGGCGTCTCACAGGGTCTGATTTACTGACACCCCAGATTTTGGGTTACAGCAGCTCCTGAAGTCCCCAAAAGGCTTTACCAGACACTGAGTGCAGTGAGAAGAGAATTGCTTGTGCCTCTTCTGTCAGCCCAGACCCTGCTCTGCCCAGCCACCCCCTGGGGCTGTTACTCCCTCCCTCACCTCCTGGGCCTCCCGAGTTCCCACCCAGCTGCTTTTTCCCTCAGGTAACAGAATTCACTGGATAAGGTTCACTGCATTTCCCCGGCCGGCCGCTCCCACGCTGTGCAAACACAGAACTCACTGCAGGCCCGGCCCTCCTCCCCGTCCTGGCCACTGCCACCTGCTCAGTCCCTGTGAGGTCCCTCCTGTGCCACCACCACACCCTTGGGCAGCCACACGCCTCAGTTCCCTGAGGATTCCACAGTCCCACTGCTGCAGCCCTGTCCTTCAGGGCATCCAACTTCCACGAAATCTCTCTCCTGGGACCTCTGTGTTTAAATCAGGCCTAAGCCCTCCTCTGGCTCAGTTGTGCAGGATCTGGGCCAACGTTATTCATGGAGATAAACAGCGACAATGACCTATTTCCTTCCTCTGACCTCTGTCCTCACGAGGTGAGTATCTCAAAGAGCACCAGAGAGTGTTTGCCCTCGGCTCGTGACACCAAACCACCTCCCCAGCAGCTCAGCAAGTGGTTCTGGCACGCAGTGCTGGCCTCCTCCCAGGGCCTGTTCCTCATACCTGCACAGGTAGCCGGATCTTCGACGTCACGCTGCTCCCAGACTCGGTTTCCTCCTGGATTTCAATCTCATCCCAGTTGGTGGCCGTGGCCAGGACAGACCCAGCTGTGTCGAGCAGCAGCGTGTGGGTGAAGCCCTGAACCAGACCCTGGAGCATGAAAATGAAAGCCCTGATCACAGGACAGTTCTAACAGGACCAAGGCCAGCCAGCCCCCCCTGCCTGTGACCTGCTGCATCCCTACACCTCCCGGAGCGAATCCTATGGAGAACATTCCCCTGCAGCCACCCCCAGGGAGCTCTCGGCAGCCAGCGAGGGAACCCCTCCCCAAAAAGCATCTCTGAGGAGGCAAACGGCTCCTTACTTTGGTGACAGCTGAGCTCCAGAGCTGATAAGCCAACAGGCTCTGCTGCAGCAGCTCTGCCTTCACCCCCTGCCACTTGGCCAGCTCGGGGGACACTTCCTGGGCTTTGCCCTTGCCCAGCTTCTTGGCAGAGCGCGGTTCCTTGGGCGCCGACTCCGCGCCGCCCGCCCGGCCCAGGACACAGCGCTGCAGGTGCGGGCACAGCTCGGGCAGGGCCTGGCACAGCCGCGCCATGAAGAGCACGGCGTTGAGCTTGGCATCCCCAGGGGGGTCCAGCTGGCTCTGGGCACTCTGGAGCTGCTCCCGGACGCAGCCCAGCAGGTGCTGGACGCAGGCGACGCAGCGGTCGCGGAGCAGCCCCTGCACGGTGCCGGCGTCGGCGAAGCGGTCGAAGGCAGAGCGCGGTGGCACCGCGGGCTCCTTGGGGACGGAGCCGTCCGTGGGGAGGTAGGACAGGACATCCTCCAGCCTGGCCTTCAGCTTGGAGTCCAGCGTGCAGCAGAAGCTCTGCACACACGGAGTGAGCGCCTGCGCCTTCATGGCCAGCCCGCTCCTGGCGAAGGGCCCGCGCTGCCCCACGCTGACCCACGCCGCGTCCCCGGGCAGGTCCCCGGGGCTCTCCGACCACAGGAACAGCGCCACGTTGTGCTCCAGCTGGGTCTGCTTGCTCAGGGCACAGCTGCCAGCCTTCTCTTCCAACTCCTGCAAGGCTAAAGCCAGCAGCTGCTTGGAGCTGCTTGAGATGGAGTCGAAGCCTTCTTTGGTCAGAGTCTGCAACACAACCAGGAGGAAACAACCAATTCCAGCGTGCCACCTAAACACACCCTCGGTGCGCCGTGGGCTGGGTGCGACAGCAGCTGGGGGCACAGCACAGGGCTCCCCACAGCACAGCACCCACCTGCAGCCTGTCCAGGAAGAGCTGCTGCAGCAGCTCCTCCCAGAAGGACACGGGCCTGTCCAGCAGGCGACGGCACACGGCCTCCCAGTTGTGGCTGCCGGACTCGCTGGACAGCAGCTCCCACACGGCGTCACGGATCCCCGCCAGCCCCTTCATGCTCTTCACGTACACCAGCAGGGTCCTGACCCCTGTCCTGATGTCATCGCTGCACCTGGAGGCAAAGTTCCACCTCTGTGAGGGGGGTGAGGCCCTGGCACACGGTGCCCGGCTGCTGGATGTGCTCTGCTGCCTCCGGCTGCTTAACTGAGGGTGAAGGATGAGGAGGATGCGGGGATGAGGAGGAAGTCAGCCAGGCTGGGATGGCCCTGTCCCACTCACATGGTGATCCACTGCTGCAGGGTCTCCCTGAGGTACTCCCGGCTGATGGGGTGTGCCAGGGTCCGCAGGGCCGGCTGGAATTCCACCACGGACTCAGGCAGGTACTTGAACCAGCTGCTCAGCTTCAAATCCTCCTCCAGCACCCCTCCTCTCCCTGGAATCGCAGTCGGGGATCAGCCCAGCGCGGGGCACCCTCCTGCCTGCACAGCTGGGCAGCGGCAGGGCTCACCTGCGGGGTTCTGGCCCGTGGTGCTCTCCAGGGTGGAGAAGAGCAGCCCGCAGGGCAGGGCTGGATCCGGGGCCATCCCCTCGGGCACGGTGTAGAAGACAGCGTGGGCCTGGTACAGGGTGGTGGTGAGCAGCTCCATCAGGGAACACACCTGAGCTTTGATACCTGCACCTGCAGGGAGGTGACTGTGAGCCAAGGCAGCCCTGCAGCACCAAGGGCTGCGCTCCCTCCCAGGGACAAAGGACTCAGCCTTGTGTCCCCCTGCTTCTCCACTGCAGGCGGGCTTGGCTTCAGCCCCTGAGAACTGTCAATTTTTGTGCTGTTTTGCAGTGTCCCTGTCACCACGAGATTCATGGGAATCACCCGTCCCTGCCCCGGGGGCGGGAGGAGAGAGGAAGGGAAGGCTCACCCCAACCCTCCCAGGCAGCAGCCCCGTGGCACTGACCGTGGTGTGGCTGGTTGAGCAGCTGCTGGATGGCCAGTTTCCTGGACAGCAGGAAGTCGGCCAGGGCCTGGCGTGGGGAGCTGTCCTCCAGCAGCATGATGGCACACAGGGCTTCGGCCACCGCCTGGTCCGAGCCCGTCGGGCAGCGCAGCAGGGCCTTGCTCTCCTGCAGGATGGTGGATCTGCCACGGCAAGCAGCTGGGAGTCACCGCCTGAGCCGCGCCTCGGACTCCCAGTGCGGGGACTGCCAAGCCGAGGTGCTGCTTCCCCCAGACTGCCCCGCTTGTATCTGGGTATTACACGACTGGTGAGACGGTTTTTGTCCCAGGCTCGTGGAACGGTTTGGGTTGGAAAGGATCTCCCTAAATCCCTGTTAGTCCTGTCCCGTTACCTGATGGAGCCCGACCAGTCCCGGTCAGCTGCAGCCCCCAGGGTGTGCTTGCTGGCCGAGGGATATTCCCTCGCATCCCTCCCTCCCCGCCTGCCGGCTTTCCCGGGGCGTTCCTGGAGCACCGCGCTCCCAGCTCTGCCACCCGCCACGGCCCGAGGATCCTGCCAGCGGCTTTCCTGTGCGATCCAGGCGCAGCTGCCTCCGGCAGAGCCTCCCAGGACCTTGCTGCAGCTGATTTCTCTCCTGCCTTCCCCGGGCTGTGTCTGAGCCCGTCCCACTGACACGGAACGGTTTGGGCTGGGAGGGAACTTCGGGACCAACCAGTTCCAAACCCCTTCCCCTAGACCAGGTCGCTCCAAGTCTCATCCAACTTCCAGGATGGGGCAATGGGACACTTCAGGGGATGGGACAGCCACGACTTCTCTGGGTAACCCGTGCCAGGGCCTCACCCCCTCCTCTCCCAGCCCTTCCCGTGCCCCGCTCCCGGCACACCTGAGGTGGCTGGCGGCCGCCACTTGCCGCAGCAGGATGGGGAAGCGGGCGAGGACGGGGCTGGAGCGGGCTCGGGGGGTGTCCAGCTGGAGCTGCCGGCGCAGGTGGGCCCCGAGCAGGTGGAGCCGGGCCGCGGGCAGGTAGCGGCCCCCCTCCACCGCCCCCCAGACCTGCTCGGGAACCTCCAGCAGCAGCTTCAGCTGCGCCGCCGCCCCGTAGAAACTCCGGTGAGCTGGTGGGGGAACCTGCAGAGGGGACGCGGGGGTCAGAGGAGAAAGAGGGGGTGAGGGGAGAAGAGAGGGGGACAAAAGACGGGGCAAGGAAGGGAAGAACAAGGGATGAGTGGAGGGAAGGGATGGAGGGGAGAAGGTGGGAAAGGCGGCGAGACGAGGAGAAGTGGGGAAAAGGGGCTGAGAGGGAGAGAAGGGG
>VZTI01002401.1:107879-127476 GCA_013397865.1 Struthidea cinerea | reverse complement strand
TCCTCATGCTGGGAGAGCCGAGCAGCAGCTCCTCTGTAGAGGCTTTGGGATGGAAGAGAGGAGGGTTGGGTTGGGTTGGGAATTGGGAAGGAATTCTCCCCTGTGAGGGTGGGGAGGCCCTCAGGGTGCCCAGAGCAGCTGTGGCTGCCCCTGGATCCCTGGCAGTGCCCAAGGCCGGGCTTGGAGCAGCCTGGGCCAGTGGAAGGTGTCAGGGTGGAATGGGATGGGATTTAAGGTCTTTTCCAACCCCAGCCATTCAGGGATTCTGAGCATCCTGCACAGGGGACTTCCTGGGGTGCTGGGGGTTGCTGGACAGAGAGTTGGGGTCACTTTTCCCACAGCATCCTCCTGCTGCTGTCTCTGGGGTCACTTCGCTCCTTCCCACTGCAGGATCCTGGTCCCACAGCCATTTCTCCATTGGAATTTCGGCTTCCCTTTTGTCCCACGGGATCTCACCGCTCCCCTTCTGTCCCCAGGTCATGCTGGCTGCCTCCTACTGGTCCCTGCTGGCCCCAGCCATCGAGATGGCCGAGCAATCCGGCACCTTCGGAGCCTTCTCCTTCTTCCCGGTGGCCGCGGGCTTCGCTCTGGGAGCAGCCTTCGTGTACGGGGCCGACCTGCTCATCCCAGTGCTGGTGAGTGGGAATTCCCGGGCTGGGGGCTCATCCCAGTGCTGGTGAGTGGGAATTCCCGGGCTGGGGGCTCATCCCAGTGCTGGTGAGTGGGAATTCCCAGGCTGGGGGGGCTCCTGCCCTTCCTCCAGCTGCAAGGAAGAGCAGCTGGAAGCTGGACACGGATGGATTTCTCTCCCAGATTTAATGAATCCGTGATTTCCCTGAGCCCTGGCTGGCTCTGGCAGTGCTGGATGCAGCCTTAGGCTGGCTGAGCTCTGGTTTTTTTTTTTTTTAATCTTCCTGGTTTTTTTTCCTCCCTTCACACCTTGGCTTTTGTTCTTTTTGCTGGCAGCGCTCCTCAAGCAGCTCAGGTGTGACCTCGTGTCCCGGCCCAGGGGCTTCGTTTGCGGAGCTGCCAACCCTGGGAGCGCTGCCCGATCCAGGGAAGCAGCCTGAGACTGCTGCTAAGGAAAGAGAGAGAGAAATGGGGAGCTGGTGGGTTTTTGCAGCTGAAAACACGAGAATGTGAAGAGATTTCCGAGGAGGGCCCAGAGCAGCGGGAATGGCCCCGGGAGCTGGGCAGTGGGGTCGGGATGGGACTTTTGGGGTGCTTTGGGAAGGGAACAGAGACCTGGCGAGGTCGTGGGGGATGCCGGGCAGGGAACACGGGGAGAGGTTAGAGCTGAGTGTGTTGAAATGAAAACCAACAAGTTCGGTGAGGCTGGAGCCGTGCCTGGCCCGGGAATGTGGCTCCAGAGCCACCTCCCTCCCTCTGGAGCCCAGGCTGCTCCCCGGGGAGCCGCTGCCGCTCGCACAAGGGTTAAGCCGCGGCATTCCCGAGGAGGGTTTGGAAATCAGCTCCGTCTCAGGCTGTTTGTGGCCCGGGAGGGTGCCGGGGGTGCCGGTGGGGCTGGGGCAGCCTGGCCCTGGCGGGGCGGGAGGAGGGAGCTGCCCGGAGCTGCTGCTCTTTGCTCGGGGAGCGTTCCCCGCCTGGCGCGGCTGCAGGCTGGGTAACAACAGCCTCGAGCAGCTTTTATCGGCTCCTTATCAGCCCGGCCCCGCTCTGCTGGCAGCGAGAAGGGTGCTTCTCCTCGCTGGAGCTGGAGCTGGGGCATCCCCGTGTTCGCTGGTGGCGGAGGGAGGGTTCCGCCTCAGATCCCGAGCAGCTGGAGCCCTTCCACCCCTCACAAAAGGCAGATCTGAGCTGTTGCGTCTTTATCGCTGCCTTTTCCCCGGGTGAAGCCTTCAACGCCTTTGCTCATCCTCCCGCTGAGGAGGAGGAGGTGCTGGTGGGGCTGGTGGAGGTGGGCAAACCACACCAGGAGATCTGGGGCCGCTTGGAGGGCGAGACCGCGGCAGAAACAGGTCCCCGGGGGTTTTAAAAAATGGGCTCGTCTTCATCGTGCCGAAATTGCCTCACACGGAGCCTCTGGTTTAACCTGATTTTTTTTTTTAAAACAAGGCTGTCAGCCGGCGTTTGAGGAGGTTTTGGGTGCAGAGGGGCAGCTGGCGGGGCTGTGTGAGCCACCACTGCCTTTCCTAAAAAGGGTCAGGGCTCGGTGTCGTCAGTGCCAAGAGCCACAGCCTCTGAGGGAAAGTTCACTGAAACATTCAGTGCAGCAGGTCCCTGGTGGCTCAGGAGCTATTTTGGGCCTGCTGCAAGGCATAAGAATGCTGGAATTAAGTGTTATTATTCTCATCCTTCAAAGCTGTCGTGCAGCTCTGCTGACTTGGCTGGGTTTTGTTCGGAGTTTGGTGTTTTATTGGGTTTTCATGATGTGCTCCTTGCTCCGGCCTCCCCCTTCCTGGGGGAATCCCACAGGAGTCCGGGGGATGCCTCCAGCCCTGGCTCTGGTTTTCAGGCAGTCCCCGGCTGCTTTTGCCCCTGGATTTTCAGGAGCAGGTGAGGTTTGGAAGCGCTGGAAGCAGCAGGAAGCGGCCCGGGGCGGGGGGAGTCCCCGTCCCTGCAGGGGTTGGGAGCTGTGTGGATGTGGCACTCGGGGACAGGGTCGTGGTGGCCTTGGCAGTGCGGGGTGGTTGGGCTCGGTGCTCTCAGAGGCCTTTTCCACCCTGAGTGATTTCGTGGCTCTCTGCGAGCGGCCTTTGCCTTGGAGCTGCCGAAGCCCCGGGAGCTGTCCGGGCCTTCCTGTGGAATTCTGAGGGTGTTCCCAAGCCCACACGGGCGGGGTTTGGGTGCAGTGGAGCACCTGTGGCTTCCAGGATGCTCCTGCCTTTTCCGGGTCACAGCCCTTCAGCTCTGAGCCAGCAGGAATTCCCTGCTGGGACTGGGACAGGGAGGAATCCAGCTGGTCCTGGTGGGAGCTGGAACCCCCACGGGCTGCCCCAGCCCCACCTGCAGCTCCTTTCTTTCCACTCCTCTGCCTGACTCTGCTCCCAGCCTTACTAAATAGGATAATGAGGCTTAATCAGCCTCATCTCCTCTCCACCCCCCCACCCAGGCTTCGTTTTCCTGGGGAACATCTGCACAGGGAGGCAGCTCCATCCCTCCCGCTGCGGGATCCGATGTGCGCTGGGGTCTGCGGGTCTCCCTTGGGAGCCGCTCCTTCCCGGGGCGGGGAAGGGGAAGGAGAAGGGAGGGCAGATGCTGCAGGAGCAGCAGGAGTTAATGGATAATCCAGGGGAAGAGCTGCTGGGCCATCACTCAGCTCTAACCAGGAGCCTGCCAATACTTGGGGTGTAAAAGGTGATCGGGGAGGGAGGATGGGGAGCCAGGGCTGTAATTCCAGCCTGGAAATACCATCTCCATCGGATTTGATTTTTTTTTTTTTTTCCTTGTCTGCTGCGTACAGGTTTGGTGGGTTTTTTTTGATCCTGAGTGCAGAGGAAATCAATGAAGCCTCGTGTGATGGGCAGAGCATTCCTTGGATTTAAACAAACAGCGACTGACGTGCGGATTTGAAGCCTTTTGTGGGGTTGGGGTTTGTTCCACCGGTGCTGACCCCTCATCCCACAGAACCAGCCCAGCCCAAAGCCCTCTCTGGGCTCCAAGGCTTGTGTTTCACGCCTGTCTTGGGAATTTTTGGGGCTCTGCTCTAAGGTTTCCCTGAGCAGGGTGAGGATCTGCAGTGGGATGGGCCGGAGGGAATCAGGAGTGAGGAGGCTGCTCCTGATGGGAGCTGAATCCCCTTAACCCCCTCCAAACAGGATTTCTCGGTGCTCCTGCCCTTTTCTGGATGTGCAAATCATGGCTTGGAAGCTCTTTGGGAATGTGGTTTGGGAGTGGATGTTTTGCAGAGTGAATTTTGGGCTATTTTGGGTGAGAGCCCTTGGGAAGGCTTTGAGAGCTTGATAAACAGCGCTGAGGATCCTCTCCTGTCCAGCCGTGGTGTCTGGCTCAGAATGGGCCTTCAGGATGAATATTTTGCCTTCTAAATCCATGCAAGTCACTTTTTGGGAGGAAAAACTGGGAGTAGTGCACGGATGAGGCTGCAGCAGCAGGAGGAGGAGGAAGGACCATCGAGGTGTAGCTGCACGTTGTTTAAAATGGCAATTTTTTTCCTCAGGGCTAAACCACAGCTGGGTTAGACCATGGGGAGCATCTTTGTTTTGGGAGAGGGGGCTCTAGGAAGCGATTCCTGGTACAAAGCTGCATTTCAGGAGGAATTTCTTCCTGGGGAGGGTGCCAGGTGTTGGAAGGGGTTGGAGTCCCCATCCCTGGAGGTGTCCAGGGAAGGCCTGGACGTGGCACTCAGTGCTCTGGGCTGGGGACGAGGTGGGGGTCGGTCACAGGTTGGACTCGGTGATCTTGGAGGGCTTTTCCAACCTCAGTAATTCCAGGATTTGGGATTCTCTGCCTGGTGGGACAAGGCAGGGCAGTCGCCGCTGCCGTGGCTGCGGTTGGAGGATGCCCGGGATCCTCCCGTCTGTGCTCCCACCTGGCCAAGCCGGGAAGCTGCTCCTGCTTCTCCCGCTCCTGCTTTGCAGGGAGCTGGGTTTGATGGGTTCATTATTCCAGGGGGCAGGGAAAACGTGGAGAACGTGCCGGGTCCAGTGGCTGGTGTTAATTTATCATCGGAATCAAGATTCCTCTGATGCAATTTGCCGGTTCCTGCGGGATGCGCCCGGCACACGTTCCCGTTTTAATGCGCTCCTTCCTGTTCAGCTGTGACTCCTAGCAAGTTAATTAGCTGCACATCCTCATTGCCGGGCGAGGTGGAGGATTTTGCAGCCCAGGGGTTGTGGATTTTCTGCTTTATTAAGTTTTGGAGTGTGGTGCCGCAGGAACGGAGCCCTGCGCTCCTGGAGAGGGAGGACGGAGCCGGGGGCTCCTGCATTCCTGCCTCGCTCGGATTTCCTTCGCCCAGGGCACAACAAACAGCAGCCCTTGTGTTTGTTTGGCTTTGTGGAGCCCTGGCCCTTTTCCACAGGCTCCGGGAGGAAGGAGGGATCCGGCTCTGGTGATGAAGGAAGGGAAAGTTTGTTTTTTGGGAATGTAGCAAAGCCTTCCGTCAGGAAACATCCTTCCCTTGCAGCTCTAAATAAACCAACCTGGGCATGGGTTTCATTAATTTATCAATTAACCCCAACCCAGAGGTTGTAGATCCGTGTGGGATTGATCCCTGTCTCCTGTCCCGGGCGGGATTTCAGCCATGGAAATCCCTGGTGCTGACCACCAAGCCCACCCATGGGATCCTCTGGAAGACTCAGAAACCCCAAAGGTTTCTTTTCAATCTGTTTATCCACAGGATCTGTGGAAAACCTGGCTGCTTCCCACCCCTGCCCTGCCCCTGTGCGGTGGTTTAGTGCTTGAAGTCCAGTGGTGGCTGGATAGGTCGGAATTATTTACCAAAAACCCCCACAAAATCGTAATTATCCTAATTTCTACCAAAGCATTTCATTTCATTAATGGAGACAGAGCCTTATTTACTGCCACAGTGCAATTTGTCAGCTGCTCTTAATTAGAATTCTCTCTCATTATGCATCAAGCATTTCATAGAAATGTTATTTGGGAAGCCCCAAAGCTGGAGCCGCGGAGCTCCTTGATTCCAAGTCGGGGTTAAATTCCCTCCTGCCCCGATCGGGTTTATGGGATGGTCCCTCAGTGCTGACAGCAGATGGGATCTGGAGTGGGGTGAAAAAATCCCTCTGGAAAAAAGCAGGGACTGAGAGAACCTGGCTTATTCCTTCATTCCATGAGCTCCTGCTCCGGATACCCCTCTCTCCATCATTCCCGTCTCCATCCTGCACCTCTTTCCCCAGGAATTGCTGGGAAGGCTGCTGATATTCCGCAGGCTTTTCCCTCCTCCTGGCTCAGCCTTTGCTGACCGAATTTCAATTTCTGTTTGGGCCTGGCTCAGAATTGTAAGAGAGAAGCTTCCCAAAAGGAAGAGCACAAAAGGATCTCCTCCATCTCCTCCTGCACCAGTCTCTGTTTATCCGGGGCCGCGGATGCTCCGGATGCTTCCCCGGCTGTTCTTTGATCTCAAAATGTGCCTTTGAATTTGCTCGAAGCATAACCCCAAATTAATTCCTCCACGGTGAAAGGCAAACCTGCCATTAACGTGTCAGGGAAAGCAGCGAGGGGGGTTCTGTCATCGGCTGGGGGAGCGGCGGGGAGAGGGAAGCTGCTTCTGTGGGATCACGGGAAGCATCCCCACAGGTCTGGAGCTGCGGGGTAAACTCTGACTCAGCCCCGTGCCAGGGCTGTCTGCTCCCAGGGAGCTGCACGAGCCGGCTCGGTGCCTGCTGTGCCCCCAGGAAGGGCATTCCCGAGGCAGGGCATTCCCGGTGGATGGACCCTGAGTGGCTGCTGTGGGATGCTCGGTGGCCCCTCCGCTCGTGGCTGCTGGTGAGGGGAGCAAACCAGGTTTGCTCTTAATCCAGTGGGATTTTTTTTTTTTCCCATCGTGCCTTTTAATGGGCCGAGGAGCTGCTGGAGAGTGGGAAACGCTGCTGGGGAATTGGGGAAAAGGTTTCCTCTCCGCTCAGCCTGGCTGAGGCTCCTCCGCCGCTGTCGGGACCCCGGGGGTGTCTCTGCCTTTGTCCCACGGGGGACACGTGGCTGGGGGTGGCCTGTCTGTGTCCTCTGGGGCCGTGGCACTCTCAGGGTGGGACAATCTCTGTGCTGCGTGTGCCTGTCCCCCCCATCCTGCTCTGGTTGTCACCAGGGTGGTGGCACCGGTGGGACGTGGATCTGCTGGTCCCAGGCTTCGGTGCTAACGGGGCTGAAACACTGGAACACCGACTGGGTGAGTCCCCCCTTGGCCTCCCAGGGGATCTGCAGGCTCAGAAAGGCCCCCAAAGGAAAGGAATTTATCCCTGGAAGTGTCCAAGGCCGGGTTGGATGGGGTTTGGGTGAACCTGGTCCAGTGGAAGGCGTCGCTGCCCGTGGAACGGGATGAGCTTTAAGGTCCTTCCGCCCCGAACCGTTCCATGATCCCATGAGAAGCTGTTTGGCTTCTCCTTGCTGGTGATCAGGAAGTGCCTTGTCCCTCGTTATGCCTCTCTGCTGTAATGAATTCAGGCATTAATTG
Organism: Struthidea cinerea; assembly: GCA_013397865.1. Lineage (NCBI taxonomy): Eukaryota > Metazoa > Chordata > Aves > Passeriformes > Corcoracidae > Struthidea > Struthidea cinerea. Next base: position 120,368 of record VZTI01002401.1, on the reverse strand, counting down.
CTCTCAGTGAGGAGAAGGAAGGGCCTCTCCTGTGGGGTTGTTGTGGACGGTGTCGGAGAACCTCTGGCTCCGCCAGCCCAGCGCAGGAGCCGGCGTCTCTTTGGGATTTTGGTGCTGTGTGGGTCATTATGGGGCTGTGCAGGGCGTGGAGAGGGGCTGAATCCCAGGAAACACATCCTCGGGCTGGTGCTGCAGGCTGGGATGTGGGAAAAGGGGCTGGTGCCGCTCCCTCCGCGTGCCGGGGCCTCGCGCACGTCCGCGGGGATAACGAGGGTCCAGAGGAAGCCGTGTGTTAAAATAATGGAATTAGGCGCTGCTGGCACGGGCTGGCTCTTCATCTGAGGGCTGGCGGATCGCTGGCTGAGCCCTCTGCATCCTGCCAGCCCTCCCCGTTCCCTTCCAGAGCTCCCCCACCCCAAAGCTGGCCCTTCCCCATCAATGCCCTCTGCAGCGACAGCAAATCGTTACTGAGGGCAATACCGGGGAGGAACGGGCTGTTAATTGAAGGTTTGTTTGCTTTTTCTCTCACCCTGGCAAAAAGCCTGTGGAAATCCACGTGGGAAGGGAGCAGGGAGTGGGAAAAGGGGCGGAACTGGTCCGGGTCAGGGTTCAGCCAGCGTGTGCAGGAGCAGCTCCTGTTAATCCCGTCCGGGGCGCCGAGGGTCATTGCAGGCAATTCAAATCTCACACTGTGGGGTGGCACAAACCTCTGCCACGTCCTGCTCAGGGTGCTGGGGGTGTGGGGGAAACTCCCCTGAGGAAAACACCCCTCAGGAGCTGGCTATGGCTGGAACAGGCACATCTCCCCCCAGCAAACAACTGAGAGCGGGTCTCCATCCTGGCTTTGCTGGGCTCAAATACTCCACGGAGCAATTATTCCCGTGAAAAATGAATTTACTGGTTGTGGTTGGGGTTTTTCCGGGGCTCCTGGCAGGCAGGAGGTTGGTGACAGGAAACTCCCGATGTTGCAGGGGTGGGGGTTGTTTGCTGAAGGAGTTGCTTGGGGTTTTTTTTGGCAAAAGCAGGGAAAACATTCCTGCGCTTTTGTTTTTGTCGTGGCAGAGGTTATGAAAGCCACCCCTCAGGCATCTCCTCTGGGAAGAAACATCCCAGGTTTCCCGAGGAGCCTGGGAATCGCGTCCCTTCCTCCTGCCCTCCCAGCGCTCCTGCTGCGTTCCCCTCCCTGCTGGAAAGGGAAAAGCCCCAGATGTGTCCCTGGGAGAACCCCCGTGTTTATTTTCGGTGGGAATGTTGTGTGACCCGAGGACGGACCGGGCTGTGCCCATCTCCCCTCGCTGGGGCTGGTGCCAGCGGGATGTTCCCCGTCCCAGTTTGGGGATCCAGCCGTGCTGGGCTGGCTGGGACAGGCTCCACCATCCCTGGACTGGAAGGGCTGGGGGAGTCTTCCCTCCCACTCCTGATTTTTTCGGGGTTTGGGGGGGGGGATTTTTGGGTAACTTTGCCTCCCTCCTGCTGTGCCAGGCTGGGGGCTCTGGCGCTGCCAGCTCAGGACACCGCTGCACATCCCGGCACTGCCGGGGGTCTGCGTCGGCCGGGATCCCCCAAAGCTGGGGCACCCCAGGGCTGTCCCCACGCCCGGGGGGACACACCGAGGGAGGTGATTTCCTCCCCCTGCCCTGCCAGGCTGCCGATTAAAGCTGCTGCCCGCGGTTCCCGGGAATGATGAGCGATCCGAGGCGCCGGTAATTAGCAGCGAGTGAAGCGTCCTTGCCGCGATGTGCCATTAGCTGCGGATAAAGCGGGAGCAGCCTTCCCCGAGCCCCACTTAGCTTCCCCGGTGCAGTTATTAGGGAAGGCTCTGCTGAGTGCCGGGGCGAGGGAGGCTTCAGCCTGATGGGAGCTGCTGCTCCTGGAGCAGATCCGCTGGAAAACGCCGGGATTTTTGTCTGTGGATGCGCCCTTCCTTCCCAATCCCCACGGCAGCGCTGTCACAGCTCCGGGGCTCCTTCCTGCTGCTCGTGGGGCTGGAGATGCTCCGCGTGGGAAGGGGGAATCGCTGCCCTGGGCTCCGGCCGGGCGTGCAGGAGCAGCCCTGAGCCAGCCTCTCCTCTTCCCTTCCTGCTGCCGGTCCCTGCTCTGTTATCTCTGTGTGTTATCACCTATGCAGTGTGAAACAGGAGGCTCCTTATCGCCCTTATCTCTGCGTCTGCTCCCGGACAAGCTGGGGATGTGATTTTTCTATTTTTTCTTTAAAGAAAGCAGTGAAATGGATTCCGTTCTCTCTCCATCGGTTGGTGTTTCCTGGGGCTTTGCAGAGCCTTTCCCAGGGCCTTTTCCGGGTTAAAACCTTGCGCAGGAGGAGCAGCGTCCCCGACTTTCCTGGAAAAGCAGCTTTGGGACTGAGTCATCTCCCCAAATCTCTCTCAGTCCATCACTGTTTCTTTGTGAATTTATTCTCCTCCCTTGGCCAGGAGGAGACGAGCAGATTATTTCTCAGAGGTGTTGCTCACTCTCCCATTCTTTTTCAAATTGGCTTCAGATCAATTAAAACCTTGGGCACGAGGCTGCTGGGCAGGGTGGTGTGATCCCAAACCCTTGCTTTGCCTGGAAGGATACATTTTTGTTTTTAATCTGAAAGAATACCCATTTTTTATCAAAAAGGATCCCTTTTTTTCCCCACATAAAGGACACCTTTTTTCCCATATAAAGGATATTTTTTCCCCTCATTTTCTTTTCCACGCAGGGCCAAGCCAACCCCACAACTTCTCCCCTGTCACTCCAGGAGCAGTGGGAACTCCCACATCCCAGAATAGTTTTCCTCCAAGTTCTTCCTGTCCAAATCTCTCCCTGCCTCTCGCTTTTTGCAATAATCAGCCCCCGTGGTTATTTCAGCTGACGCTAATTACTGCCGTGAACTAATTAACGCCGGTTGCCTTTCCTCTTCCCCTTCCAATGTTTTGTAACCCACTGACACATTCCAATTAAGGGCCTCCCGCAGGCAGGGGCTGGGATGACTCAGAGCAGCCTCAGCTGGGATCGGTCGTGTGCTCTCCTGAAGGTCACCAATATTGTCACAAACGGTCCCCGCCAGCAGGGAGGGGACCTGGCCTTCCCAAACCCAGCTGAAATTGCCCCAGTCTCAGTGCGGGTTCGTGGGGATTGCTTTGGGTTTGGTGTTTTGGGATGCCGCTGCCTTTCCAGAGGGGAAAATCCGCTTGGGTTTAGCAGGAGAAGACCGGACGAGGATGGAGAGAGGCTTTGGACAAGGGAGGGAGGGACAGCACACAGGGAATGGCTTCCCACTGCCAGAGGGCAGGGATGGGATATTGGGAGAAAATCCTTCCTTCCCCGTGAGGGTGAGGAGGGGCTGGGGTGGAATTCCCAGAGAAGCTGTGGCTGCCCCTGGATCCCTGGCAGTGCCCAAGGCCAGGCTGGACACTGGGGCTTGGAGCAGCCTGGGACAGTGGGAGGTGTCGGGGTGGAATAGGATGGGATTTAAGGTCCTTCGCACCCGAACCAATCTGGGATTCTGTGATACGGTTCCAGGACTCCCTCCTTGTTTAGGGAGACCACCCTGCCGCAGGATGAGCCCCTGAGCTCCCATTCCCAGTCCATTCCTTATCCAGGTGGGGCTCCCCTCTCCTGTGTCTCCTCATCCGGGTTTTGCTGGGAAACTCCTGCGTTCCTCGCCGCTCTCCCAGCTGCTGCAGGTGATCCCGGCACAGAGCTGCAGCTGCGGGGGGAGGGGAGGGGAGGGGAGGGGAGGGTCTCCCACCTCCCAGAGGGACTCAATCCCAGCTCCTCAGGCTGGCGGTGCTGGGTTAGGGGAGGTGAGAGCTCCCTGGCTGAGCTGCAGCTCTGTGATCAGTATTAATAGCCCTGCTCAGGCTCATTATGCAAATGAGGGAGAGGAGACAGTTGAGTTATTCATCTTTAACCTTTATTTTGGTTTTGTGACCCGCCCCCAGCGAGGCTCCTGTTACCGGCCTGGCTCGGGGGGGCTGCTTTGCTCTGCTGCCATCAGCCCCACAGCTGCACCCCTGCTCCTGGGGGTGATTCCAGGTGATCCCAGCCTGGACATCCCTCCTCGGGAGTGCTCCTGGGGGCGGATTCCCAGCCCTGCAGGGAGAAGGGGACTCGGGGTCCTGCTCCCCGGGCAGAGCTGGTGACACCAGGTCCCAAATCACCGCTCTGGGACACCTTCCCTTCTCCCAGCTGTGCTCTTGTGCCTCTGATCCCCTGGTTCCTCCTGGTTTTGTAGCTCCAGGTGGGTTTGAGGAACCTGAGGACATCCAGAAACACCGACCTGGATTCCTTTTTATCAGGAGCTGCAGTGACAGGACACAGGGGAGGAATTCCTGGCTGGGAGGGTGGGCAGGCCCTGGCACAGGGTGCCCAGAGCAGCTGTGGCTGCCCCTGGATCCCTGGCAGTGCCCAAGGCCAGGCTTGGAGCAGCCTGGGACAGTGGGAGGTGTCCCTGCCATGGCAGGGGTGGCACTGGATGGGCTTTAGGGTCCCTTTCAAGCCCGAGTGACACATCTTGGGGCAGTGGTGAGAAGCTGCTGTGACACACCCCAACCAATCCCGATCAACCCCAACCCCCCCGATGCCAGAGGATCTGGGAGGGGCTGGGAGGAGGCTGAGGGGCGGCTCTGGGATGTCCTGACGTGTCTGTGTTGCCTTGCAGGGGTTCACCGGCCCTTCCCACGCCGCCCTGGCCCTGAGCTGTGACCAGCGAGGCGCTAAGGAAAAGCAGGAGCAGGCGCCTGGCCGGGACATCGGGAGCGAGCTGTCCATCCGGATAGGTAGAGCTGGGCTCCACCCAGGCAAGCATCCTGCCATATACCACGCCCAGAGTGCCCCTGCTCCACTGGCACCGGGGCTGGCACGGACAGGATTGAAATTCTGGGGGTTTTCCCACGCCCATGCCAAGGGCTCCTTCCCTTCCCTCTCCGGGTCTGTCTTTCTGCTGCCTCTTATCCCAAAAATCTTTCCTTCGGCTTCTCCTCCAGCTCTCAAAGCCACTTGCACTGTCTGGGCCGTGAGTTATTGATCAGGGGCGCTCTGCTGTGCTGGGGGAGTGAAGCCCTCGGCTCTACTCGGATTATTTCCAGCGTGGGCTCCGCTGACCCTGCCCCGTTCTGCCTCTGCCCCAGCTCCGAGCTGGGCCTGGCTGTCCCTCCTCCTTCCAGAGGTGAATCCAACGGTAGCAGCCAGAGGTGGAACGCAAGCTCCTGCTGGCAGCTCTTTCCTCCTTAAACAGGTTTTAAAGAAGGAATTTTGGGCACCTCTTCGGGGTTCCCCAGCCCCCGGGTGTGTCTGGGGTGGCTGGTGGGGACACGTCCCCTGAGACAGCACAATTGGCTCTTCCTCCTCTCAACAGCTTTCCAGGAGACAAAGCAAATGTAATTCAGTAAATTAATTTTATTTCTCCTCTGATTATTTGGCCGCAGTCGTGGTTTAGAACATCACGAGTGCAGCTGGGAGCAGACCGATTTGAGGGAGCGCTCCTTCCCTTTGCGAGGAGCAGAGCACTGCTCCCCTCTCAGATCAGCCCCTTTTATTGAACCACGTTGCTCAATTACGCCTTTCCTAAACTGCTGCAGATCCTCAGGATTCGAAACACCAGCCTGGGCTTTTCCAGAGGGGTGGGAGGATGTTTTTGTGCTCGGTGCGAGGAGCTTTGCATTCTCCGAGTCCTTCGGAGGCAGCTGCAGGGGGGTCGGATGCTTTTGTCAGGTGGAAACTTCCCGCCTCAGGTGCGGTTTGATTTTGTCCTCCAAGGGAAGGCAGGAGAGCTCAGCCCTGCAGTTCTCAGCAGCTCCAGCTGCCGAGGGTTTTATGTTTTCGGCTCCTTTTAGCTGCAGACAATAACAGTGCAAATGGTTTTGGGAGTAGAAAATTTCCATTAGGCTTTGTTGTTTATTCCTCTCTCCGGGGAAATGGCATTAAGAACCTACAATACATTAATTCTTTTATTGTCTTTTTCTCTTTTTTTTCCCCCCTTTTCTTTCCGCTGAAATAAACTCGGGATTTTCACGAGATAGCCCCAGCCTTCCCAGAAAGCTGCTTTCCCCAGAGCCGGGTAGCGCCTGCCTGGGCTCTGGGGAACGCTCTGGGAACATAATGGGTGTTTTCAAAGTCTAATGGGTACTAAGTGGAATATTTCAGGCTTAATCACTGTTGAATCATTGACCCTTCCCTCATATTTACATCTTTTTAAATCGCTAAAGCTGTGAAAACAAAGGAAAATCCCAAAGCAGCAGCTGCCTTGTTCTGCCGTTGTCTCCAGTGCCTGGGGATGGATGGGGGTGAGGAGCAGGAGGCTGGGATTGGGGATGGCTGGAAAATGTGGAATCCTGCATCTCTCCAGGGCCCTTTCCGAGTGTCTGAGGTCTGGTGTGGAGCTGGAAATGCGTTTTTAGCGTGGCCGGGGGAGGGTGTGGGGTGTGCCCGCGCTCCGAGCTGCGGTCCTGGGAGCTGCCACCCAGCCAGGAGGTTTCCTTCAGACCTGGGGAGAGGGAGCTGGAGGAAAGGGGGGAGTTAGGCCTGTCCCTCATCTGCCCTGGGGGGAGAAAAAAAGCCTCATTCTGCTTTTTTTCCCCTCGATCAGCAGCGTTTTGGAGCAGCCTGGGCTAGTGGAAGGTGTCCCTTGGCGGGGGATGGAACGGGGTGAGCTTTAAGCTCCCTCCCAATCCAAGCCATTCCACGATTGTTCTTCCCCGTCATCTCAAATCCTTCGGTTTTCCACACCCGTGGTTGCTGGGGCTCTGCTCCCTGGTGCTCCGGCCCCTCCCCAGCCCGCGCTGGTTGAAACGAGACTTTTTGGGAGTTGCTGAAAGCTGCCTGTGCCTCGTGGGTGCCTGGAGTAAGGTGTGCGTCTCCCTGGGCAATGGAGGAGGGGTGGATTTGCCCTGAATTGCACGGAAAAGTCTGTCTAGACTCTGTTTGACGAGTGGGATAATCACCAGGCTTTAATTACTCCAAGGGAGGGAGAATCCAACCCTGTCTCTGCCAGCTCGGGGTAGGCAGGGGCTGTAATTTGTGTTCCTGTGCTTTGGAAGGGATGGGGATGAGGCTGGGGGGGACTTGTGCCTTTGGTGGAGCCCTCTGGGGTACCAGGGATGCCCTGGGCGGGCTGTGCCCTCCCTGCCCCGCTCCTAAACCCCGAGCAGGGCTCGGGACAGCCCATCCTGCTGCGTTTTCCAGGCGCTCGGTCCAGGGGAGGCGGCCGGGGCAGGGTCAGCGCGGGTCACTGGAGCCAGGCCTGACCCCGCCAGGGCAGCGCCGCGTTCTGGGGCAGTTCCCAGAAAGGATTTACGGGCGGCAGAGCACCTGGAAACCCGAGCTGCGGCTCAGGGCAGCTGGACGGGGAGCAGCCGATGCCTCAGCCCGGCCTCCTGCCGCTGATTCAGCGCTGCCGCTCCGGAGCCGAGGGGGAGATGCTGTTCCCAGCAGCCTCCTCCGCTGCCCTGGAACGTCCTCGCTGCTCCGCTGCAGCTGGGAGAGCTCTGGGGAGGTGCTGGGGCAGAGCAGGGCACAGCAGTGCGGGTGCAGAGCTGCATAAAGCCCCAAAAGCCCCTTTGGTGGCCTCGGCGCCCGGCACAGCTCCGGCTCCAGGGAGGGAAGGGCAGCGGGAATTTCTGTGCTGGCTGCTGAGCCAAACTGCTGAGAAATGTCTGGGGAAGCAGCAGGAGAAGCGGCAGCAGCAGCATCTCTGCTGCTCAGCATCCGCCCCAGAGGCAGGGATGGGTGTCTGTCTCCTGCAGAGAGGTTTTACAGGAGCGTGGAGTGACAGGACAAGGAGGAACGGCTTCCAACTGGCAGGGAGTGGGTTTGGATTGATGTTAGGGAGAAATTCTTCCCTGTGAGGGCAAAATCCTTCCCTGTGAGGGTGGGGAGGGGCTGGGATGGAATTCCCAGAGAAGCTGTGGCTGCCCCTGGATCCCTGGAAGTGTCCAAGGCCGGGTTGGAGCAGCCTGGGAGAGTGGAAGGTGGATCATCTATAATTTCCCTGCCCACCCAGCCCATTCCCTGATCCCTGTTGTGCCCCTGGCTGCAGGGCTGTGGAGTCGCTGATGTTATTGAAGGGAGTCAGGGCTTGCTGTCCTGGCTCAGTTGGCTTTTGCCGGGGCGTGATTTAGGAAGTGGTGCCCTGGCTGCTCAGGGAGTGAATCCAGACGGATTTCTTGGCTGGAGGAAGAGCCCCGTGTTTGCTGTAAGAAATGAAATCTTGTTCAGCTGGTTACTGAGACGAGCCAGGAGGTCTGGGGGCACCGCGCGCAAACCTCGTCACGTAGCAATTGTGTTTTTTCCCCTTAAATCGGAGCTGCTGCACCAAATCTGAGGCCCAGGTGGGGATTTGGCTGGGGACAGCGCAGTGCCAGCCCTGCTGCGGGTCCCTCCTGTGCTGCCCCAGGACCCGCTGGGCCCCTTCCAGCAGCATCACCGCCCTCCCAAGCTCATTTTTGCCGATTTTTGCCACATTTTTCCCCTCCAAAGGATGTTTCTGTGCACCGGGGCTGCGCAGGAGGAAGCAGAAGCTGCTCACGTAGCATCTCTGAAGTGTGATGGAAGGAGCTGGGGAGATAAGAGGAGGCAGAACCCCTTGGGAACCAACACAAGGAGAGAGCAGGAGCTGAATTTTGGGCCGGGCACTGATACCTGAGGCAGCACATCATGTGGTTTGTCCTTGGAGCCAGAAAATTCCCATTTCTCCCCGTTTCTTCTGGACGGACCACCTGGTTTGAGGAAGCCCAGCCCTGTCCCAGCCTTTTTGTCCTGAAAGTGCTGAGGGGAAAACCTGCCCGGCAGTGCCCAGCTCCCCTCTCAGGAGCATGGCCAGGTTGCTGCTGCTCAGCCTGTGGATTTTCTCCTCATTCCCTCCCTGCCTGCGCAGAAGCAGCGGCCGTGAGGGGGAAATGATGGATCCAAACCCTCGGGATTGATCGGGGTCATTCAGGCAGAGCCTCCCGTGTGCATCCAAAAGGTTCATTAGGCCCTTGTGACTTATCTAACATGAAACTCCTCCTCAAAAACGGGATGTTCCCGAGTTTTCCACGATCCCAGCGCCGTCTGTGATGGCTTTGACGCGTTCACACCGTGCTGCTTCTGGAAAACTGCTGCTTTCACAAGCCATCAATTCATTTGGAGGCCTCAGAGGCAGCCTGGGTGATAAATGCCTGTGGCAGTGTCTGTATTGATTAAAAAACATCCTAATGCCCCTTTCTGAAGCGTTTCGAGTGGTTATTGACCACCCCTGCCGGCCTGGGTTCCGTGCTTGGCTTTTATAGTCCGGACTAAATGTGGATTTATGGACCCAGAGCTCCAAAGAAATAAATGGAACGGGGGCCCATAATTCCTCCTGAAGTGGTGAAGTGCCTGCTCCGGTCAGAGATCTGCACCCCCCTCGTTCCAGTCACTGCCTTGCTCCTGGGTTCAGCAATTTTGGCTTTACAGGGCTGAAAGCCGCCCGGTGTTTGCTGTCCTTTGCTTCTTGGATTTACTTGTGGAGGAGCCAGCCCTGCAGTCCCAGCCTGCAGCGAATGAGCCGCCCAGAGCAGCTTGTTCTGGAGGGGAGATTTAGGATTTCCAGCTGCAGCAGCCCGATCCCTCGGGAAATGCCCGCCCGGGGCCTTCCAGCAGAGAGCCTGTGCTGCATCCCGGGGCTCTGGAGCTGGGATCTGCGTGTTGTGTTAATTCCAGGGGCATTTGTTCAGCCAGGAGCCTGATTAAACTCTGCTGACTGATGAGGCCCCGCGCTCTGGGAGCTGCAGGGAGGTTTTTTTGTGGGGTTTGCGGCCCTTCGGAGGAGCCTTTTCCCAAATGGAGCCTGAGCTCCCTGCGCCGTTTTCCAGGAGCTTTGATTTCCCGGCTGCACCTCAGAGTCTGTTTAGTTCTGGATAAAATAAATCCCTCAGGAAGCCCTCCCCACGCCGGGCAGCTCTGGTGGCTCCCGTGTGGGTGACAGTGGGACAGGCGAGTGTGGCACCCGCCTGTGACGCTGCTGCTGCTGCCACCAGCCCGCCAGAAACCCCTCCTGATTTAGGGAGCTCAGGGTGAGGAGCCTCTCCAGGGATGCCTCCGCATCCAACCCGAGCCTCCCCAGCGTGGTTCGGGAGCAGCTGGAGGGCTGAAATCCTGGCTCAGCCCCGTTCCAGAAGCCGGGAGACGGATTAGCGCGAGCAAATTTTGGGAGAAGCTTCACTCCAGTGCAGCTGCTCTGGGGGAAGCCTGAGATTTCAGGGTTTATTAAACCCAACCAACAATTGCTTTGCTGCAGCCCCTGGAGCGCAGCTCGGTTTGGCTCCGTTCAGCCAGCGCAGGAATTCATTTGTTTTCTGGAGGTGCTTCCTCAGCTGGACGGGAACGGGAACAATTTGGAGTCACCCTCAGGAAGCTTTGGGGGAGCGGGATGAGAGCCGGGAGCTTTGGGGCAGCGGGAGCTGGGCGGTGTGGGGAGAGCAGCAGCCCTGCTCTGAGGGGAGGGGGAGGGAACGGCAGCCAGAAGAGAGGGGCTGGAATTGCCCCGGTTCCGACCAAACAAGCGCTGTGAGGACAGCGAGGGGGATGAAAAGCCCTTGCCCAGCTGTGCCAGTGCGGACGGGCCGCGGGTGCAGGGTGTGAGGTGGGAAACGGGGTGGGAGCAACCCCGGAGCGGGGCCGTGAGGGCACCGAAGGCGCCCCGAGGCTCGGTGGGTCTGTGTGGAGCGGTTTGACCGCGGCCTGGGGGCAGAAATAGAAATATTGAAAGACACGGTGATTGCCCGGTGGGTTCTGGCCCCCTGGCAGGTGCCCTCCCTCCTTCCCTGCGGTGTCACACTGAGGGGTGCACTTAGGCCCCCAAAAAAACCCCTGCGCTGCTTTGGGATTTTGACTCTTCCCCCTGTGCCTGGTTTGGGTGCTGGGCCCACCCTGGCCCTGCTTCTGCTTCCTCATCTGCGAGCACCCCCAAACCTCCTCAGCTGCTCTTGGGGCACCTTGGGCTGTGGCTTGATTCCCTAAAAGCACCCCGGGTCTTGGCAAGGCTGCACAAAGGGCTCCTGAGCTGCTGGGGGGTGACAGCACCCACTGGCACCCCTGGGCCCTCTGTGGAGCTGCAAAAGTGGATGGATTTCCTTCTGCCCTGGGAAAATGGATGGATTTCCCTCTGCCCTGGGAAAATGGATGGATTTCCTTCTGCCCTGGGAAAATGGATGGATTTCCCTCTGCCCTGGGAAAATGGATGAATTCCCACCCTGGCTGGGATTCGGGGCGAGGTCTCCCGGCCGGATTTGCTCTCACGCACCAGTTTGGCTCCAGTTTGAAGCAGAGCTGGGTGCCAGTGGCGGGGGAGCTGCTGGGGCAGAGCTCATCCTCGCTGGGAGCTGGGATCCTTTTTCCTCCCGGAGGGGCGGGTTCCCTTTCCCCGGGTGGCTGGCCCCGGTGTGATCCGTGCTGGGATTTCCTTCCCGTCCAATTTCGATTCCCACCCGTCTCCCTTGCAGCTCCCGGTGTCCTGAGAGTGTTGTTCATGGCCGGGCCTCTCTTTTATCCCCTTGCGCGTGGTATATGGCACAGGATGATGGAATATTGCCTTCTCCCCAAAAATCAATGGTTTAGTTCCTCCCCCTCCCACCAGGAAGCTCTCCCCGATACACGTATTGATTGCTGAGCTAAAAGCCATGTTTAGATCATAATTGCACTTTAAATCAGTGGGACTGGGGGGTTTGCACCATAATTGCTCTTTGATTCAGTGGGGCCGGTGGGTTTGGGGTCTTAATTGTTCTTTAATTCAGTGGGGCTCACGGATTTGTGCCCTAATTGCTCTTTAAATAATGGGGCTGGGGGGTTTTCACTCTAATTTTCCTTTAATTCAGTGGGGCTTATGGATTTGTGCCCTAATTGCTCTTTAAATAATGGGGCTGGGGGGTTTTCACTCTAATTTTCCTTTAATTCAGTGGGGCTTATGGATTTGTGCCCTAATTGCTCTTTAAATCAGTGGGGCCGAGGGGGTTTTCACTCTAATTTTCCTTTAATTCAGTGGGACTCGTGGATTTACGCTCTAGAATGTTCCTCGATTCAGTGGGGCTGGTGGGTTTGCCATGAAAGCCCTCTTCAGTTCAGTGGGGCTGGGGGATTTCTTGGGCTCCCGGTTGTTTTCCCCTGGATGTAAGGCTTGGAATGGGAACGGCACCGGGACGGGCTGCCGGCTGGGGCAGGGTGAGGGGAGCGGGGCTGTTCCCCCGTTCGGAGGCCGCACGCGCGGGTTTGGGTGAGGAGCGGCCGCAGCAGAGATCCCAAACCCTGCTTTTCCCACCTCCTTTTTCAGCGGGCCGGGAAAGCAGGAGGGCTGCAGTGATGGGGACGTGTCCCCTGGGTGTCCCCATCACCTGGGCATGGCACCGGTGGCCTCTGGCTGCCCGCAGCGGGGAGGCGACGGCAGCGTTCGTGCTCAGCTCCTTGGGCCCTCCACGGAAAAACCTCTTCCGTTTTTATTTTTATTTTTATTTTTATTTTTATTTTTATTTTTTATTTTTATTTTTATTT
>VZTI01002401.1:52512-107694 GCA_013397865.1 Struthidea cinerea | reverse complement strand
TGTTTTAATTTTTGTTTTTATTTTTATTTTCAATTTTAATTTTTATATTTATATTTTTATTTTTTAATTTTTATTTTTGTTTTTATTTTTATTTTCTGAGACCTGCCTCTTCCTCGTCTGTTCTGTCGTCAGCTCCAAGCAAACCCCTCTATCTCCGAGCCTGCGTTATCTGCGAGGCCCAGAGCCGAGCAGATCCCTGCCCCTCTGGGGCTCCTCCGGCAGCACCCAGCTCAGCCCGGCCCCAATTTCCCCCTCCCGGGTGATGCTCAGCGATAAAACTCCAGCCCCGGGGGCCTCTGGAGAGGGGAGGCAGAGCTGGGATTGCTTCCCTTCAAAGGGCTGGGATGGAGCTGCGGCAGCAGATGGTGCGAACCGCCTGAAAGTCGGGATGAGGCAGCGCTGAATTCCCAATTAAGTGTAATTAAAACGGGGCTCGGTTATTTATTTATTTGGCTGCCAAGGGGCGTCGCTTCCCTTGGAACGAGGGGCTGGGCCCTGGTGCCTTCCCGGCTCCCAGGGGCTGGGAGGGAGCTCGGGGCGTCTACAGGAGATGCTGGGATTTAAAAGCGATCAGGGAAGTGTTTGTTGGGCTCTTTCCGCCCCGGGATCCTTCTCCAGGGTGGGAATGGGGGCACTGCCCGGTGTCCCATCCCGGGAAGAGGGAATTCCACTGTTTTTGTTTGAAATGGGGCTCGGAGCACCTGGGATAGGGAAAAATTCCCTGCCCGTGGCCGTGGGGTGGAACTGGACGAGCTTAAAGGTCTCTTCCACCGCCAAATATTCCACAATTCCATCCTTTTCCAGCTGCATCCCGGGGTGCAGTGAGGTGGCTCAGGGGTGTTGGCCGTGCCCAGGGAGGTGCCAAATCCCTGCAAAATATCCATCGTTTCCTGCTCCCTGTCAGCGTTTTCCTGGCTTGGGCCTGGGATTCTCAGGCACATCCACCTCCCGTGGGCAGGCATCCGAGGTGCCTCCAGCTGGGAGCAGGAGCAGCCTGGGGTGCCGAGGGCTTTTCCAGGGGAAGGCAGCTGAAGGCTGTTTGAAGTGATCCTTGATGGAAATACACCGGGCAAGTGGAAAGAGGAGGGTTTTTTTCCGTGTGTGCTTCCCAGCTGAATTCCCGGCCGGCTCAGCGCCGTTCTGCCGGCTGAGTCATCCCTGCGTTCCCACCTCGGCCTCAGGAACATCCCTTTGCTTTGGATTCTGGGGAGAAAAATGAGCCCAGCTCCTCCTGCCATAAATGCCAGGGGTGGTTCAGATCCCTTTTTTTTTTTTTAATGGAATGGATTTTGGGGTGGCGTTTGCTGCCCTCTCCCAGCTCCCTCCGGGGCTGTGCCCAGAGCAGCCCCTGGGATTTGGGATTGGGGTGAGGATGATGCTGGGCATGGTTTGTGTCCCCTCCGTGGGGACAGTTGTTGTCCAGTCCTTGGGATGGTGGCGTGTCCCTGCTGCAGGGCTGGAGCGACCCCCTGACCCCCTGGAGCCATCCCGGCTTTCTGGGCTGGAGCCACAGCCTGTTTCTCCTTCTGCCAGAGACAGGAGGTCTCCCTTTGGAGCCGTTCATCCCAGATCCATAAATCAGAGTTTATGGAAGGAAAAATCCCAGGCCCTGAGCCGGAGCCTCTTCCCGAATCCTCCCTTTGGCCACGTCACTCCCAGCCCCGGCTTTGCTTCGCTGCTTTTATCCCGAGGACAGCCTGAAATAGGAACGTGAAACGTTGAACAGGGCTGGAGAGAGCTGCACTCGGAATGAAACCGGGATCCTGGCAGGAATGTGGGAAGCGTCTCCTGCTCAGCCAGCAGGGCTCTCTCCAGATCCGTTTCCTTCCCTGTCGGTGTTTTCCTGCTGCAGGTTTTTCCTGCTCCTCTGGGGTGGGAGATGGGGAATCTCCTGCGCTCCTCCCCGTGGGGTTTGTTGGGATCCAGACCCTCTGGGGGGGATTCAGGGATGTGGCGGCTCAGTATCCCATGGGAGGGATGAGGTGGGGTGCCACCACAGCTCCTCTCCAGGCTGTCCCGGTCTCTTCCCATCCCACAGTCCCTTTGAAATCCAGTTTGTGTGCAACAATCCCGTTGTTCTGCTGGAATTCATTTCTGTGGCTCGAGGGGGTGTGGCACCACCAGGGTATCCCAGTCCCAGTCCTGCCGTCTCCCGGTGATGGATTGTGCTCCTGGAAGCAGCCTTTGGTTCTTCCTGGAGAACAGGCAAAAATCCAATCTGCTTGTCCCTCCAGAGGGAGCTGGAATTGAGGTTTTAAGTCCTGGAGCCGAGAACAAAGGAGCACTTTATTTATTTCCCTCAGAAATCGATTCCTTATTTTATTTTATTTTTCTGGCTCCGAGAGGGGCCCCTTTTCCCAGGTGGGAATTCCCTGCCAGCCCCGGCCTGGGAATTTGGTGCCGTTTCCCTGTGCCGGGCGGGGGACGAGGACGGGAACTCCAGATGTGTCTCTCCAGCTGTGGTTTTATCCCAGAGCACTGGGAGCTGCTGAGCAGCAAATGCAGCCGGGGACTGGAGGAATTCCTTCTAGGAATTGGCTTGCAGGGAGCCCGGGGGGAAGGAGTTTTAAACTGCCAGAGGGCAGGGTTGGATGGGATCTTGGGAAGGAATTCCTGGCTGGGAGGGTGGGCAGGGGCTGGGATGGAATTCCCAGAGCAGCTGTGGCTGCCCCTGGATCCCTGGCAGTGTCCAAGGACAGGCTGGACATTGGAGCAGCCTGGGACAGTGGGAGGTGTCCCTGTGGAGCTGGATGAGCTCTGAGGTCCGTTCCCACCCAAGCCATTCCATAATCATGGGCACCGCTCCATTGGCCGCTTCCATCTCCACCTAAACCCCTGGGATCTCATGCTTTTATTAATTTATTTTCATTTTTGAATTAATTTAATTAATGTGCAAAGAGAGTTTTTCCAGCTGAAGCCGCCGTGTCCTTTCGGAATGAAAGGAGCAGCAGGTGGCTCTGGACAGTGGGAATGCCAGGGGGAAGGAATGGGAGGGATTGTGGAGAACGAGAATTGAGCTGCTGGTCCTGGCCCTGGTTTGGTGTCTCGGAAGTGCTGTGGGGAAATGTGGGAATAACCACGGTTCTGTTGCGGGATTCCAGCATCTGGGAAGTGGGGCTGTGTTTGTGCTGAGAGCTGCTCCTGGCGCCGGTGCCAGCCCGAGTTCCTGCTCCAGGGGTTTCCGTACTTTAGGATGGAGTTATTAAAAACAGACGGGAAGGGCACGGGGAAGCCGAGCTGGGAATAGCGCGGCAATTAATGGATTCATTCAGGGGTGTGGGGGGCAGTGCCGGAGCCTCCCTGGGCAGGAGGCACGGCTGGGCTGTGTGCAGGTGTTCCTGGGGCTGCTGGGATGGTGGCAGGATCTGCGGGAATGGCAGGAGAAGGCTCTGCCAAGCTCAGGGGGAGCAGCACCAGCCCCATCCCCGCCAGCTCCAGCGTTATCATCCCAGCTGCTGCTGCCTGCTTCCTTAGCAGCTCCTGAGAAAATCCCGCTTTTCATCTCAAAAAATGCGGAATGAGACTGAATTTCTCCCGGGTTCCTTCAGAGGATTCTCCGTGTCTGATCCCGCTCCCATCAGAAGCTGTTCCCTGCCAAGGCTGGGAGGCACGAGCGTGGCTCAGCCCTCAGAAATGAAGTGATTAAATTAACTGGGATGTGTAAAACTCCGGCGTCAAATCGTTCAGCCAAGCACTTCATCCGCTGGGAGCTCTTTCAGGAGCTCTTGGAAGGGAGCAGGAATTAGTTTGCTTAGAAGGACCTGGTGCGTGTAATGACGCTGAACGCGGCGCCGCCGCTCCTGCCCGAGGAGTTGATCTCCAGACACGGAGCCGTGAGGGCAGGGAGGCTTTGGGAATTAGTCCCGGGTGCTGCCAGCCTGGGGCACCGTGCCGTGCGTTGTCACCGCGTGCTGTGCCACCTCTGGCACCTCCTTTTGGTCCTTCCCTGGGAGCAGCCCTGGCGGCAGCGTCGCCACGAGGTCCTGTGCCTCGCTAGAGCGATTTGCTCTGAGGTACTGCGGAGCTGGGGGCGGTGCTGGAAGCTTCTGGGGCTCTTTTCGGCCTGGACTGTTCCTGGAGTGGTGTTTGGGGTGGGGTTCGGGGGTCAAGCTCTGGGTGATGTTTGGGGTGGGATTTGGGTGTTGGGCTCTGGGTGATGTTTGGGGTGGGATTTGGGTGTTGGGCTCTGGGTGATGTTTGAGGAGGAATTCGGGAGTTGGGCTCTGTGATGTTGACAGTGACGTGATGATGAAAGTGATGTTTGAGAAGGGGTTTGGGAGCTCCGAGTGGTTTTTTGAGCTGGGATTTGGGTGTTGTGCTCCACCTCCTGTGCCATTCAGGAGGAATTTGGGCGTCGAACTCCCTGTGTTTGCTGTCTGCGGCCTGGTTGGGTGCAGGAGGGAGCTGCTGGTGCTGGCACAGTCCAGGCTGGGGCTCCAGCATCCTCCTGCCTCCGAGCTCCAGCCAGATCCCAGCACTAACCCGGTGTCGTGGGGTGACTTTATAATGTGTATCCCCTATCGCTACCCTATGCCCACCAATCTCGTCTGTGTCTTTAAACTGAGCCTGAGAAGGACAGAAAACAAAAAACGTTTCAAAGCAGTTGTTTCAAGGACACGGAGATACGCTCCTCTGTT
This sequence comes from Struthidea cinerea, assembly GCA_013397865.1. Taxonomy (NCBI): domain Eukaryota; kingdom Metazoa; phylum Chordata; class Aves; order Passeriformes; family Corcoracidae; genus Struthidea; species Struthidea cinerea. The sequence goes on along the minus strand of VZTI01002401.1, from coordinate 103,057 downwards.
TCTGCGGTACCCTTGGTTTTTGCCAGAAACGCTGGGAATTGGGTTTGTTCCGTGGCTGCAGCCGCACACCCTGCACAGGGGTGTCCTGCTGTCCCATTCCCGCTGAATCCCTGGGCTCTGGAGCATGGGAAGCCCGTGCTCTCTGCTCAAGCACCCCGAGCCTTCCTAGCAGTAAATAAAAGCTATTTTTAAAAAGAAATCCTTATTTTGACCATAGTTGGGCAGCTCCACGGAGCCTCTTTTCCAGCGTTTTTGTTCTCTGAGCGTAAGCTCCCCAAGGACTGGATTTTCCCAGCTTTGGGGGCTCATTCCTTACAGGAGCAGCTTTTCCCTGGCAGTTTCATTTCCAGGGCTGGTGGGATCTGTGCTGTCAGAGCTGACAGAGGTGTGGATCCCAGGATCCCACCTGGCTGGGAGCCCGTGGGATGCAGCTTTCCCTGTACCTGTCTGCGAGGGGCTGGCAGTTATCCCCCAGGACGTGCTGTGCTTAATTACTGGCAGTAATTAAAACCTCTTCTGGAGGTGGGAGATACGAGCAGCGCTTCCTGTGTGGCAGCAGATGCTCCCTAACACCCATCTGCTCCTCAGCATCCAGGCCCTTCTGTGCTCCCTGGAATTCCTGCTGCAGTGGGAAAAGGGTGAGGAAAACAAGGATGTGGGGAAGTTTTCAGGAGGAGATGCCAGCGGGGAATGGCTTTGGTTACTGAGGGGCACTGGGAGAGCAGTGGCACCGATGGCTTCAGCCCCAGTGCTGCCAGAAATCCTTGGAAAAAGCCCTCGAGAACAGGGAAAGCTGAGGGAAGACACGGCTGGCGTCCTTGGGAAGCAGAGCGTGCTGTGCCATGGTGTGGAGCACTCCTGGGATCCTGTGGGGCTCCGATTCCCAAGGCTCTGGATTTTGATCCAGTTCCTCCTCTGGGGCTTCCTCATGCTCCAAAAAAGCCGGAAAAGGAGAGGCTGGGGAGAGGGGGGTGCCCACGGGGCTGTGTGTGGGGTGTGCCGGGGGACGGAGCTCCCGACCCTCCCCTGCCTCCCTCAGCCCTTGGGTGTGGGAGAGATGCTCCCTTCCCAGGCTGGATCCCCTCGGATCCCCATCCGGGCTCTCCGTGGATCCATGGAGAAGCTTCACCTCTCTGGTGCCCATCCCTCTGTGGCACAGCAGGAGCTGCAGCCCGGGTGGGTGAATCCCGAGGGCCCCGTTTCCTCCATCCGCCCAAAGCTAACGGAGCATCCGGGGCTTGTGGGGAGGAGAAACGGGGCTGGGATTGTGTGGGGAGCCTCCGGGAATCGGAGGGATTTTCCAAGAGATTCTGATTCATCTCAGCCGTTAAGGGTGAGGATTTCACTGCCATTCCTGTGTGTTCCTGGGGAAGGGATGTCAGCTCCCGCTGTTGGCATCTTCTTTAGGAGATCCTTCCTTCTCCCCTTCCCCGTGCCCAGGGTCAGTCCAAGCTGTTCAACTCTCCCGCGTTTCCCGGGACAGCAATAACCCGGATTTCCAGCTGCAGGTGCTGGGAATGAGGAGGGTGGGGGGTGTTGTGGGGGCTTGGGGAGGAATTTGGGAGCAGCTTTCGTGCTGCTCCCTCCAGGTGTTACCTGAGCTTGGAGCTGCCGCTGGGGCGCAGTTGGAATTACACAGCAGGAGAACACTTGAGGCTTTTCTGCCTGCCCCGTGTTCATCAACACCAAATAATTGTCACCAGCAGCCAGCGAGCAACAGTTAATTACGGATTTTAATCAGTCTGCGGTGCATCCGTGCTTGGCACCGCCTCTCCTCCCCTTCTCCCACACCTCGGAGATGGGAGCTGACAAATCCAAACAGGGAACCAGCTCAGCCCTTGGAAGTTCAGCTGAAGGAAGGATCCCCGGAGCCTGGAGATCCCTCCCCTGGCTGTGGGCAGCTTCCTGGTGAGGCAGAGCCTTGCTGGAAGGATTGGGTGGGGAAATCGGTGGGGGAGAGGTGGAGGAGGGGTTTGGAGCTGGGAATGGTTTTCCCTCCAGCATCTCCAGCCAAGGGAAGCTCCAGATTGTCCTCAGTGAGTTTGTTCCAGCATGGAGAGAGGAGATGTTGGGATGCTGCCTGGAGGACGAGCCTGTGCCAGAGGGGACCCCTCCTGCCCCCCGGGCTGTCCGCAGGGCTAAACCGGGACTAAAACCGGTCTTAAACCACCTCAGAGGGGCTGCACAGGCTGCAGAGCTTTGCCAGGGGAAATTTGAGCAGCCCGGAGCACTCTGAACTCCAGGGCTTAGGAGAGGTTAAAGCCAGGCCTAAGTGGGGAGGAGGAGAAGGGCTCTGGAGCAGGTGTGGTGAAAATCTGGAGAGCTCCAGGGGCTGTGGTTTGGATTTGGGAGCTGAGGGAGCGCAGGAGGAGGGGTTTGGAGCCCAGAGTCAACAGCGCCTCGGTCTGTTTGTGCACCAGAGCTGAGCTCACGGCTAATGCAAACAGTTTTCATTAAGAAATAATCAGAAATAAAAAGCCATTTCACATGCTGATAAGGAGCCAGGCGGTTTTTTCACTTCAGCAGCAGTTTAAGCCACGCTCAGAGCCATTTATCTTTTCTCCAGCGCTGGCTGCAGAGGATATGAAAAATGCAGCAGGCTGCACACATGTAATTAAACTTCTGGCACAATCTTTGCCCCGCAGCTTTGCTAAGAAATTCAATAATGATAAATGGAGTGGGATATCTAAAGGACTTTTTGTGAACAGGATTTAGAACAACGTCTGTGGCACAGAGAGCTGTTTGCCACCTAATTGTCTTGGCACGGATCTGGGAGCAGCCTGTCTGTGGTGTCAGCTCTTCTCTACAGCCCAGCCCTTGTTCTGCTCTTATCTGCACTCCAATTTGCCATTGAGGCTTTCCTGATTCCCAGCCAAGCCCGTGCTTATCCCTAATGACTGTTTTGATCCCCCAGCCCGGCGTTTCCAGCTGGGAAGGCTCCTGGGCGTGCGGCTGTCCCGACGCTGGCGGTGGTGGTGGCATCGCTGCACTGTCATTATCCTTCCCTTTTTGTCGTCTTTTCCAGCAGCAGGTGGAGGCGAAGCCCATCCCCTGACCGGGCTCTGTGCGATGCTCCTGGGAAAACGATGCCGGGATTGTGTCCCTGCTTTTGGTGCCGCTGCCTTTACCCCCGGCTAGTGCAGGGATCCTTCACAGGAGAGGTGATTTCGTGTTCAGATTGTCCCTCCCAAACTCACCCTCAGCACTTCCCCTGGAAAAGCTGCACCAATTCCTTTCAATTCCCACAGGTTTTCCCTGTTTTCCTCACCCCTGTGGCATCCCCCCATCCATTGTCACCACTGGCCTTGGAGGGGCTTCAAGTATCCTTGGAAAAGGCAAATTTTCATCGTTTTTCCCCCAGGAGGAGCAAGCGGACTAATTAAAAATAATTTATAAGATGTAAAATAATAATTAACAAGGTTAATCTGATAGCAGTGAGCTGGGACTGAGCACCTGAGGAGGTGGCAGTGAAGCAACGGGGCTGGGCCGGGATTTTGGTTTTGTTGTTTGGCTTCAGAGTGAAAGAGAGGAGGATTAGATGGGATATTGGGAAGGAATTCCTGGCTGGGAGGTTGGAGAGGGGCTGGGCTGGAATTCCCAGAGCAGCTGTGGCTGCCCCTGGATCCCTGGCAGTGTCCGAGGCCAGGCTGGAGCAGCCTGGGACAGTGGGAGGTGGGCAGGGGTGGCACTGGGTGAGCTGTGAGGTCCCTTCCCACCCAAACCACTCCGTAATTCCATGATTCCATGAGAATCTGCCCTGGCTGTTGCGGTGTTTGATGGATAACTGGGAGCTTTCTCCAAAGGGAGAAGCGCTGGCGTTTGGTCACTTGAAGGTGACTTCTTGTCTCTGACTGTCCCCTAATCCCTTTGTCCTCTCCCTGGAAATCCTCTGGTGCCGGAGAGGGATTCCCGCCCGCTCTGCATCCCACCCAGCCCGGTTTCCGTGCAGGCTGCGGCTCCACAGGCAAGCAGGGCTTAGGGTGGCCCCACATCCGTGCTCTGTCTGGTCCGTGGGTCAGCGCTGGGGCCTGGGCAGGGCGAGCTCAGGACAAGGCTGTTTGCGGGCACAGGGGACCTGTGCCAAGCCATCAAATTAGTCCAGAGCTCTGGTGGGAGAAGGGAATTTCACCCCTCTGCCAGGGGTCTCCGTGCCAGCATTCCCACAGTGCCGTGGCCGGGCTGCTCCACGGGATCTGTTTGTCCTCGTCCTGCTTCCAACAAAACATTTATCCTTGTCCCCGCGGGCTGGAGCGGGGCTGAGGCTCTGCTGCCAAACGCCGCTGCCCGTTTGGGGACGGCGAGGGGCTGGCTCCGTGTGGCCGGTGACAAGGACAGCATTTGTCCTCTCGCTGTGCTTGCCGAGTGACGCTGACGGCGGCTGCTGCCGTCACACGGGAGGTGACGCGAGGGAAGCCGCCCGGGCCCGCTGCTGCCCGGGGGAGGCTTTGTCTTTCGCCTGGTTCGTGGTACCAAAACTCGAGGGGATGTGGTCCCAGCTGTGCCTGGGGGGGGTTCAGGCTGGAATTCCCTCGTGGAGAGGCGTTGGAAGGGGCTGATCAGGGAGGTGTCACCGTCCCTGGAGGTGTCCAAGGGAGGTTCCAGCTGGAATTCCCTCGTGGAGAGGCGTTGGAAGGGGCTGATCAGGGAGGTGTCACTGTCCCTGGAGGTGTCCAAGGAACGGCTCAGTGCTCTGGGGACGAGGCGGGGATCGGTCACGGGTTGGACTCGATGATCTTGGAGGTCTTTTCCCACCTGGATGCTTGTGTGAAAACACCTGAAATTCCTGGTTTTGTTCCCTGTGCTGCCGAGGACTGTTTTGGGAAGCGTTCAGGTGCCTGGTTCTGTGTTTGGGCTGGCACCATGTGGGGTGTTGGTGACACCTCTGCCTTCCCAAGGTGTCACCCCTCGATTTGCATGAGCCCCGTGGTGCTCGGCTGCTTAATTGGCTCTGGAATCACACCCTGGGTGATGTGTGATGTGCCAGCGGGCACCATCCTGCTTCCAGGGCAGCGCTGGCATCCCAGCAAAAGGATCTCAGCTCCTTGCACTGTCCAGACGAAAAACCTTGGAGCTGGGGGGCCAAGGAGCAGGAGGGGGAATGATATAAATCCAGCGGGGGAGAATTCCGGTGTCTGAGTGTCAAACCTTTCCCTGGAAGCTGTGGCTGGGGGAGGCTGAGGGATCCGAGCTCCTCATTTCTCGCCCTGGTCCTGCTGAAGGTGGCGGGGAGGCTTTGCCTGGATCCTTCCACCCCTCCCAGCCCGGATTTGGGCTCGGGTTTTTGGGGTGTAGTTCCACAAAACTGATTGGAGGAGAGCTGAGAGCACCAGTCCTGCTGGGAGCAGAGGTTTGGGGGAGACTGGAGCTATCCGGGGATGCAAAGGGCAAATTTTTGGGGTAGTGGAAGAAATAATGGTTAAAAACAGCTCAGTGCCCCCATTTTGGGAAGGGGTGAAATCCAAAGGAAGTGTTGGGGGCTTTCCCTTCATCAGCAAAGCCAATGGAACCGCAGCTCTGCCGGGTTTGGGGTGGGGGGGAAAGGTCTCAGCAGCTCCGTCCCCATCACCCTCATCACCCTCATCCTCCTCACCAGCCCCAGAGCTTGGCCCAGCCAGGCTGGAGCTTTGCTGGCTGTGAGCTGGGCCGGACCAGGAGCAGGTCCTGGAGGAGGAGGAGGCAGAGGAGGAACTTGGCTCTGCCTTGGGGTGTCCCTGGGCTCTGCAGTGTGGGGACCCCCTGCTCTGGTCGGTGTTGTTCCTTTTCCTTGCTGTTTCCTTCTGGGAGGGGAGGCAGGCGCTGCCCAGCTGTGTCCAGCTGTGTCCAGCTGTGTCCGCCTTGGCTGACCCCGCTGTTTTCTGTCCCCAGACAAGGCTGAGAACGGGGAGCCCTACCAGAGGAGGAGGGGAGCGGGGCCCCCGCTGCCCGAGGGCCCCCCGGCATTCCCGGCGCCCCGGGACGGAGCCCCCGCGGCCGGGAGCAGCAGCTGGAGAAGGATTATGCTGATGATCCTGGCCATAACCATCCACAACATCCCAGGTGAGCCCCGTGGGTCCCTCCCTGCTCCCGGGCAGCCCCATCCCGTGCGGATCACACGGATCCCCCTCCCCTCTTCCCGCTCGCAGATGGCGCTGGCTGAGTGGGCGCCTTTGGACGGGATCCTGTTCCAGATCCTGTGGGGCTGAGCCACGTGAGGCCTTGGCAGCGGAGCCCCCGTGGGGAGGGGGCTCGGGGGAGCCTGGAACAGCTGCAGCCTGGCTCGTGCCAGCCCGGCTCGGCTGGGAATTGTAATTCCCGAGGGGATATTGGGAAAGGTGGCGCCGGAAAGGCAGCAAACTGCGCTCCCTTTGAGCCTCTCTGGCGGCTGTGAGCAGCAAGAGCTGCGTTTCAGAGCGCCGAGGCTCTGCAGGAGAACGGGAAATCGGGGTTTATTTCCATGTTCAAGGCATGGATTTGGACAGTGGGTGGAAAACTTTGGAGCCCGGGGTCCTGGAGGGCTGAGTCCTGCCAGGCTGGGCTTTGTGGCGCTGAAAGAGGTGATCAGACGATGATGAGATCAATTTGGGACAGCTCGGGACATTCGGCTGCGTTGCAGTTCTTGGGGATGTTGAAAATAAAATAAGGCAGCGTTTTCCAGGGCTCCTTTCCTGCTTCCTCCCCCCTCCCTCCTCCTCCCCTCGCCTTTCCCTTCTCCCTTCTCTGCCCTGTGCCTGGCTCAGGTTGGAGGCTGGACTGGGATGGGGGCAAGGAAAGGCTTCTCTGCATGGCTTGGATCTGTAGTCTGGGAAGAACCAGCGAGGGCTTTGGGAAGAGCCGCGTTTTCCCTGGATATTGGCAGTGAGGAGCCGCTGGGCTCGGGGCTCGCCTGCACCCTCACCCGTCACCTCGTGCTCGGTGACTCTGAGAGCGGCTTTCCCCCAGTGCCAGGGCACCCATCCCGAGCTCCATCAGGGACGGACGGCCTTCCCGGGTGAGAAGGCTCCGTGGAGGGCGTGGAATCCCAGCTCCTGCGTTTCCCTGGGACTGACGAAATCCAGGGGAACGCGCGGACAGCTCCTGGCTGTTCCCTCCTCCGGCCCTTCCAGCCTCCTGCTGCTCCCGGGGTGGGAATTGCCTCCTTCCAGCGGTTGTGGGCACCTCGGGGTGCTCCTGGTGCCCCCCTCGGGCTGTGGGCAGCTGGCTGGGTTTGGTTATCCTGGTGGGAAGCCGGGAGTTAATGATTTGCTGCCCCTCCGTGCTCCAGCAGCACGAGCTGTTCCTGGGCATTAACCTGCTCCAGTTGGTCAGCAGCAGCAAAACATTTCTCCCTCCTCATCGCTCTTTCTCTAATTAATTACGGGTGGATGATTTGGGTGCTGTAGTTCGGCTCCAGGTGGTGCTGGGGGAGGCAGAGGCCTGGCAGGCGAGGCGAGGAAGGAGCTTTAAATGAGCCTCACACTCCAAAAAAAAAGGGGAAACCTCTGCACTGAGTGAAGTGTGATCGGATTTCATCCCTCAAACGAGGTGCCAGGGAGTGAGGGTGGCACCTCCTGCCTGGCCTGGGGACTCCTGTCTGTCACCAGCCGAGGAGAAAGTTCTGCAGAGGAGTGACCAAAGTGCCACCCGAGGCAGGAGGTCGGTGCTGACATGGCCCTGAGGTGCTGAGCTGCTCTTCCACTGCTCCTCCAGCAGCACAAAGGCACCTCTGCGTGGTGACAGAGGGCTGGAAATGCTCTCTTGTGTCTTAAAGGTCACGGTGTTAAAGTTTCATCCCCAGAGAGGTGTGAGAGTGAGGGCCCAGCCCCTGCCTGGAGGCTCAGCTCCGTGCTGGCTCTGTCCCTGCTGAGCTTTAACCCCCAAATCCCCCTCCTGCCCTTTCCTGGTGGCTTTTCAGCAGCCTCACGGTGCTGCTGGTGGCACTGGGGCCGCCCAGCAATGACAAAGCCCTGACCAACACCCTCCTTTCTGTGGGGATTTGTCCAAAGTCACCCCGAGGTTCCAAATTCCAGAGGCTGGACTTGCGCCCTGCTGCTCCAGAGCCCTCCCCACAGTGCTCCACATCCCTGGGAGGGGCCGGGATGCTCCGGATGCTGCAGGAGGGAGCTCCACGCTCACCTTGTTGGGTCTCTGAGCTGTCCGAGTGCCTCTGATGGGCTGGAGCTGCTCTGAATCCTCACTCCAACCCCAAACTCTTCCTAAATTCCCTTTCTCCGGCGGTTAAACCGCTCCCAAGCTCCATCCCCGCTCTCCTCCCGTGCCAGTGGGGGATGAGCTCCCCTTTTATCACCAGCGGGGAATTGTTTTATGGACTTTGAGCCCCTTTTAGGGCTGAGCTGGTTTGGTCCTGGCAGTGCCTCTGGCTTTGTTTCCAGGCTGGGAGCGGCTTCTTGTGGAGGGGGGAGGGCGGAACCCCCAGCCCAGCCTCCCACAGCCACTCTGTGTTTGTGGAGGAAAGGTTGGATAATTTGCTCCAAAGCCGGGAATGCCAATGGAAAGGATAAATTGATAATGACAGGAGATGCCAAACTGCAGCCTCTTCCTGCTAATTAATATTCATATATGCCGGGTTTAGTGGAACATTAATTATGGATTTAATCAAGCCTTGTTTATTCTGGTTTAGCTTTGTACCTTGGGTGGCTGTTATGCTGAAGACTTCAGATTAATTAAAATGTTACTGGTGTATCACAAATAACAATTAGCGAGGTGTGAGCTGCGCAGCCTTTCCCTTTGTGCTGCCGTGGGAGGGGGAGGAGAGCCTGGCAGGGCCGTGGGACCGGGGCCGGCTCCTGGGAAGCTCCCGGGATGCTCCCGGAGGGCTCTGCCCTGCTCCAAGCTCAGGGTGGGTGTGCAGGCGGGGATGGCTCTGCTGCCTGATTTTGGGGGCTCCCCCAGCGTGGAGCTGCTGCAGGAGCCCCTCATGCTCGAGGAGAGGACCGTGGCCCTGTTCTGCTCATCTTCCTGCCCTGGGGCTCTCCCTGGAGTCTCAGAATTCCAGAGCCACTGAGGTTGGAAAAGCCTCCCAGGATGGAGTCCAAGCCGTGCCCGATGCCCACCTTGTCCCCAGCCCAGAGCCCTGAGTGCCACATCCCAGCCTTCCCTGGACACCTGCAGGGATGGGGGCTCCTCCAGCCCATTCCAGCACCTGAGCAGCCTTTCCATGGGGAAATTCCTGCTGCTGCCCACCCTGAGCCTCCCCTGGCCCAGCCTGAGGCCGTTCCCTCTCCTCCTGTCCCTGTTCCCTGGCAGCAGAGCCCGACCCCCCCGGCTGCCCCCTCCTGTCAGGGAGTTGTGCAGAGCCACAAGGTCCCCCCTGAGCCTCCTTTTCTCCAGGCTGAGCCCCTTTCCCAGCTCCCTCAGCCGCTCCTGGGGCTCCAGCCCCTTCCCAGCTTCCCGAGCCGCCCCTCAGAGGACTCACAGGGATCTTGTGGGGACCCTTGGTGGCTCCAGCAGCCCTGAGTCCCTTCCCAGTGGGTGGCAGTGAGGTGGGGAGGATTTGCAGGGGTTGGTGGTGACGATTCCCTGCCTTGCTTCCCCTGGCTGTTGGGAAATTGTTCCCCAAAATCCGCTCGGGTGACAGCAGGGACCCGGCTGGAGCTGCCCCATCCCCGGGAGCATCCCTGCCTCGGAGCATCCTCCAGGAAAGGCAGCGGGGGCCGCTCCCTCGAGTGCTGCTTCCAACCCCCAGAACGTTGCCACGGAAACCTGAAATCCCTTTTTCCTCAGCGCTGGGCTGGGCAGAGCCAGGCGGCCCCAGACAGGGCAGGAGCTTGAGCCCATCCCGGGATCACCCCTCTGCCCCAGCCTTTGGAAAGGCCCCGCTTCCCTGCATCCAGCCCAACCCCTCCGCGTCTGCTCCCAGGCTCTGCCTCCGCTGTCGAGCAGAGGGGGCTGGGAAGGAGTAAAGGGACGTGGCGGAGCCACCAGGTCACGGAGCGAGGTGACACTGACGTCCCCTGCTCGCCCCCAAACCTCACAGGGCTCCACCCGGGGCTCTCTCTCCAGTTCCCAGTGCCAGAAATCCATTACCGGGCTGGGATTGATTTATTTTTAATGAGCAGGAGCGGCGGGAGGAGCAGGGCAGAGCGAGGGAGCCCAACACGGAACAAATCCCGGCCGGGGAGCTGGAGCTGCCGCGGGAGGAGGGAGGGTGGGAGGCGGCACTGTGGGCAGCAGGGACAGGAGGTGAGAAGGAGACACCCTGAGCTGCTGACAGCTCTGGGAAGGGTGATGAGACTCCCGGGAAGCTGTGCCGGGCTGGGGGGAAGATTCCTGCACGCCCAGGTGACAGCATCCAAGCTCTTTCCCCTTGGGATTGCGCTTGGAGAAGGCAGCAAAAGGCTGTGCCCTGGTTTGGCACTGCCTTGGTGGCATTTTGGGGTCTTCCTTCTCTGCTGGCGCAGGAGGGAGAGATTCACCCCAAAAGCTGTAGGGTGGGGTCTGACCAGTGCTTGGAATGAGGGCCAGAAGGGACAACTGGGACAACTGGTGTGGAGGAGAGGGTGTGGGGTTTGCAGTGCTGTCCCCTGCTTGTGTTCCTGTCACCGGGCTGGCACCAAGGCACAGCTGCACCCGTAACTGGCAGTGGCGCTTCCTGGCGTGGGTGACACATTTAAGGCAGGCACCCCCTGCCCGTCCATCCCCGTGACACCTCTCCGGTGACACCTCCATCCCTCTGGAAGGTGCTGCTGCCGCTCTGTGTGATCCCAGGGAAGGGGGGATGGAGGGAAGGCTGCCCCAAGGGCCGGGAAGTGTCATCCCGATTTCAGCCACGCTCGGTGGCAGCTCTGCCCGGGGCCCTGGGGCTGGGTAGCGTGAGACCTGCTGCCCTCAGCGTGGTGGCATCGGGCTGGGGACGGCCCCGGGAGGGACAGCTGCTGCCTGGGCCTGGGAGCTGCCTGGACGCTGCTGGTTTTTGTGGCTTCTCCCAGCTTCAGCCGGTTCGTGTCCTTGCCGTGCCTCCTGCTCTGCGGCTGGCGGGGGAGCAGCGCAGGGAGCTGTGCCCGTGCTGTGGGGCTTCCCTCAGGCAGCTCATGCCACGCTGGGAGCTGAGTCCCTGAGTGGCCTGGGGGGACCTGGGGGGACCCAGCATTGTCACCCCTTGGTCCAGTGCCCTGTTGTGGCCATGTCCCGGGGTGGACAGTGAGTTAATCCCATCCTGGGCTGTGCCAAACCCAGCTCCTGGCGGTGAGGGATGCAGGTGAGGGATGCAGGGGTGGGATGCAGGTGTCACTGTTGTCAGGATCCAAACCAGAAGGAATCTTCCCTCCAGCGAGGAGGGAGCTCCCCAGGGATCTGTGGGGTTTGACACCTCCCAGCCGAGCTCCCTCAGTGCTGGTGTCCCTGTGGTTGAATCCATGTGGTTCCCAGGCGGGATCTAAACCTCAGCTCAGCCCCACAGGGACAGGCAGAGCTCATCCCCTGCACCAAGAGCTGCTCCTTCCCGAGCTGGAGCCGATCCCGGGCTGATGGTGGGTTTGAGGATGGAGTGCCAGGGGGAAGGGAGGGGGCTGTGGATGGCAGAGGTTCCGTGCTGTGCTGGCAGATTGGAGTTCCTGGGAAGGGAGGTGATTTCCAGGCTGGTTGCTTTGTCATTAGCAAAAATTGATTGGATTCGTCCTGCCAGGACGGGCGCTCCCGAGCACTCGGCCTCCCGAGGGACGGGCAACGAGCGCCAGATCGCATCTCAATTATGAAGAGCAGCAATTGTTTATATGAATATTCTCCCAGATCCATCCGAGGCTGGCAACACTCATTTGGGATGATGATTTTTTTTCGTGGGGCTGTTGAAATTGAGGCTGTTTTCCAATCGCTGGCTTTAATGAGGATTTGGGAACCCACTGGGGCTCAGCAGAGCGTGAGAGCGGGAGCCAGTGTAGCTGCACCCACTCATCTGCGCCTCGGCTGGGCGATGCCTCTTCCTGGAATTCCAGCATTCCTCCACTTGTGCTGCTGCCCTGGCTGTTCCTGGCTATTCCTGGGCACTCGGAGCGCCCTCCATTCCCACTGGAAGGGGTTATTTTTAGTAAGGAGAAGGAGGAAAAGGCTTCCCTGCAGCTTTGCAGGTAAGGGAAGGTGCTGGTGGGTGCAGGGAGCACATGGGGCAGCAATTCCATGGAATTTCAGGGAAGTGGAGCAGAGTGCTGGCCCTGGGACCGGCTCAGAGGGGTGGAAAGATGCACATTGGAACAGCCATGAATTTTTCACAGCGTTTCTGCTCCGGAGAGAAAATCCAGCTGGGACGTGGCTCCCGAGGCCGCTGCCCATCTCCGGGATAATTCCAGAGGGACCCCGCGGGTGCGTCAGGGATGAGCAGGGACCGCTGGCCATGGAGCTGTGACGTGATGGCCCCCGAGCAGCCGGGGGAGGAGAGAGGTCGGAGGGGATGCAGCCCACGGAGGCAGAGCCGGGAGCTCGGCTCCCTCCGGAACGTTCCGGCGGCAGTGACTCATCGGGATCAGGAGGAGGCGGCCGCTCTGGGAAAGGTCCCCCTGACCTTTCATTAAAGCTCCCGTTAATTGTCACCTCGCCAGCACACACTGGGACATTTTCATCCGCCGAGCGCCTCGGTGGAGGGCAACGCTCGCTCCGAGTCCTTGGGCTTCCGTGCAGGGAGGTGGGAAGTGCGGGAAGGGGGCCGGGAGAGGCGCCGGCACCGGGCGAGGGACACAGGTGACATCTCCAGGCGTGGGTGATGGTCTGAGGTGAAGGACACAGGTGACATTCTCAGGGCCCAGGTGACATCCCCAGCCCTGGCTGCTGCCCTCGGGCTGGTTTTGGCTCCGTGGCCCCCGGCTCAGCTCCCTCAGGACTCCCCCTGCCCCTCCCGTGTGGACGGAGGCCGAGGCTCTGGGATGGGAGCAGGAGCAGCCCGGTGGGAAGGCAATTCCGTGCCTTCCAGGGTGGGAAGTTTTCCTGCCAGCCTCACCCTGTTGAGGGGGGACAGGGGGGTCTCTGATGTCCCCCTGCCAGCAGCTCATCGGTCAGAAACTTGTGTGGAGGCAGCCAGCAGCAGGCACCGGTAACACAGCGCTGTTTTGTCAGCAGGAAAGCCACCAAGGTGACAAAAGCCAATTAAATCCGGGATTTTCACCAGCTGGAATGAAATATTCCACTGAAATATGCATGTGGGAGCTGCTTGCCTGCCTTGTCCCCATCAGATCTCGGGTCTGTCACATTAAACCTCGCTGAGCAGTGGCCTGAGAAAGCATTTACGTGCTGGAAATGAAACTTTAAATATCTCTGATGGGTTCAGGTGCTGCGAGGTCAGGAGAGCCTGTTTCCAGCAGGCTCAGCCCCTGCTTTTAGCTGAGTTCTGCTTTGTTAATTTGGGAAAGAGTTTTCTGCTTCCAGAGAAGCATTCCCAGGATGGAGGAGCTTTGGGATGTCGGGCAGTTGCTTTAATCCCTTAAAGTCAGGTGGAGGTTGAGGCGTCAGCTCCTGTTCAGCTGCTGCAGCTCCATGGATTGGAATGAGGATTTTCTCCACGTTGTGGGAGGAGGAGGAGAGAGGAACAGGGTGGGATGAGGAGGGGCTGTCTGCTGTGGGGGTTAAACCAGGATTAGGAATTAGCAGGATTGCCTCCTGCCTCCCAAATTCCGCCTGAATGCCCACAAACCCTCAGGCAGCACCACAGGCTTCTCCTGGATCTGTTTTTATCCCGGATCTGCTGCCTGGGGTTGCCCAGAGCCACCTGTGTCACATCCCCCTGGGTTTGCCCTCCCTGATCCAAACCCTTGGGCAGGGGCTGGAATTTGGGGGGGCCTTTAAGGTCCCCCCCAACCCAAACTGTTTCCATAGCATGAAAAAAAGCCTCTCTAAGGTGGCTTTCACCTTCTCCTCCTTCTGCTGCTGCAGTGGTGGGGACCTAAAAACTGGAAAATCCCTGGGATCTGCTGATCCCGGAGCAGCAAATGGCAAAATGATGTTCCCTGGAGGGACCTGTGAAGGTCTGGGGGGAAAAAGCCCTGAGTGGCAGCCACGGGGCCGGGCTTAAACTCTCCGAGAAATCCAAACCTCATTACGGCAAGATTAATTTCCTGCTAGGAACTTAACAGCTCTTCCAGGAGCGGGATGAATTATGGATGAGACGTTGGCAGCTGGGGAACCCTCCTGGAGGAAGCCTCTTCCTTCGCTGAGCCAGGAGAATCAGCTCCAGAAATCCCTGTGGGAAGGGACAGTGCCACTGCCAGCCCTGGGCAGGGGTGGGGAGCGCTGTGGGACGCGCAGATCCTGCGGGATTTGGCATCGCTGAGCGGGATTTAGGAAGTGCTGGTGCTTTGTTTAAGCACGGGGATGGATTTTTTGGGATGAACTCCCTGTGTCCGTGCTGGTAGCCACAGACCTGCTCATGCCAAGGTGTTTCTCAGCATCCCAAACTCTCCTTTCCTCACCAAAAAAAGGGTGTTTCCTGCTGTTAAATCCATGATTCCTGCTGTTAAATCCATGATTCCCGCTGCTAAATCCATGATTCCTGCTGTTAAATCCATGATTCCCGCTGGTAAATCCATGATTCCCGCTGCTAAATCCATGATTCCTGCTGTTTTCCCCCCAAATTCTGCAGGCACTGACCTCCACTGAGCCGTGCTCCCCTCACCTGCCCTGAAATCCTTTGCAGGCAGAAGCTTTTGACAAATCCTGCTTTTCCTTTCATTTCTGCCCGAGGTGTTTGTGGGATTTGTGAGTTGCTTCTCGTTTTCCCATTTCCACGGATCCTCCTCTTCCTCCTCCTCCTCCTCCTTCCCTGCCGTGCTGCATCCCCACAGGAGTTTCCTGCAAGGATATTTTTAAGGAAAAATTCCTGCAGGGTTGTTTCTTAGGAAAAAAATCCTGCAAGGCTGGTTTTTTAGGCAAGATTCCTGCAAGGATGTTTTTTAGGAAAAATTCCTGTAAGGATATTTTTTAGGCCAAAAAAAAAAAAAAAATCGATGTATTTTGCAGATTATCCTCATCCAGGCCTTTGGTGTCAGGGCTGGTTCGGATCTGGCAGCACAGGGAAGCATCCAGGTGTGCCAGGATCATCCCGCATTTCCCCTCTAGCCCGGTTATCCCTTCCAGCCTGAGGCTTTGAAGCTTTTTTTTTTTGAAGGAGCAGGGAGGAAAACGCCTTTGTAAGGATCCCCGAGCGCGCGCAGGATTAGGCTGATCCCTGGTAATGCCTCACCGGGATAAAGCGCCTGGGATTGTGAAGCCAGGGAAGCCCAGGAGAGGCAAAATCCCTTTGTTTGGGTTAGATGGGAACGCTTCCCTGGCAGGGGCTGAGATTGGTCATTTCTGGCTCTTTGTTGTGCCAAGAGGAGCCGGGTGAACTCATCCGGCGCCTTTTCCACGGGAATTCTCCAGATGAACGGGATGAGTGGAGCCTGTCCCGCTCCAGCAGCAGCGGCAGGAGGAGCTGACAGCTGCCCCACAGGCTGAAACCCTTGGGAAAACCCTCTCTGATGTGGCAAGTGGGACAGGGATGCTTTCCTTTCACTCCCTCATCCCGGGCTGAGGGGCTTTTGTCCCGCAGTGCCTGCGGGAAGTTCTTCACTGGCTCAGGATTTAGACGGGATTTTGGGAAGCAATTCCTGGCTGCGAGGGTGGGGAGCGGCTGGAATGGAATTCCCAGAGCAGCTGTGGCTGCCCCTGGATCCCTGGCAGTGCCCAAGGCCAGGCTGGACATTGGGGCTTGGAGCAGCCTGGGACAGTGGAAGTGTCCCTGCCATGGCAGGGGTGGCACTGGGTGGGCTTTAAGGTCCCTTCCCACCCAAACCATTCCACGTCCCAGCTCCGTGTCCTGTCCGGGGACGGGGGGACCTGGCCAAGGCCCGAGGCTGCCGTGTCCCCTCCTCCTCCTCCTCCCCCTGAGCTGATTCCCCCCACGCTGCAGCTTCTCCCCGAGCAGCTCAGCCCTTCCCCACGCACCATCTGCTGGCTTGCGTTCCCCAGGATTTGTGATCCGTGCTCCCGCCGATTGTGAGTTTCCCGCTCCGCAGCAGGGCCTCGGTGTGGCCTTGCCCCTCGGTCAGAGCTATTTCTGTTCCTCACACAAACCATTTAGAACGGGAGTTATTAAAAAGGAGCTTTTTCCCTCTGAATTCTGGGCGAGTCACCCTTCCAGAGGGATCTTTGGGAAGAGCGGTGCCAGGGCTGATTTTGTGGAACTCCACAGCTGGAAATGCTGAGCCCTCAGAGCATCCCCAGGGCCACCCCAGCCCTGCAGGGCTCAGCCCCTGCCCTGGGTGCTCCCTCCAGGAGCTGGGTGATCTGGGGACAGTGGGAGCTGTTCCCAAGGAACGGGTTTGGGTCCACAGTGGGAATTCCCCGGGCGGTGCTGGATTGAATTCACGCGGATCCAAAGGAGCAGGATCCTCCTGGGCTGGGGTCCTGCTGCCTGCCCACCCCACGCAGCACAGGAGGAGGGGTGGGCTCAGGGCTGGACCTTACTGGTTTTTCCTTGCTGTTCCAGAGGGCCTGGCAGTGGGAGTTGGATTTGGGGCCATTGGAAAATCCGCGTCCGCCACGTTCCAAAGTGCCAGGTAAGACCCAGTCCCGCTTTTTGTGTGCGCCTTTTTCCCCGGAGCTTGGCTGTCCCACCTTGTGCCGTGCCAGGGAGGGTTGGAGATCCATGGATTGACGAAACTGGCCTGGAAGCACAAGGCTGGCAAAGGGAGTGGCAGAAATTCCCGGTGCTGCCGTGTTTTCCTCGCGCTGCGCTCCTCAGACGAGAGAAGAGCGTCCTGCTGTTGGTGGTTCCGTGTCTTTTCCTCTCTGGGATCCGTGGAGCTGGGCAGGAGGCAGCTGAGCGGCTCAGGGTGCTGCTGGAGGTGCTGGGGGAGCTTTGCCTGTGGGGAGCTCCAGAGGGAAGGCAGGAAAAGGGATCAGGCTGGAAGTGGAGATGTGTAAATCAGGTGGAATCCCAGAGTGAAATCCCAGCCGGGTAAATCCCTTTCCTTGGAGCTGGCAGCAGGAATGGCCGAGTCTCCACCCTCCTCTTCCCAGTGCCCCTGCAGGATTCCCTCATCTCCTCCTCCTCCTGTCCCACTGAGCTGGGAGCAGCCCTGGTTCCACTCCTCGTGGAGCAGGCAGGATCCCTGGCACAGGGAAATGCCGAGATTTTCCCTGCAAGCAGCATCCCCAACGGGTGGGAGCAGCTGCTGGAGCTGCTGGGAAGCATCTGGTGGCTTTGTTTCCCGTTCCTGCCAAGCAGGGCCGCAGGATTCTGGAATTGGTGGCAGTGAAGGCTCTCAGTCCCCTTGGCATCCCAGGATCCCCGAGTCCTGGCATTCCTGCTCCAGCTGGTCCTGGCAGTGCTCCCAGGAAAACCCTTCTGTGCTGCTCTCTGGGACTGCTGTGAACTCGGGGGGATCATCCAGCTCCTCCAAGCTCTGGGATTTGGGACACTCAGGATGTTTCCTGCTCCTCCGAGCAGGAGCACAGCCCAGGTGATGACAGCACCCGGTGCCCCCCGGCAGAGCTGGAGCTGGGCTGGAGAAATGGGAGAAAGGGATGAATCTGGAGTGGAGCTGGAGGAGCTGCCGGCGCTGTGGAAGAGCTGCTGGCACCTCTTGGTGGCCGCCTTGCAAACGGCACCTTCCCTTTGAGCTTTTCTCCTCCTCCTTGGAATTCACACCTGCTGCCGTGGCTCAGTCACCTCGTTCCTGAGGAGAACGGGATTAGATGGGATTTTAGGGAGGAATCCCTGCCTGTGAGGGCGGGCAGGCCCTGGCACAGGGTGCCCAGAGAAGCTGTGGCTGCCCCCGGATCCCTGGGAATGTCCCAGGCCAGGCTGGAGCAGCCTGGGATAGTGGAAGGGGTGTCCCTGCCCGTGGCAGGGTTGATCTTTGAGGACCCTTCCAACCCAAACCATTCCAGGATTCCTGCCGAAGGATCTGCGGGGTCCCAGGGCTGGGTTTGGATCCACCCAGGCTGATTTTGGACCTCTCCAGGCTGTCCGGCCCCGTCTCTGGCCAGGCACAAGCTGTGCCCCACAGAGACCCATCCCAACCCTTCCATTCCCAATTCCCTGCCACGTCCCTGCCTGAGGGGAGCCCTGGGCTGGCCCAGAGATCCCAGTGGGAAAAGCAGGATGCACTCTGGCTTTACCCACCGTGTTTCCCTAACCTTGGGGAATAAAAGGCTCTTCACGGAGCCAGGAGATGCTGGAACAAAAGGAGTTTTTCCCCCTCAGCTGCTCCGTGAAAGCTGAGCAGGCAGAAGCAGCTGGTGCTTTCTCCGGATTTCCAAGGGCATTAATCATGGGAGATGAAAGGTGGCATCTGCGGCAGGAAAATACCGATGCAAATGCAGCCAGCTGCAGCCGGGGACAGTCACTGTCCCCTCCAGTGCCACCGGCGTGTCTGCCACTGCCCTCGGGGGGGACCGGGAAATCGCCCGGGAACCGCCAGGAGGGGTTTGAGGGGGTTCCTGGGTGTTCTGGAGGTTTACAAAAGAGCTGGAATTGTGTTTAATGTGAGAGGTCGTGCTGGATCTGGGCGCAGCCGAAGGGAAAGCTGATCCCTGGCCACGGCTCTGAGGGGACACTGGGGACACGGCTCTGAGGGGACATGGCTCTGAGGGGACATTGGGGACACGGCTCTGAGGGGACATTGGGGACATGGCTCTGAGGGGACATGGCTCTGAGGGGACATTGGGGACACGGCTCTGAGGGGACATTGGGGACATTGCTCTGAGGGGACACAGCTCTGAGGGGACACGGCTCTGAGGGGACACGGCTCTGAGGGGACATTGCTCTGAGGGGACACGGCTCTAGAGGGGACACTGAGTCAGGATCCCCCTCACATCCGTTCCTTTGGAACAGCATTGTAATGGAGCAGCTCCGTGACTCAGTTTCCCTCCTCCGTTCCACTTTTCCCTCCCCCCGGGTGCGGCTGAACCCCGCCGGCACCGGGCTGGGCCCGTCGGGAAGGCTCCTTCCCGCAGCCCCGGGCCTCCCCACCCTCACGGGGAAGAATTCCTTCCCAAAACCTGCTTTGGATGAGGGTAACGCCCTGTTCCCGGCACTTTGCGGGGATCCCGAGGGGATTTTCCGAGGCTGAGGACTTTTCCCTGTGCTGGTGGGCTCCAGGAGAGGGCTTTGCACAGGGGTGTGAGCAGAGCAGGCGCAGCCCCACAGCCGAGGGTCCCAGCCAGGGGCACATCCCGGGATTCGCTCAAAACCCAGGAAATGGCCATTAGGAAAGGGAACGTCAGCTTTTACCCCAGCTGGAGCTTCGCTGTGCTGGATCGGCTCGGCCGTCCCGAGGCTCCCCGGGCTCCTGCGCTGCAGGAAGGAGCCCGGGGTTCTCCACCCTGCCCATCTCCCGGCTCGCCCCGGCGCCGCTGCCGGCCCTTCCCGCTCTCCTCCGCGTTTCTTTGCTGCCACCGGGTGTGCAGGCTCTGCTCCTGCGGGCTGGCTGCTCCGGGATCCTCTGGCAGCTGCGGCTGGATCGCAGCGCCTGGCCCGGCCAGGGAGAACCCACCTGGAGGCTGTGCCAGGACACAGGGAATGGCTCCCAGGGCTGGACGGGATACTGGGCAGGAATTGTTCCCTGTAAGGGGCTGGGATGGAATTCCCAGAGCAGCTGTGGCTGCCCCATCCCTGGAAGTGCCCAAGGCCAGCTCGGACGGGGCTTGGAGCAGCCCGGGATGGTGGGAGGTGCCCCTTTTGGGGTGTTTTCCACGGGGGCCGAGCTGTTCCTCATCCCCAGGCGGGAGCATCCCTCGCTGCTGTGGGGCCGTGCCGCTCCTGCCCCGCTCCGTGCAGGGATGGGAATATCGGGAAGTTCCACGGGGTGGAAACAGCAGCTCGGGACAAAGGGCTGCGGTGACAGGAGAGGAGCCAGAGCAGTGCCAGGGCAGGGCGGGTGTGCCCAGGAGGGGAAGGTTCCCTCCAGATGGGAGCGGGGAAGGCAGGAGCCGCTCCTGGCCGCCTTCCAGGCAGGAAGGTAAAGAGAAGGGCAGCCACGGCTTAAAAAAGCTGCGCTCCCTCCCCCTGTTCTCCCTCTGACCCGCGGGGGAGGGATCGCTCCCCTGCCCTCCTCGTGCGGCTGCTTTAACAGGAACCAGATGGGGCTGGAGCTGCTGGGAGCAGCACGGGCGGAGTCTGTGCGTCCCTGGGCTGCTCTGGGGGCAGCCAGGGGACGGGCAGGGGATGGGCAGGGGGCAGCCGGGGCTGTCTGACCCTGCTCCCCCTTGCCAGCGGCTTTCCCGAGGCTGGATGGAGCAGGAGAGGCACCGGGCCAGGTCCCTGCTGCCGCCGCCACTCTCTCGTTGTCTCCCTTTCCCCAAGTCCCTCCCGCGTCTGTTCGAGGGTGGAAGCACCACCACGGATCGCTGGGGTGATCCTGAGCCCCTCATCCCATGGGCTGGGATGCTGGGAAGCTGTGGGGTGATATCCAGGGCGGGCAGGGAGGGGATCCCACCCTGGCACCCAGGAGCCTCCAGCATCTCCCCTCCCACATCCCGTGTGGAGCTCGGGGCTGGAAGCCCGGGATTAGAAGGGGAATGGGGTCCTCGGTCTCTCTTTCCCTCCCCTTTTCCCATGGGAAGCTCTTCCTTTGAGGATCAGCACGAAGGGCTGATTGTCCCCCTTCCCATCCCACCCCGCATCGTGGGAGCAGAGCGTGATCCTGGGGGATAACTGGGATGCAGGAGCCTCCCAGATCCCGAATCTGCACCTCCCGAATCCCGCAGGAGCCGTTTGCTGTCTGCGGCAGCTCATCCCTATGCTGGAGGCGAGCACACAAAAGCCAAATCCATTTCCTTACGGAGCGTTGCTGCTTCCTGAGGATTTTTTTCCCTGTCAAGGAGAAATCCGCCATGAAATGAATTTCCTTGGGCGGGATTGCTGGAGCTCGGGAGCGCGCCTGGGTTATGCTGCAGAGGGAACAGAAACCTGTGCCAGGGAATTTGCTCTTAACGGGAGAAAGATTTGGGAATGTGTTGGAGACACCCCCTGCCCTGAGGAGGAGGAGGGTGAGGGGGATGGGACACTGCTGGACCTCAGCTGGCTGATTGGGGCAGGAAAAGGGAATGTGGTGCACAATTAACTCGGAACCCGCTGGAATTCTCCGCCAATCCCTGTCTGGGTGACCTCCTCACCCGCAAGGAATCGCAGCTCCGTGTTTCCAGCAGGTGGGATGGATGTTCCCCGCATCCCTGGCTGATTCCCTGGCTGCCAGCCGTGGTTTTGCTCTGGCTGAGCTGTTTTCCAGCTGGGATGTGAAGGCTGCGCGCCAGGGATGCTCTTCCAGTGGGAATATCTCTGTGGGTGCAGCTCCCAGGGCCCCATCCCGCAGCCTCGGGGTGGTTTTGGTATCATTTGTGGGTATAGTTTGAAATATTTGATCAAAGGTTTGTTGTTAAGGCTGGAAAATCCAGTCTGGAGCTGCTGGGGAATGCCAAAACCTGGATTTTCCGTGCATTTTTTGCTTGGATCTTGGGAAGTTCATGAGGCAATGGTGCTCCAGGGTCCTGTGCTCCTGGCATGGACAGGGCACAGCTGCTTCTCCACTTCCATCCGAAATAAAGCTGGATCAGCACAGCGTGGGCCTGGCTGTTCCAGGGAATAACTTGGCAAAAAATCCCTGCAAGTCTGAAAGACTCGGGCTGAAAGATCGGGATAAAACAGGGATGGATTTTCTGCACTCTCCCTGGCCAAAAGCACATGGAATTTTTATTTTCCAGGCCATCCCTGTTCCAGGGCAGGGAGCTCCTGTTCCTGTGGATGGAATGAGTCCGGGATGACAATTCCCATCCCAGGGTGCTGCTCCTCTCCCAGCTGACACCGGGTGGGAACATCCATGTTCCCATCCCACTCCTCTCTCCAAATTTGGGATTGGTGCCTCGTCTCACAGGGCAAACCCTGGAGCCAACAGCATTCCTAGACGTGCCTTTTTCCCTGGAAAAACCCCTGCCAGGGGGCTGCTCTTCCCAGGGCCAGCGGGGGTTCAAACAAGTGAGGCCAATGTGGAGTTCAATGCCATAAATTCCTCGGAGCAGACGAGATATCGAGGGCTGGAAGTTTGGGAAGCAAAGTGAGGTGTTTGGTTAAGCCGTGGGTGGGCTGGGCACCGGCTCCTCCGTGGATACCTGGATGCAGAGAATTTGGGGAGCTTAAAAGCGCCGGAGGCAAATTTTTGGCAGAGCTCTGCCTTAGGATGGAGCCGAGCGGGGATTTTTTTGGGGTGCGGGGTGTTGGTCATTGCCTGGTTACAGCGGAGGGGTTTGGGGGGCTTTGTCCATGGGCTTCACGTGGGGACCCCCCTCAGCTCCCTCCTTCCCTGCCGGGCTGGGATCTTCCCAGAAAAGGTGGATCTGGTGAGTTTTTCTCCCCTGAACCCCGAGCTCCTGGGGGCGGGGATGGATCCCTTCTGCCCTCCAGCATCGCCCCAGTCCCACCCAGGACTTTGCCGCGCCCCTCTCCGCCAGCTGCAGGTCGGGTCTGCTCCAGGTCTGATCCTGGCTCGCCGTGCACGCAGGGAAGGGGGAAATTGGGTTTTACGGAGCAGAGTTTAATTTGGGTTTGCCCAGCTCAGCCTGCTTTGGGCGCCCGTGGACCGTCCCACCCTCATCCGACCTCCATCCTCAATCCCCTCGGTGAAATCTCCTCTTGGGACAGCGAGGAAGGAGCAGGAATGAGTAGGGAAGTGCTGGAAACAGAAATATTTTCCCCCCTGGATGATGCTGGGGATGTTTCCTCCAGCACAGCACAATGGATCCCATTCATCCGCCCTTTTGCTGGGAATGCCGGCCTTGTTTGGATCTGTTGTGCCCACGGATTGTTTCCTGTCCAGCTCTGGTGAAACAGACAGCAGAGAGGCTTCGGGCTGACAGGCAGACTTTGAGGATGGCTTGGAAAATATTATTCCATGGGACAGCCTGTGCCTCCCACGCCGTGGCTCTCAGGCTGGGAAAAGGGGAGGGGGAAAAAAAAAAGGGTTTGATTAATGTAGGGAGATTGAAACCAGGCAAAAATTTTATCCTGTGTTTCCCTGGGATGAATGGAAGTCATTGTGGTCTGGGAGCCGGCACAGGACACTCTGGGGTTTTCTGTCTCACGCTCGTGGGATGTGGCTCCTTCTGGGGAACGGATCCACGGCAGAGCCAGAGAGAGGCAGGATCCGAGTGGGGGGTGGGATCCCGACCTCTTTGTGGGATCACAGGAACACCTCCTGGAGAAGCCCACCCAGAGCGGAGGGGATTTCCCCCTTCCCCGGGACCCCAGAGGGACGGGAGCGGCACAAAGGCCGGCGCTGCCCCTGGTTACAAACCAGAGAGGGGCAAGGCGCTCGTTCAGCACCTTTTAACGAGCCTGGCTGGAGGGAGGTGTTTGCTGGGGTGCTGGGGACGCTCCTGCAGGGCTTTTCTTTGGGAAGGGTGGGGATGGAGGGTGGGGATGGCCCCGGGGGTGTTGTCAGCAGGGCTCTGGAGGAGGAAGTGCTCTGGGAGGTCTGGAGAGCCCCAAACCAGGACCGAGCCTCCTCCGCTGCTGCATTTCCCTCCTGACCGAGCCCCAGCAGCGATGGATGAGGGGATGGCCCCAATTCCCGTAGGGTGAAGTTCTCCAGGACCTCACCACGGAGGTCTCTCCTTGCTTTGCTCTCCCAAAATGTGCTCCCTTTGCTTCCTGAGCACCTTCACATCAAAGGGAGAAAAGCAGGGCAGGGCGAAGCCGTTATCCCTGATTTCCTTACCCAGGCGATGCCGAACTAAAGCCACTGGGAACACGGGGCAGCTCCGGGGTTTAAAAATGACCCCTTGGAGAAGGGAAACAGCTGGAATGAAGACACGGTGACAGGGCCCGGGGCCGTGATGGGCCCTTTCGGAGCTCCAGCTGCCAGGAAATCGCTCAGTTCCAGGTCTGCAGGCAGCACAGAGGAGCTGCTCTCCTTCAGCCGGAGAGGGACGAGCAGGAACCCTTCCGGCACTCCTCGTTTTGCTCTGAGCTGATGATTCCCAGCGGGATGCAGACGTGGGCACCTGGGAACGGGGTGGGAGCCCCCGGGTGCCCCCCTGGCACAGCAGCCCTGCCTCGGGGTGCCGGGCTCCAGCACCGCGGCCGGAGGGCACCTGGGAGAGAGGGTGAGGGAAAAAACATCCCTGCTTTTGTCACGCTTCCCTGGTTTTATCACTTATCCGTGTGTTTGTCACACATGCCTGTTTTTATCTCTACATCCAGCTGCGCTTTGATTCCCCGTGGGTTCTTCCCACCCTTTAGCAGGAGGGAAAATCAGGTTTGTGAACCTCACTCGCCCCGCCTTCCCTCACTTTTATTTTCTGTCAGGATTGGGGCCGTGCGAGCCAGGCAATAAATCCCTACAAACCACCCCTTACACCGTGCCCCCACCCCAGCACGTCCTTGACGCTGAGATTCCGTGGCACAGAATGTGCTCCCAGTTTGAACATTGAGACAAAAAGGAGAGAATTGGCGTTTTTTTGTATGGAGCCATAACCACGAATTGGGAATTTTTTAGCCGCAGACCAGCATCTCACCCCTGCTTTTAGACCACCCATCTTCTGTGGGTGTCTAAGTTTTATTTTTTTTAAAGATTTTAATAACCTTTATAAGGTTCTGTATCTCCCTGCAGCCCCAGCCCCACCCCAGATCAATGCAGCCACCTCGTTAAATCCCACTTTATTTAGGGCTGGGGCGCTGTGAATATGTAAAAACTGAAATTTTATGCAGGCTGATGCTGTTTAAAATAGAATTAACGAGGTCTCACGTGAGGGTTGTCTTAAGGTATTTAAAAATAGGGGTGGAAGGGCTTAACTGAAACCTCCTGGTGATGGCTGGAGCCGGGAGTTGCTGCCAGGGAAGGATGGCCTTGGTTTCTGCTGGAAAACGGAGGAATTCCTGTTGGGAATCAGCTCTGGCGAGGCGGGAGCTCCCAGCATCCCCACAGACGCTGCTTTTTGGGGTTGTTGCAGTTCTCTCGGAGCAGTTTTGGGGGGGTTCCTTGGAGCCGGGGCTCTGCAGGGCTTGGGGTGGCCCCTGCTGAGGCCGAAGCTGCCTCTGGAAAAGGGAAGATGTTGGGAATCGCAGCAGGACGGGGGTGCTGCGGCTCTGTCCCCCAGCACTGTCCCCCCAGAGCTGGGGCTGCCCGAGGGGGGGGTGCCAGAGCTGGGAATATTTGGGATATCCCGTGTTGATCCCTTTCCTGGGGCAGGCTGCAGGTGGGACACGGAGCTCCCAGCGCCAGGGACGGGCTGGGAACTGGGAGGGAAGGCTGGGAAGAGGGATGGAAGCGGCCGCCGAGGAGCAGCGCTGGAAGGGAGAGCGTCGGCAGGGCAGGCGGTGTCCCGCGGGGCGTGCCGGCCACGCTCGGCTCCAGCAGGGGCTTCGCGGGGAAGAAATTCTTCCCTGTGAGGAAATTCTTCTTCCCTGTGAGGCTGGGGATGCCCTGGGATGGAATTCCCAGAGAAGCCGTGGCTGCCCCTGGATCCCTGGCAGTGTCCCAGGCCAGGCTGGACGGGGCTTGGAGCAGCCTGGGACAGGGGAAGGTGTCCCTGCACATGGCAGGGGTGGCTCTGGATTGAATTCCCTTTCCAACCCTGGGCATTCCGTTCCCTGCCTGGGGCTGGGATTCCTGCTCTGTCCCCTGCCCAGCACGTGCTGTTCCTTGCATTTCTGTGTCCTTGCTGGCTGCACTCCAGACAAGGAGGTACTGCAGGTTTCTATCCCATTTTCCCCTGTTTTTGGAACGGTTTGAAGTGCCGGAGCTGAAAAATCCGCAGGAATAACATCCTCCCTGCTCCTTTGGGGATTCGCCTTTCAAGCCTGGAGTGCCAGGGAGCCAGCAGGTGCCCGCGGAGGGGTCAGGATGCTGCTGGGGGACACCTGGGGGACATCGGGGCCGGTCCCTCCCGCTCTCCCGGGCGTGGGAGGCTCCGGAGCAGCGGGAAGGAGCAGCTGCGTGGAGCAGGGTTTAACAGGTAGGGCAGGTCTGGGGAAAGGGCCCCGTGAGCTCCTTCCCACCTGCGAGCCCTGATCAAACACCTCGGCGGGCGGCCCGGGGGCAGCCGTGATGTAATCGCGGCAACCCCAAACAATTGGGCCTTTCACGGCGGCCCGATAACAATCCCAACAGTATGGAAGGGCTGCCATGCAAGAATACACATGCACATTCTCCACTGCGGGGAACTGAAAGCCCGAGTGAAAAGGGGCTTGTTAAGAATATGTAGCTGCTTTCATAATCGCTTCGCCAAAGAATAGGCCCTTGAAAACAAGGCTTTGGGCTTATAGAGGGCTTTCTGTGCCTTGACCTTGCAAATATGTGGAGATGCCAACTTTTTTTCCCCCCGCAAGCGAACTTGGAGTCTCCCAGCGTGGTGCCGGAGCAGTTGGCAGGCGAGGGAGGGTAGGAGGTCGGGCCCCGGGATGTTCCCGGGGGACACGGAGCCTTTCCTTGGGGCACGGATGTACCTTTTTCCCCCCCTGGGAGCTGCAGCGCCGGGCTCCGCTGCACGAGAGCATCGGCCAAGGGCAGGGCAGAGCCGTCCCGCTTCTGCCCAGCTCACGTGCGGGTGACACGTGGCCTGGCGGTTCTGTGCCCGGCTGGGGACAGTTCTGGAGGACGGGGCTGGCCCACGGCTGTCCCACGGCTGTCACCACCCCCGTTTTACAGCTGGGGAGGTTGAGGCACGGCTGGGAAAGGTGACACGTCCAGCGTGTGTTGGCTCCTTGGTGCTTCCGAGGACGCCGAGTCGGTTGTACCCACGTGGAGGAGCCACCAGGGTGACATTCCCGTGCTGGTGACAGAGCCACTGGCAGGACACACATCCCCCAGGCAGAGCCCGCCGTGGTTTTCCCTGGGTGCGCTTCCTGTGGGCCGGCTCGCGTTTGTAGGTTGGGGGTGAGCCACAGGTTGTCCAGCTGGACACAGGCGCCCCATCCACAGAATCCCGGGGTCACTGAGGCCGGGAAAGACCTCCAAGATCACCGAGTCCAACCTGTGCCACATCCCTGGACACCTCCAGGGCTGGGGACTCCACCAGAAAATCCGGCCAGGTGGGATCTGATTCCACCACCTCTCTAGCGCTTACCCCACCTTTCTTTTCCTCTCTTTAGAGACCCCAAACCCTTCACCCCAGAGATTTTCCCCCTGGCTCATCCGCGTTCCCGTGTCCCCCGTGTCCCTGTGCCGCCCGTGGCCGGGCCGTGTCTCCGTGCCCGTGTTTCACAATGCGCTCCCTCGCAGTCGGGGGAAGCCTTCCAAGAGTCCCCACCTATTTCCGTCAAAAGGCGCCTTTGTTCCCCTCGGACACAATGCGGCTTTGATTCCCCGGCTCTCACCCGGGAGCTGCCGGGAAGGTGTGAGCTGTGCCCGGCCGGCAGCCGGGAGGGACGGGAATATCCCTCGGGATGGGTTTGTTGGGAGGTGAATCCCCTTTCCCAAGGGCCACCTCCCGGGCGAGCAGGGGTGGCCCCCGAGGCGCCCTTGGGGCGGTGACCCCGAGCAGGGCAGATGGGAACACCGGGCTGGGGTGTCCCTGGCCTGCACGCTGGCACGGAGCTGTCCCCATCCCGGTGGGGTCGGTGTCCCTGGGAACGGCTCAGCAGCCCCCGCGGGCCGGGAAGTGTTCCCGGTGGGAGGAAGGAACGAGCGCTCCTCGGGGAGTGCGGGCTGGCGAGCAGATCTTTGTGGGAACACGGAGGGACCGGGGGCCAGGAGCTGCCACGGGGACGTTCTCAGCCTGGTGCTGAGCCCAGAAGGTCCTTTCTGCCCCAAGGAACAGGAAGCTCCGCGTGCAGGGACGGCGGTGGCCTCACGCTGGTCCCTGGTGGCCTCTGCTCTGGCCCTGTCCCACACCGGCAGCACCACGGGAATGGCCACATTTCTTGGGAAAATGGATGAAATCCCGACCTGGGATGGGGCATTCACTGCAGCCCCAGCTGTAGGGCTGGGGCTGGTTCCTGCTTTTGGGGAGCCTGAATGGATTATTCTGGTGCTGGTTCCTGGTTTGGGGAGCCTGAATGGATTGTCCTGGGGCTGGTTCCTGCTTTTGGGGAGCCCGGATGGATTGTCCTGGGGCTGGTTCCTGCTTTTGGGGAGCCCGGATGGGTTATCCTGGGGGATGTGTGGGAAGCAGAGGAGGAGGAGAGCAGGGCCAAAGCCCCGATGGGCTTCTCCTGGGTCTCCCCCTGGTTCCATCCCTTCCTCCTGCCCCTCGGGGGTCAGCATGGGGGTCCCTGTTCCTGGTGGGATCAGGATGGGGGGGGCCCCCCCACCCTTTCCCGCACAGACCCCTCCATTCACAGCTGCCACCCCGTTAATTTGTCGTGGCCAGGAGCAGCAATAGCTGCTTTGTGCCGGGCGAGGGAAGGAGGAAAAAAAACCCCGGCCCAGACAGCGGCTCCAGTGTTTTCCAGCAGGGATGGTTTTCCCCCTCCATCCTCCCTCTCTCTGCCTGGAATAATGTTTGTGATTGTAATGGCCTGTCCTGCTCAGGGAAACCCGGAGCCTCTCCCCCTTCCCCTCCCCTCCTCTGCAAACCCTGGGAGAAGTTTAAACAACCCGGAGAGGTTTTTCTCACCGGGCTTATTTTACTCATAGGAAACGAGGGGGTGAAAAGAGGGAGCTGGGAGCTGTTGGCAGAGGAGGAGCTGAGCTTGGGAGAGGCTCTGGGATCCCTCTGGAGATCCCTCAGAGCCCGACCCCTCCCTGCTGGAGCCCCCCCCGGGGATGGTCCCGCTCTTGGTGCCACCAACACCCCCCAGCAAAGCCACGATGGAGAAACGCTCCAAGTGTGGAGCAAGGGGATGTCTGTGGAGCCCCAGGAGCCCAGACATGAGCCCTGTTCGGTGCCTGAAACGTTCCCCAAAAATCCCGAGCCCCTGCGGAGCTGGAAGGGCGGGAGGTGGATGTGCCAGCCATGCACAGCCCCAGCAGGGACCCAACGGGAGCTGCTCCGGGAAGGAATCCTTCCCTGGGAGGACAAAATCCTTCCCTGGGAGGGAGGGGAGGCCCTGGCACAGATTGTCCATGGAGACTGTGGCTGCCCCTGGATCCCTGGCAGTGCCCCAGGCCAGGCTGGACATTGGGGCTCGGAGCAGCCTGGGGCAGTGGGACGTGTCCCTGCCCGGGGCAGGGGTGGATGGGCTTTAAGGTCCCTTCCCACCCCAACCGTTCCACGATTCCGTGACCGATGGACAGCCCTGCTCTCCCCTCCGCTGATTCTGACTCTGGAGGTCCAAGGGTTCCCTTTCCATGGGATGCAGGAGGGGGAAAAGAGAGAAAGCAAATCCCGTGGCTGTTGGGGCCCCTCTGGCAAAGCCCCCCAGGAGGGAGGAACCTCAACCCTCCCTCAACCCCGGGCTGCCCCAGGTGCCAAGGTCTGGGAATGCTGTGGTTCCTGGGAATCCTCGGGCTGGAATCACCCCAGGGGCCTCCCAGGACAAGTCTCTTGTCCTCCATGTGGTCCCTGTCTCTCCATAGGCTGGTGCTGGAGCTGCTGGAAGCTGTGGAGCTGTTGGAGGATGGAATTTGCTGGGATCCTGTTAAATCTGAGCACGAGCAGCCCTGGGGCCGGGAGCACTTCCATTGAATCCTGAATCATGTCCCTTTTCCCTGCTCCCAGCAGCCTGTCCCGGGCCGAGCTTTGCCCCTAACACAAAAATATCTGTATTTGTGCTTTTTCCAGGAACTTAGCCATTGGGATTGGGATCCAGAACTTCCCGGAGGGCCTGGCTGTCAGCCTGCCCCTGCGCGGCGCTGGATTTTCCACGTGGAAAGCCTTCTGGTGAGCTCTTCCCTCTTCTCCCGGGGACACGAGCCCTCCGCAGCACCTCCTGTGCCCATTCCCTCCCACATCCGTGTGCCACTCCACCTCGGAGCTGCCCTTGGGATGGGCTTGCCCTGGACGTGCCGTGTTCCCTCTGGAATCGCGGGGAGCTGGTGCTGGGAGTGCCGCTGCTCCCCAGCACTGCCCTGCTCCTTCCACACCCTCCAGCTCAGATCCAAGGCCCTGAATCCCAGGGGGTGCTTCCCTGATCCCCACAGGGCACCGCATCCCGGGGGTGCATCCCTGATCCCCACAGGGCACCGCATCCCGGGGGTGCTTCCCTGATCCCCACAGGTCACCGCATCCCAGGGGGTGCTTCCCTGATCCCCACAGGGCACCGCATCCCGTTTCAGTGCCTGTGCTGAGCTCCCAGATCCCGCACTGCTATTATTATTATTATATTTTTATGTCACTTCATTTTTCTCTCCCTTCACTCCAGGCTGGAATTTAACCCCACTCCCTTTTTTTTTCCCCTTTTCCCTGAGGTGCCGAAGCCAAGGGCACAAACCCTGGGAGCGGGAGCTGCGCTCCTGCCCGTGCTCCGGGTGACGGACGGGAGGGCAGGGGAGGCTCCCGAACTGCTCCAAAGCTTTGTTTTCCTTCCCTCCCACCCACCTCCCTGACTCCTGGCACCTGCACCAGGATTCCTGCTGCTGGGAAGGGACTTCCCGTGGCCCAGAGGGTTGGGACAATCCTAGAAGGAAAGAAAAGGAGCGGGAAGGACGTGGCTTTATTTCGGTGGAGGCTGTGGCCAGGTGTCCCCTTTGGGATTGAGCTGGAAATGCTTCCTCTGCCCGGGAACTGGATCCCCAAATCCCACAGAGCTGTCGGGGAAGGAATTAGATCCTGCCTGGAAAATTCAGCCGGGTTAGGTCAAATAATTTTGACTGTTAAAGTGATCCAGGTGCCTTGGCCGGGCGCGGCCGGTGCCCGACCTCCTCCCAGGCTGCGGGGACGCGGGGACGGTGGGGATGGGGCGGTGCGAGCCCCGTTATCCCTTTGGGATGGCTGCTCCAGGCCTGCAGGGATTTTTGGGCTGGCTGTCTGGCAGGTACGGGCAGCTGAGCGGGATGGTGGAGCCCCTGGCCGGCGTCTTCGGTGCCTTCGCCGTGGTGCTGGCGGAGCCGCTCCTGCCCTACGCGCTGGGATTCGCCGCCGGAGCCATGGTCTACGTGGTGATGGACGACATCATTCCCGAGGCACAGACCAGGTGGGACCCCGGGAACGCCCCTTCCCCGGCCTGCCTGGGACGCCGGCGGCGCTTCCCTCTTCCCAAACGTTCCCCTCTCCCCTCTCTCCCTGCAGCGGCAACGGGAAGTTGGCGTCCTGGACCTCCATCCTGGGATTTGTGGTGATGATGTCCCTGGACGTGGGGCTGGGATAAGGGCGCTGCTGCATTCCCAGGAGAAGACTTCAGAGCCCGGCGTGCTCCCGCGGGATTGGGAGCTGGATGCGCGCTATCCCGGGACTGGACCTGTGCATAGATTTTTTTGGGATCTGGTTTGGTGTTGATTCCCTCTAATTTTGTATCTCCCCCTCCCCTCCGAGTTCCTGGCGATGGTTTCCAAGCACAAAGACGGGTGGATCCTCCCGGATCCTGGCTTGGTTTTCCTCTTGGAAGGGGCGCTGGATGACGCTGGGCTGGTTTCCCCAAGGACAGGCAGTCGGGATTTGGATCCTCTCTGCTCTGCCGGAGGTCAGGAATTCCCTGTCCCGTGTGGAGGCTGGTCTGGGGTTAATCCTGAAGCACTGGAATGGAGTAAACTCCTTATGGAGTCTGGAATTCCACCCTTTTTTGGGAAGGCAGGTGGAAAGCATTAAGGCTGATAAGCCACAGGATCCCAGATCTCCCAGATCCTGCTGCTCCTCGGGAACGCTGCGGGGAATCGCTTTGGATGGATGCGGATAGTCCAGGCCAATAAAGATGAATTTTCTTGGGATCTCTGCAGGAGGGAAATGTCATTTTTTTCCTAAATTTCTCTCAGAGGGGCACTGTTCCAATGCGCCGTGTCCAACGTTCCGGGGTTTTCTATGGGAAAAAGCGCCAGGAGAGGAGGATTTGCGTGTTTCCCGTGACAGGCAAGGTGTGGGCTCCACCCTGTCCCTGCCCGGCGCTGTCCGGCGGGATGCGATTCCCTGCGGAGCTGTTCGGCCTTCCCAAGGGATTGCTGGATTTCAGCTGCTGCTCCCGGTGATCCGTAACTCCCCGAAGAGCCAAGGCAGGCTTATCCTGGTCACCCTTCACCTGCAGGAGGAGCAGGAGCCGAGCCAGCGCCGGAGCGTTCCGGGAGCCCTCGTCGGGGTGAATGAATGAATCCCTCAGGACGAGTTAATTATCCCACCCGGAGAGCCAGAAACACGCACAGAGATTCCTGCCTCTTCTCCTGACGCTTTCCAAGCATTTCTTGTGGATTGGCTCTTCCTGAGCGCCGAGGATTGATCCCTTCCAGGCTCTGGAGTGAATCCGGCCCATCCCTGTTCCCGGGGCGCGCTCCAGGGAGGAGGGAATGGCCGAGGCTGGAAGGATGCTGCTGATCCCAGCCCCGCCTCGCTCCGATCTCCAGCACAAAGGGCTTCCCTAACCGCTCCAGCGGGAATAACTGGATCGCCTGGCTGCCTCCTGCCGCTCAGTCCCTCTGGAAGTGGGGCTGGGATGTCCCGGATCCCCCTCTGGTCCCGCCGGAGCCAAAGGGAACGGGTTGGAATAAACTAAACCAGAGC
This sequence comes from Struthidea cinerea, assembly GCA_013397865.1. Lineage (NCBI taxonomy): Eukaryota > Metazoa > Chordata > Aves > Passeriformes > Corcoracidae > Struthidea > Struthidea cinerea. The sequence continues at coordinate 70,597 of VZTI01002401.1, read as the reverse complement.
TGTCCCTTTTTGTTTGATCCTTGTTCTTTGGTTGGGTTTCCTCTGTGTGTCCCTCTGGATGATCCAAAGCTCCTGTTTGCCGATGGATTTGACCTTTTAACTGTGACTGCTTTCAATAAATGGGAAACGGAGTTCGCACGGGGTTGTTTCCATGCCATGAATCCATGGATTTTTGCTCCTCCTCCCTCCACTCTGCCGGGTTTCCTTTCTCCAGCTTCGTTCTCCCCGGCTTTCCAAGGTCCTGCCTCTTGCCTGGGAAGGCAGCGTCCTTGGGGATGGGAGAGGAGGGGGAAAAGCCAAGGAAAGGCAGTTTCATGCAGACATTCCTGGCTGTGCATCCCCGGGAGCTGCGGGGCTGTGCAGGTGAGCCGGGTCCCCTAAATTTGGGAATTTAGCCTTTAGCAGGAGAAGCAGGCGGTGTCAGGCCCTTCTCTGTCAGAGGTGGGAGCTGTTCCTGCATCCCGGGGCAGGAGAGGGAAGGGATCTGCCTCAGCTGGGAATCAGAGCCCCTTCCAGTGTCCCATTCCCAGGGCTGGGCTGGAGCTTCTCCCACTGCTCTTCCCGTATTTCCGCCCACACTGAAGGGTCTGCAAAGCTCAGAGCCCTCTGTTCCCAGCCTTAAACACCTGGAAATCCTCAGGGATGCGCATGGCTTGGGATTCTCCAGGCTGTCAGGGATGTTTCCTGCTTTAATTCCTGGCGTGTGGTGCCAGCCGGGACTAAAAAACCCCGTTAGAGAGTTAAAGGCAGCCCTGTAATCAGATTTCAGGGAGATAATTCCACATAAAGCATTTAATCCTGCTTGGATGCGGCCAGTCCAGATGAGGATGGAGCCCTAGGGAGGGAGCGGGGAGGAAAATCCCGCTTTTCTGTTTGTCCCCTGGAGGGGAGTGAAATTCTCTCCCTGTTCCTTGGTGTGAGGGAAAAGCTGGCGGGGTCCAGGCCTGGAATCACCCCTGGGAGCAAGAAATGCCCATGGAAAGGGGGAGTTTGGGAGCAGAGGGAATATAAACACCCAGCCAAGGCCTGGAACGTGGGGATGGGCTCTGCTCCGTGGCTGGAGGAGCTGGGAATCCTCCAGGCAGCGAGCTGGAGGGAGAAGGGGAAAGTTATCCCATGGCTGGAGATGGGGTTTGGGATCCCGGTGGGTCAGGATGCAGCCAAGGGATTGCTGTGGTCCCTCCCCATCCCAGGGAATGGCCCCGGAGCTGCCCCCGCCTCTGGAAAACGGGGAGAAACCCCTGGATCACAGCAGCCAGGCTCACGGCGAGCGCAGAGGGGAGGGTTTCCCTCTTTTTCCATCATTTTAGTGGGAAAGCTCAGCTTTCGGAGGGGCACAGGGTGCCTGGAGGGCTTCGAGATGTCCTGGGAGCCGCTTGCCAGCAGAACACTGCATTGTAGCTGGGCATTTTTCCCCCCGCCCCCATGAATTGTTCAGTAAAACCTTTAGATTCCTGAGTTTGGCCTTAAAAGGAGGATAAATTTTAGCGCTGCTTGGAGGGAAGCTTCAGCTGTGACCCCTCTGCAGCTAAAACTTCAAACTCCCCAAAATAAATGGGCTTTTCCTGGGGTTTGAAATCACCCCAACCCCCCAGCCTGTATTTGTGGCTGCTTTTGTGGATGTTGTGGGGTTTTCCAAGCCCTGCTGCTGAAGGGGGTGACCGGAGAATGGGAAAATAGTGGGAAAATCCCCCGATTCCTCCCAGCCCCAGAGGTGCCTGTCCTTGGCACGGAGGTGCTTTGGTGCTGCCCGTGCACGAGCTGCTGCTCCCAGGGCTTGGCCAAGCACGGTGCCTGTGGAAAAGCCCAGGAATGCAGGGCTGGGTGGATTTTCCTGCTTTTATTGTGGGCGTTTTTTTGGTGTTTCAGGGGCTGAACCGCGGAGGTGCTGCCGGGGACCAGGAGCAGCGGTGGCTGGTGAGGAGGTCCTGCAGGAATCCCCAGGGAAACTCCTCTGGAGCCAGGAGGGATGAGCTGGGGTTGTCCTGAAATCCTAAGTGGATAGCAGGGAGCAGGGCACTGTCCGTGTGATTATCCAGGGATTAGGGCTCTGGAGAGGGGATCAGTGGGGTGTGGAATGCCCAGCTCTGGGATTCTCCTTCCTCCATTCAGCTCATGGCCTTAAGGTGCAGGAGAGCAGGGATGGATGGGATACTGGGGAGGAATTCCTGGCTGGGAGGGTGGAGAGGGGCTGGACTGGAATTCCCAGAGCAGCTGTGGCTGCCCCTGGATCCCTGGCAGTGCCCAAGGCCAGGCTGGATGGGGCTTGGAGCAGCCTGGGCCAGTGGAAGTGTCCTTGCCCTGGACTGTGCAACCAGGGCAGGGGAATTTCCTGAGGGGCAGGAACCGCTGCCTGTGACAGGGACAGGACCCGGGGAATGCTGGAGCTGTGTCGGGGGATTGGGATGGATTTTAGGGAAAGGCTCTCCCCCCAGAGGGTGCTGGGCACTGCCCAGGCTCCCCAGGGAATGGGCGCATTCCCAAGCTCCCAGAGCTCCAGGAGCGTTCGGACACCGCTCCCAGGGATGCCCAGGGTGGGATTGGTGTCTGTGCAGGGAGTGGGGCGGGATGACCCCTGCGGGACGGGGTGATCCTTGTGGGACGGGGTGACCCCTGCGGGACCGGGTGACCCCTGCGGGTCCCTCCCAGCTGATTCCACGATCCCGGTGATCCCCGGCGGTGACTCAGGCGGCAGGAACGGCTCTCGGGGATGCCAGGAACGAACGGGCTCTCTGTCGGCCCGTGCCGGGGGCTGGGAAGGCGCAGGCGGCTGCGGTTTGCAGGGCGGGGCGGGGACACCAACCCCGAGCGAGGCTTTGCACGCAAAGGAACAATAATCCCATTATGGGCCCCGCGGCGAGCGCGGCTGGAGCCGCTCGCGGTGCGAGATGCGCGCCCGGGGCGGATCGCGGCACCTGAGTCACCGCCTGGGAAGGGATGGATTTCAGGATTTCAGGATTTCACCTCCCGCCCCTCCCCTCGGGACAGGAACGATCCAGACAGAATGACTTCTATTCTTCGTGCCGGGCTTTGTTGGGCTTGGCAGCCGCGCTGCAATTAAAGCCGGGCCGCTCGTGCTCGCGCCCGCGGGCTCCCGAGGCGCCCCTGCCCCCTCCTAATCCCACCCTGGATGTGCCGCCGTCCTTGTTCCAGTCCCGGCGTGGACCCCCCGCCTCAGGGAGCAGCCTGGGCTTGGGGCGGTGCGGGGAACACGAGGAATTGCGGCTCGGGGCGCCCTTCTCCCAGGGCCGATGTTGTGGGGTTATCGGGTTTGGAGAGGGGACTGCGGAGAATCCCGGAATGGTTTGGGTTGGGAGGGACCTCCAAGCCCATCCAGGGCCACCAGCCCATGGCCAGGGACACTTCCACTGGCCCAGGCTGCTCCAAGCCCCAGTGTCCAGCCTGGCCTTGGGCACTGCCAGGGATCCAGGGGCAGCTACAGCTTCTCTGGGAATTCCAGCCCAGCCCCTCTCCACCCTCCCAGCCAGGAATTCCTTCCCAACATCCCATCCATCCCTGCCCTCTGTCCCTTCCCTCTGTCCTGTCCCTCCAGCCCTTGTCCCCAGTCCCTCCCCAGCTCTCCTGGAGCCCCTTTAGGCCCTGCAAGGGGCTCTGAGCTCTCCCTGGAGCCTTCCCTTCTCCAGGCTGAGCAATCCCAACTTTTAATTTAATTCCAGTTATTTTTCAGGTATTTGCTGGCTCTCTCAGTAGATTTGTTTAGTCTCGCATGGTCACCCAGCCCTCGAGCAGCTCCGTGCTCGTGCCCGTGCTGGATTCCTGGGATTGCAGCTCATGGGTGAGCTCCTGCTTCCCTTTTTCCTGGTTGTTTTACCTAAAATCCTTCATTTTCACTGCTCAGCAGCTGGGGAAGGTTCCTCTGTGCCACCTCAGGGGGATGTTCTCCGTGTGCTTCCTTAGGAGTTGTGTGAGGTGGGAAAGGTCCCATCGATCCAAGAAGGGCTCCAATTCCAGTTCTTCAACCCAGAGGGTGGTTCCTAATGGGAAAAGAGGGAAAATCCCCCCCGTGGGATCCTCAGCTTGCCCAGCTCCCATTTTAGTGCCTCGTTTCTGGTTTTGAGGCTTTTCCAGCGTGCAGGGTTCGTCTGAGAGCAGGGGGAAAACATTCCTAGTACGGCCTCGGTTGGGATTTCTGGGAAGTGGTTTTTGTGCCTCATGAGGATGATCTCGGGAGCAGGAAACGGAGCCTGAAGGTTTATTTTAATCTTACAAAAAGCTGATGGTAACTGAAAAGCTCTCGCGTCCAGGGCTGGTTCCTGCGGGGAATCGCTTCAGCCTCTGGCTGGTGCCTCTCGTGTTCCTGCAGGAACGAGGAAACGTTCCCGACCGGAGCTCCCAGCTCATCCCACACGATCCCTGTGCCGTGCCTGGAGCAGAAACCAACCCGGGTGGAAGCCGGGGGGGAAGAGAACCCTGGGCCTGCTTTCCTTTGGCTGCGGAATCATTTCCCTGCCATAAAATCCCCGGCACGGCGGGAGCCAAGGGAAGATGAGGTCATAGGGAAAAATGCCGGTTGGGGAACAATGGAGGGAGGTGCTGGGGTAACGGCTGGGGTGGGGATGTCCCACAGCCCGGGGCGTCCCGGGGACCCCCAGCTCCTCCGGGGACCCCCAACATCCATCAGGATCCCCTTCCAGGATCCTACTGGAACCCCACTTCCACTGGGACCCCCACCTCCCACAGGGACCCCCAAATCCTCCAGAGATCCCCAACCTCCATCAGGATCCCAACTCCATTGGGACCCCCCAATTCCATCAGGGACCCCATCCCCTCCAGGATCCCAACTCCGCTGTAACCCCCAGCTCCTCCAGGATCCCACCTCCATCAGGACCTGCGGCTTCTCCAGGATCCCATCTCCTCCAGGACCCCAATTCCACTGGCACCATTCCCCCACCCCCAATCCCGGTGCTGTTCCCCCAGCTGTGTGCAGGACAAACCATCCGCATCAGCATTCCCAACCCTTTTTATTCCCCTTTTTCCCCCAAACTCCAGTGAGGGCTGGAGCATCCCAGTTCCTCCCAGCCCGGTGTTCCAGCCCCGGCTGGCAGCAGGGCCAGGGGTGAGGTTGGATTTCAAACACAAATCACATCTCGCAACGTATTTTGCTTTTCCCTCTCCTTTTCCAGGCCGTAATTTATCCCAGCTCCTCTCTGCCGGTGGATGGACAAACCCCCAGGAGGATCTGCAGGTCCTTTCCCCGAATCCAGCAGTGCTGGTGTGTCCCTGGAGGTCAGAGAGCCCCAGCAATTTGGGGGGGGATTTCACCAGATCCCTCCAGTTCTGGGCGGAGAGAAAACCCCTTTGGAGAGCGGGGAAATGAACCTGAACCGGGGACCCCCGGGGCCTCCCGAGTCATTAAACCAATTAAATCTCAGCAGGAGGAGGCCCCGGTGATTGGGTGTGAAACCCCCGGGGGCGCGGTGATTGCTCTGCAGAGGCGGCTCTGTGGGTGGAAGAGACAAAGGGATTTGGGGGGTTTTGGGGGAATTTCGGGGGTTTTTTCCTTCCCTGGCAGCAGCTCCGGCCCCGTTTGGGTTCATGGAGCGCTCGGAGATTTGGCTGTGCTGGAGCAGAGCCTGGGGTGGGATGAGCTGCCTGCGGGGATGCTCTGGCCCAGAGAGCTCCCAGTCCTCCCCAGTGGGCTCCAGTTCCTTAATGGGACCCTGGCTCCCAATCCGTGGCCTCGGACACCGCTCCGGGCTCCAAAGGAATATTTCATTTCTGCTTCTGGAAATGTTTTTCCCTCGGAGAAGCTGAGCAGAGCCGCCCCCGGTCCCCCAACGCCTGCGTGGGTATCCCGAGCTGCCGCGGCTCCGGAGGGACGCGGGGCAGGACCTGCCGCGCCTTTCCTGCAGCCAGGGGAAGGTGCGAAACTCCGGAACTCCCATCTCCAGGGTTATCTGTGCTCGGGATGTATCAGACAGCTGATAAGGAGAAAGCATCGCCGTCTCCTTGGATCTGCGGGAGCCTCCACGGGCACGGGAATCCTCAGCTCCGGCTTTCCCAAGCTCCCTGTGCCCGGCAGTTCTGCCTGGGGTATTCCTTAGGGATACCGACCCTTCAGGGTTAAACGCTTTTAATTATCAGTTGATCAGCGCCTCTCAGATCAGGGTATCTGATAATCCCGGAGGGAAACATCCCTGCTGCTGGAATGCTGCCAGCCGGGAGGGGACAGTGCCCGCTCCAGAGTCAAACTGAACCGAAATGATTTGATTTCATTATTTAATACAGCCAGGAGCAGCCGGGCTGCAGTGAGGGATTCCCATCGGGAAAGGGATGCAGAGAACCCCGCGGGGGCTCTGCGGGGTGAGCACAGCGAGGTGGGAAACGCCCGAGGAGAGGCTGAGATTCCTTCTCCAGTGGAGGTGGATTCCCTCCGGTCTTTTCCCCTTTCCCTCCCCCTCTCCCCGAAGCGGTCCCGAACAAGCGCCGGGCTCTGGCGCAGCCTTTCCCAGCCGCACAAAGGCTGCCTTGTGCCGAGCTCCAGATGTTCCACATCCCACTGTAAAAACTGCAGCGCGAGGTACCTGTTCCCCCGGAGCACCGGCTGCCCCGCGAGGGAGGGAGCTGCCTCCCAGCCTCTTCCAGAGGCAGATCCCGGCCCTCGGGAGAGCGGAGGGCACCGGGGGCAGTGTAGGGGACTTGGGGTCCCTGCTGGTGCTCGCAGGGATGGGGGTCACCCATGGAGCAGCTCCTGGGAGCAGAGCTGGAAAGGGTCACAGGAGCGGCTTTGTTCAGAGAATCACGGAATGGGAATGGTTTGGGATGGGAGGGAGCTTAAAGCTCATCCCACCCACGGGCAGGGACACCTTCCACTGTCCCAGCTGGCTCCAGCCTGGCCTTGGACACTTCCAGGGATCCAGGGGCAGCCACGGCTTCTCTGGGAACCTGTGCCAGGGCCTCCCCACCCTCCCAGGGAACAATTCCTTCCCAGTATCCCACCCAACCCTGCCCTCGGGCAGTGGGAAGCCATTCCCTGTGTCCTGGTGACAGGGATCTGCGGGTCCGGGTTGTTCCCCGGGCTCTGGCACAGCCCTGGGTGAGGGATCCCTCCAGGACCCTGCTGTCAGCCCAGGATGGATTCCCCAAAGCCCTGAGGGTCGTGGTCCGGCTCTGCTCCATCCCCACCCCATTCCTCTGACTGCAATCCCTTAATTGTTTCCCACGACAAAAGACAGGGAGATAATTCCAGCCCCCCGCCTCCCCTTTTCTCGGGGCAAACAGAAAACACGGGATTAATCCCGGCAGTGGCCGGGAATTCTCGGGAATGCTCGCAGCGGCTCGGGAGGACGGGCAGGGCTGAGCTACGCCCTCGGTCCCGGCGATGTTCAGCTTTTCACTCCAGCTCTAATTGCGGCTCTCCCTCAGGACCCCCGGGAGGTGTCAGGAATTCCCTCTCCCGCGGGCCCAGGGCTGGGCAGGGAGGTGACTCCCACCTCGGAGAGGGTTTGGGACACGGGCTGGGGACAGGCTGGATCTCACCTTGCCGTGGAGCTCCACAAATCCCGGTGGCGGCCGGGCTCTTATCCCGGGTGACAAGGGATGGGACAAGGGGAAACGGCCTCAGGTTGCACCGGTGGAGGTTTAGGTTGGATGTCGGGAAAAACTTCTTGGGAAGGGTTGTCCAGGCCTGGCACAGGTGGTGGAGCCCCCATTCCTGCAGGGATTTAAAGCCCTACGGATGTGGCGCTTGGGGACAGGGAGTGGCTGCGTGGACCGGATGATCTTGGAGGGCTTTTCCAACCTATTCTGTAATTCCTGGGACGGCTTTCTCCCCAAAATCCGTGTCTGGGGAAGGTGAGGAATGAAGGCACACAGGGGATGGAATTTCCACGGAAGGGGATGGTGGAGGAGCAGGTGATGGCCCGGGAGCAGCTGGATCTCCCCTGGCCAGGGCAGCACCCGATCCCTTACTGGGCTGGAGGAGGCTTCTGATCTTTGGGATCCAGGCTGGGAATCCAGGGAGCAGCTCCACCCTCTCCTGTCAGGACAGGTCACCGCGGGGCTCTCCTGGCCTGGGGAGCGGAGTGACCCCTGGGAAACGCTCCCCAGCCCCGGCAGCCCCTCATTCCCATGGAAAATGCGCCGGGAGCAGGGAACAGGGGCTGGCTCCGCGCAGGGAAGCGATCCCGCCCCGCAGCCCGGGCACACAAACCCCTCTCTGCGGAGCACAGGGGCCTCTCTGTCCCCTCTCCTTCTCCCCTTCCCCTCAATAATCGCCCCCTTTTGTCCCCACGCCTTTCCCCCGTGCCCATCCCAGCCCCGGAGCTGCTCCCGGGGCCACCTGTTTTTCCCCCGTCCTTTTCCAGGACACCTGATGTATTTATTTTCACTGCCGGTTTGTTTTCTTTATTTTTTTTTTCCTTTTTTTTTTTTTTTTTCAGGGTCTGCGAAGCCGATTCCTCCTCCCCGTGCCCCGGGAGCCGCGGTTAATGAGTAACCACAGCGAGCTCCGGGGCAGCTGCCGCACACAGACCGACGGAGACTTTTTTGGAGCTGCATAAGGGAACGTTTGTTCTGCAGCCTCTCAATGGATCCTTGTGCGGGAGGCGAGGAGTGTGGGGAGAGCAGGAGAGACGCTAAATCACTGCCCGAGAGCTCGCCCCGAGTGGGTGTTTGTGCCTTTTCCTGAGGGGTGGGGGCTGAGTCACCTCGGCCGCCTCGGAGAATGGATTTATCTCCCCAGCCGAGCACACTTTTAACAGCGCTGGGGCTTCAAGGCTGGTTTTGAGTGATTTAAGGATCGAGCACTCAGCCCATCCAGACCTCGGTGTGGCAGGAACTGGGATTTTCTGTGTCCCTGTCCCACTGAGGAGCAGGTTCGGCTCTTGGCGTTCATCACTTTACCCGTCCCCTTCCTTTGCTTTGGGTTCATGGCGATTTCGGGGGCTTTGTCAGCTGTTTATGGGGTTTGAGGCTGTTTTGCCTCCCCCGGCTGGTGGGGCAGGGTCTGGGAGCTCCGCGCCGCGTCCCGGCTGTCGCGGGTGACCTTGGCCGTGGCATTTAAACCTCTGGGCCCTGCTCCGCCCGCGCCGCTGAGCAAACAGGCGACGCTGTGCCCTGCTCAGCCCTGCCTTTGTCCTCCCCAGGGCGCCGGGAAGCTCCTGGGGGCTGCTGAGATCTTGGGAGCAGAGAATTCCCGGCCCAGGTACCAAACCGCTCCCGCTTGGGATGTCTCTCGCCGTCTCTGTGGCTCCGTAGTAAGGTTGGGAAAGAACTCCAGGACCACCAACGCCCCCATCAACCGGACCTGATCGAGAAGAGCCACCTCTGCTCCTTTCTGAGGTGTGGGGACTCCCCCCCCTGCCCTGGGCGGCCCCTTCCGATGCCCGACCACTCCCGCGGGGAAGGAATTTTCCTTCACACCCGCCCTGACCCTTGCTGGCACAGCTCGAGGCCGGTTCCCCTTGTCCTGTGCCCTGCTCCCGGGAGCAGAGGCTGGGCCCACCTCGCCCCCTCTCTGTTCGGGTATTTGAGGGGCTCACACCCCAGGACTGGTGACGGCAGCGGATCCTTCCCGTGTCCTGCTTGGGACGATCCCAAGCCGTGACCGCTCCTTGTCCCTTTGTCCACAGCGGGGAGGGACAGGAGTGTCCCCACAGCTTTCCCATCCCTGCTCCAGCTCCCTCCGAGGAGCTTTCCCTGTGCTCCCGCAGCTGGAGCAGCCCTTCCTTCCCAGGCCTGTGGGCCAGGCTGGGATCCAGCACCAGGCAAGAGCTGAAAACACGGAACCACATTTTCCTCCTCTTTTACAGACTTCGGCTCTGGGGCTTGGTTTGGGTTTCATTTTTATTATTTTATTTTTTTTTTTTAGGTTTGGGGATTGGCTGGAGTTTTGGGGAAGGGTTGGGGTTGTTTGTGTTTTACCTGCCGCAGCTCCCTGGAGCTGCTGCTCTTTATTGGCTCCCGCAGCACTTGGCACTCTCGGCGCTGGAAAGAAAAAGCTTTTTGTTCCCATATTTCCATATATTTATATGGATTTAACCGGGCTGGGGAGGGTATTTGAAGGTCAGAGGACTTCCAGAGGTGACTGTGCTGGCCAGGCCTGGGAACAGGGAGCAGCCATCCTGTGGGAACTCATTCCCAGCTCACCCTCCCCCGTTTCTTTACCTTCCCAATGCTGCCCATCACTAAACACTTTATTTCGTTGTTTTTCTGGGAAAAACCAGCGGCGAGTTCCACGGCGTGGATTTATGGATGTGCTGTTCCCAGGCTGGGGTGGGAAAAGCAACACGGCCGGGGGCTGTGACCCCAAACTGCTGCACAGGGTGGTGGTACCAACAGAGCTTCCACAGGAATGAAGAGTTTTCCGGGCTCCCAGTGCTTCCCAAACAGCTTTCCCTGTTTGCCTGCAGGAGTCAACATCCCACTCCTTCCTCCTTGGCAATTCCTGGCCGTCGGGAGTTCCGTATCTCGGGAATACTCTTCTGGAGAAGAGCCAGTCCATCCTCCTGGTGGTGGTCTTGGGAGCCCCAAAGCCATGCCTGGAGTGAGGAACAGGACTTCCCTTCCCAGGAAAACCCTCCTCCCTTCCCAGGAAAACCATCCTTCCTTCCCAGGAAAACCATCCTCCCTTCCCAGGAAAACCATCCTCCCTTCCCAGGAAAACCCTCCTCCCTTCCCAGGAAAACCCTCTTCCCTTCCCTCTGCTGTTGCACTGGGAATTTCCTCCCATGAAAGCTCCCCCAGAGCTCAGACCCAGTGGCCACATTCCCATGCTGGATTTGATGTTTGCAGGGTGGACTCTGTGGATCCTTGGAGGTCTTTTCCAGCCTGAATGATCCTGGGAGTTCTGTGCTCCCCACGCTGCCGGGGAGCTGCGGATCCCTGTGGGATAAAGGGCGCTTCCAGCTGCTCCGAGCGCAGCTGTGGGGAAACCAGGGGTTTGGCACGCCTGGGGAGCAGCTGGCTGACATCCTCCCATCCCCGGGCGCCTCATTCCCTGCTCCGCGGGCAATCCTGCTCCTTCCCTGCCCAGCCCGCCCACCCCCAGCATTCCAGGGCTTTTCCCTGTGGCTCGGCAGCGGCTCAGGAATGCGGGGCAGGAATGCTGCGCTCTCCAAGGAGCCGGGAAGGGGCACGGCTGGCACTTCCCGACAGTGTCCGACTGTTTGCAGGGCCTGGCTGCTGCCTCACCTGGAGCTGGATCCCATCCCGGCATCTCCCGGCACCTTCCGCCGTCACAGCCTCTGGCACAGCCGGGGCTGGGAGCATCCCGCAAATCAGCGTCCGGCTCCTCTGGGAATGAGCGCTGCAGCTTCCCATGGGAATCCCTTCTCTTTTGGGGTCTCTGGGCAGCGCGGAGGGGCCTGAGCAGCGCCTGGGGGCTGTCGTGGTCCTTCACACCCGTCAGAGGGTGACACGAAAGCTGTGGCAGAGCCTTGGAGAGCTCCGGGTGTTTTCGGGAGACGACGCCCGACAGCTCCGTGTGCTGTGGGCTTGTGGCTCTGAAGGAAATGCCACTGGGAAAGGGAGAAAAACCTCGGAATTAAATCGTAAAAGCGGTAATTTGCCTTTGGAAAGCCCAGCCGTCCAACGCCACGGCTCTGTGAGCCCGCGGGAGCCCTTTGGACGCCCAGCTCAGGTGGTGCTGGATCAGCAGGAGCCTTCCCACGGACTCCAGGGAGCTCTGCCGCTTTTGGTGCTGAAGTTGTTACGGTTTGGGTGGGGAGGGACCTTAAATCTCGTCTTTCCCACCCCCTGCCATGGGCAGGGACACCTCCCACTGTCCCAGGCTGCTCCAAGCCCCGTCCAGCCTGGCCTCGGGCACTTCCAGGGATCCAGGGGCAGGATGAGCTCCATCATTTGGAGCCTTTTCCCAGCTCTTTCCTCGCTGCGAGCCCCGTTCCGCCTCTTGCCGAACAGGTTTGAATTTCCAGGCCGTGGCTGTGAAAACGCAGCACAGCCCCCTCCTGCACAGCGCTAAAATATGGCTTTTCCCCCCTTTTTAATATCCCCTAAACGATGACCTTTTCCCTCCTTCAGCAGGCAGCCAACACAAGCAGCACGATGTGATTTGTGCCGCGTTTCAGCTGCGGTTTCTTCAAGAAATTCATCTGCTCTCGAAGCAATTAAGGGCAGGGAAGCATTTCCACTCCGGCTTCGGGCCCTGAACAGCTGCCAGGAGGGATTTTTTTCCCTTCCCCTCTGCTCTCCCTCTTGCTCCCTCAGCCCCCCTCGTCCTAGAAAACTCCTGTGGTTTCGCTTCAGCAGCAGCTCCGGGGGTGTGGGATGGTAAATCCCAGCCCGGTGCAGGTGGGAAGGGGCTGGGTCTGTGTCCCTGTCCCACGGTGCCTTCAGGACGTTCCCCAAGGCACGTGGGGTTCAGAGGGCAGTGGGAACGTGTGGGACACGGCTCCGTCCCGCTGGGTGACTCTGCCAGGACCGAGGGCTTGGGAGAACGGGCCTTAAATGTGCCCCTAAGTCAACAGCACGGTTAATTGCCCGTTCATTCCACGGGTGGGTTAATAATTAAGTTAAATTAATAATTGGGACAATAATTAAACGGAACAATAACCAATACCCGGCGCAATTGCAGCGCTCGCTGTTCGTGCCGGGCTTTTGGGGTTACTCATTCACTTTAGGGCCGCTGCGGCCGGCTGTGCCAGGGATGCGACTCCTGGAATGCCGTGGAAAACCGGGCTTTTCCAGGCGAAACCAGCGGCTCTTCCCTCCGCTGGGGCTGGCGGGGAGCGGCGGGGTCCCGGTGGAGAGCGGAACCGCCGCGACCCTCGGGTCCTCCCCCACCGCCCGCGCCCTCCCCTCCCCGCGGACGGACGGACGGACGGACGGACGGAGGGAGGGACGGAAGGACGGAGGGAGGTGGCTCCAGGCCGGGGGGAGGAACTACAAGTCCCGTGAAGCCGCGGCGCCCGCCCGCCGCCGCGGGGCTATAAAAGGGGGAATGGCCCGGCAGCCGCAGTCGGAGCATCCCTGGCTGTGGCGGAGCCGCTCCCGAGCTCCATCCCGGGCTCCTGCCCCGGCGCTCCCGCCGGGAGATGGGAGCGGGGCGATACCCGGAGCCCCGGAGCGGGATGAGGCTCCGCACACCGGGGGAACAGCAGACCCGGGAGGCTTCGGGAGCTGACGGCGGGNNGCTGCGGGCGCTGCCGGCGGGGGGGGAAGCGGAGGCGGAGGTGGGTGTCCCGCTCGGCTCGGGGGGTTCGGGGGGTCAGGACGGGGCTCCTCCGCCCCGCACTCGCTCCTGCGGGGGGTCCCGGCGCGGGCGGGCTGCGCCGGGCGCTGCGGTCCCCCCGGTGCCATCTCCTTTGTGTCCCCCCGGCCCTTCCCCTGCCCGGGCTCCGGCCCGGGATGCTCCTGGCTCGGGGGTCCCGGCGAGCGTGGGGGGAATTCTCTCCTCCTCTCCAAGGAGCGCCGTGCGGCCGCTGTTTTCGACATTTCTTGGGGGGGGGTTGGGGGTTATTTTTAGGGACTCACACGCGGCTTTCCCCTTCCCTACCGTGGGAATTCCTTCCCCAAAAGTCTCGCCCCGGGGCAGGTGCCCGGGCGGGGCCTCGGGCAGCGTCTGCAGCCCCTCCGAGCCCCGTCCCCTCCCCGCCGGGGTGTCCCCAAGCCCGGGGCGAGCCCGGAGCCGGCTCGGGGCTGGCGATCCGCGGGATCCGGGATGCACAAGAGCACTTTTGTGTGAATCCTGGAAAAACATGAATGACTCCCTTCTTTCGCTGCCTACAACAAAAAGACCACACCAGTCTAGACCTGCAACCAGCAGCGCACACAGAAATTAGCGCTGTCTGCTCCCGGGGACCCGGCGTGGCCAGGGGAACTCCAGCCCGGGATCCCTCGGGAGTGCCCAGGATGCGTGTTTGGGGAAAGGACGTTTGAGGTTCCTTTGAGAGAAACAAGAGGAGCTTTTATTGCCCGGACATTGTTGGGGCTGCTCGCTGCCGGCTCGGAATGCCTTTCCTCCGAAGGCTTTGGAGGCTGCGGGAATCGCGCAGCTCTCGCTAATTGAGACATCTTTTTATAATCGCGGGGGGGAGGGAGGTGGGGGCAGAGCGCTGGTGACTCAGGCCTCGGGAAGAGGCTGCGTTTTGCTTCGCCCGGGGTTGCGGAGGGGAGATTCCAGCTGGGAAAGCGGAGCATTGCTCCCGAGGACGCCGTCCCTCCCTGCTGGCAGCCAGGTGATGCTTTCAGGACGTCAAATTTCTCATTTCCCTGTAGAATTATGGAGAAAGAAAAAAAAAAAAAATCTTCCTGGTTCAGCTCAATCCTTCCCGCAGGTGTGGGGAGTTGGAGCCCTGGTGTGGAGACAATCACTTGGTGCTCTCCTTTTCCAGGGCTTTCCCGCAAAACCAGCTGGATCTGCTCTTTCTATCAAGCTTTGTTTCGAAGTTTGCCAGGTGCTTTCCCTGCTCAGGTGTCCCCAAAGAGAGGTTTGGGAGATGCGGCACCCCTCAAGCTCCCTTTGATGTGGCAGCGATCGCCCCGTTTGGGGCTGGGGCAAGGCAGCGGGGTCACTCTGGCTGTGGGAATATCCTTTGGGAAGAGGCTCCCAGCCGAGGTGTGAAGGAGCTTTGTGAGCACAGCGAGTGCGGAACGAAACCCAAATCCCATTTCTTGTGTGGTCAGGAGGAGGAAAAGTCACCCCGTGGGGCAGGAGTGTCCCTGTGGGGGTGTCTTCTGAGGCAGGAGGGATTTTGGGGAAAGCTGAGGTGCCTCCTAAGGCAGGAGGGATTTTGGGGGAGGCCAGACAGGGCAGGGGGAGCAGGCTCTGGCTGGTCCCTGCAGGGCTCAGGTGTTCCTTGGCGGGTTCAGTCCCAGGAGCTGCAGGTGCTTCTCCTGCCCAAGGGATTTGGGAGCGGGAATGTCCCTGCTCATCTGCTGAGCCGGGAATGCAGAGCTGCGGGGTCCAGCAGGATCCTTGTGCCTGCAGAGACAGGGGAGACCCCACACGGGCTCATCCCACGCTCTGGGGTGTCGGCAGGAGCCGCTTTGGAGGTGCTGAGCAGGGGCTGCTCCCCACGGCTGAAGGATCCCCAGATCCCTCTGGAATGGCTGTGCCGGGTCTGGGAGCCGCTGGGGAAGGCGGATTCATCCCTAAAGGGCCGGAAAAGGAGGAATGCCCCAAGAGCCCGGGACAGGGGTGGCCACACGAGCAGAGCGGCGTCACCTGCAGTGTTTGAGGGGCAGCTCTGAGTTAAACTGGATTTTGGGGGCTTCAGGGGTCTCTAAGCTCAGGTGCCCCCTCACCTGCCCCTGGCTGGGCTGGGCTCGGGTTTCAGGTGCACAGAGGACTTGGGGGATGTCGGGACCTGACTCTTTTTAGGATCCCTCTGCCTGGGACACCTGGAAGCCGCCGGCTCTGACCCGGCTCTTCCAAGGGCTGCGTTTCTCCGTTTCCCCTTGAGCCTGGTTTTAAATTTATCCAGCCCAGCAGCATCCCTTCTCCCTGGCGCTTTTCAGCAGCAGCCGCCTCAGACCTGGGCGCTTTCGGGCTCAAGCTCCTCCATCTGGCAGCTCTCCCGGGTTATAAACGACCAGAGCGCCTTAAATTTTCGGCAGATCAAAAGTTTGGGGCCACACCCGCCCCCTCCCTGCGGAGCCCCGGATAGCGGGGGGACAATGCCGGCAGCACAATGCGGCTTCCTGGGGGCTCTGGGGGTTGTTTGAACTTTGAACAGCGAAGGAGAGCAACAAAAGAGAGGGCGAGGAGAGAGCAGGGCTCTGCCAGTGACCGCGGCCGGCCGGGGGCCGGAGCCGCTTTACAAAGGGCGGCCTTGTTCAGCGGGGCCGAGTCCAGCGGGAGAGATGGATTAAAAACGGGGATGAGGGGGCAAAAAAAGTCCCCCGGGTTGGTGCAAACACGGCGTGGAAACGCTTTCATTGCCCCCCGTAACTCCCTGAGGAACGCTGCTCGTTTCGGACGGGCGCTCTCAGAGCGGGATTGGGGTTTGCTGCCTCGCGGGTCCCTGGGGACTCGCTGGGGCTCGGTGTCCTGCTCCCAGCCTGGTTTTAGAGCTCCAATTTTCCCACTTTTGGGTTTCCCCCCGCTCTGCGGCAGCACTGGAATTCGCAGGAAGCGCTTTCCTGGCGCGGCACCCAGAGGAAAAGCGGAGCGAGGGCGGCCGGGGCTGTTCGCAGCCCGGGTCCCTCTCCGGGTGTGATCCTGCCCCGGAGCTGATGAGGTGCGAAGCCCTCGGCCCCGGGGTCGCGCCGCGGCCGTGCCCTCAGAAGGGAACATTTTTTAAATTCAATTGGCTGCTCCCTCTGCCAAGCCACAGATGTTTTTTGAGGGCTAAAACCTAAGCCTTTAAATAAATGTGTTTGATCCCTGGGTGGTTGTGCAGCTTTCCCGAGGAAAAAAAAAGAAGCTCGGGATGGGTTTTGTATCGGGAGCAAACGTTGTCTGCCCAGGCTGTGTTTAAGCTGATTCCTCCGGGGTTTTATTCCTGCTTTTCCTCCCTGGGAGGAGATCAGAGCTGCAGAAAAACCTCCCGAGGTCTCTTGAAGGAGCAGGGGGGGCTCTGCTGGGTAAAGCTCAGCCTAAAGGCAGCCTTGAGCCTCGCCGGGAACAGGACAGGATCAAAGGGGTTTTGTGCCCTACAGGAGCTTCGGGCTGGCTCTGCAGGGCTGCTCTGGGCTCCTGGAACGTGTGCTGCTCGGGCTCAGGTGGAGGAAGCTGCTTTGGGACCTCGCTGTCACATCGTGCCCAGTCTGGGGCGTCCCTGCTGTCTCTGGAGTTGTTTCAGCTGCTGCTCCTTTAAACTGCGCTCTCAGGCCGAAGTATTTAGGGCTTTTGGAAGTTTTCCCTACGTTTGTACCAGAAAAGGCATTTTTGGGGTGGGGGGTCCCGCTGGCAGGCGGGAGGTGCAGCCAGGGCTGCTTTAGGGGGCTGTGGGGTGGCTGCCCAGGGAGTCCCTGCTGTCCCTGCCCGTCCTCGTTCCCTGCAGGCAGAGCCCGGGCTGGCACCGGCCCGGGGCAGGGAAGGTGTCCCTGGAGGGACAGAGCTGCTGCCAGCACTGGCACCTGGGCTGCCAGTGACACCAAGAGGCGGCTGCCTGTCCCTGAGGCCGGGAACTCCAGGAATTCCAGGTGCTTCCCTGCAATCCCAGGCTCTGGAGAGCAGGTCCTTGCCCTGCTGGGCTGTTGGGATGAGCTCCAGGAGGTTTCCTCACAGCCGGCTCATCCTTGGGCTTGGCACCGGTTCCAGCATCACCCGAGCAGCTGAGGGGGAGAGGGAATGAGGGATCCTCTGGGGTGCCAGTGGGACCAGCAGGGATCTGGGAACGGGGGAATGCTGGGATCTGAGCTGAGGTGCTGGGAATGCCCTGCAGCCCCTGGGGTGGGGCAGGAGGGTCCGGCTGGGCTGGGGGGGCCTCGGCCACCGGTGGCCACTGGGAGGGAGTGGGAGCCGGACCCATCACCCCGGAGGGGGTTGGGATCTGCGGTGGAGCTCACCAGCCAAACTTCCACGGCTTTAAATCCTCTCTCTGGGCCGAGGGCGTGCGGAAAAGGCCCCACGAGCTGGGGAGGAGCAGCCGCTCACCTGGAAGCGCCCGGCAGGGCCCTCTCCAGCTGTTTTCCATGGAAATGCCACCCTCTGGCAGCGTGGCTGTGGGCTGTGTCCCTGGGGACAGCAGCTCCTGCCCCCCTGCCAGGGTGGTGGCACCCTGGGGCGTCAGCGGGTGCTTCATCCGTGTTCCTGGGATAATCCCCGCTTCCTACGGAGGCAGAGGGAGCTGGAGGCAGGAAATGTGGCTCGTGGAAGCGGTACCTGGCTGTGGGAGGGAGGACAAGGACCAGGGCACCTCCTGCTCACAGTCCCCTCAGTAACCTGCCCGTGACCCTCATCCCACCTCTCCGTTCATCCCAGTGGGATCTGTCGGATCTGCCCAGCCCCGGGCTGGGAGGGGGAGGGAGAAGCTTCCCAGCGCAGCGGCCTGGACGGGGAATAATGGTCCCCTTTTTATGGCTTCTTCAATTGTTCCTGAAAATCCTTTTTAAAAGGAGGAAAGTTCCTTCCTTCCTTTCAGCTCCCGGTATCTTGAAGAATTCGCTCCATTGTGAGGCCAGGACAGAGACCCTTCTATGAGGGCTCTCCTCGCGC